>VWZP01000982.1:2685959-3072323 GCA_013396995.1 Dicaeum eximium | reverse complement strand
ACTGGCAGCCAGGAAACCCATCTTCCCTCTGCCACCCCCCCATCCATCAGCCCATCCGTTCAGCTTCTCAAGCCCAGAGCCCCAGCTGCAGCTCTCAGTGCCTCGGACAGTATTTATTATTATTTTATTGTTATTTTTATTATTAATATTTTTGGATGGTTCCTCACCCTCTCCTCTTTTCAACGTAGGACTTCTTGGCCACCCCCACCCTGACCCTCACCCTGTCCCCATCCCGCCAGCCGAGGACTCTCGCGATTCGGCACAACTTGTTCATGGTATCCATGTTGTCAGTGTATTTGGTGTAGACTTTTTGTTTGTTTGTTTTATTTTGCTTCGGATGGGTAGAGACTCAATCTTGTGTGGAGAAAAAGAGAGTGAAAACAAAGGAGAGGAAAAAAAAGTACAACTCACAAAACCAAATGCAGCTCAAAAGAGAAGATCGAGGACTCCCTCAGTGGATTGTAAGGAAGATTATTTTTGTCGTCTGAGTCCTTGGTCTTCCAGCTTATTGCAAACTGAGTGTGCCTTGTATGGTTCTGAATGTATGGAAGCCTCTTTCAGGTCCCCCTGCTCTTGTTGCCCATGTTATTCCTGTACTCCATGATCCCTGGCAAAGGACAAATATGTCACAAAAGGGTGAGACTTATATTGAAACTCCTGACTTNACTGGCAGCCAGGAAACCCATCTTCCCTCTGCCACCCCCCCATCCATCAGCCCATCCGTTCAGCTTCTCAAGCCCAGAGCCCCAGCTGCAGCTCTCAGTGCCTCGGACAGTATTTATTATTATTTTATTGTTATTTTTATTATTAATATTTTTGGATGGTTCCTCACCCTCTCCTCTTTTCAACGTAGGACTTCTTGGCCACCCCCACCCTGACCCTCACCCTGTCCCCATCCCGCCAGCCGAGGACTCTCGCGATTCGGCACAACTTGTTCATGGTATCCATGTTGTCAGTGTATTTGGTGTAGACTTTTTGTTTGTTTGTTTTATTTTGCTTCGGATGGGTAGAGACTCAATCTTGTGTGGAGAAAAAGAGAGTGAAAACAAAGGAGAGGAAAAAAAAGTACAACTCACAAAACCAAATGCAGCTCAAAAGAGAAGATCGAGGACTCCCTCAGTGGATTGTAAGGAAGATTATTTTTGTCGTCTGAGTCCTTGGTCTTCCAGCTTATTGCAAACTGAGTGTGCCTTGTATGGTTCTGAATGTATGGAAGCCTCTTTCAGGTCCCCCTGCTCTTGTTGCCCATGTTATTCCTGTACTCCATGATCCCTGGCAAAGGACAAATATGTCACAAAAGGGTGAGACTTATATTGAAACTCCTGACTTCTTGTTTTCCTTTTTTTCCTGAGATCTTTCCGTGTTCGGGGAGGGAGGAGTTAACGGATTTTTCGCACTTTCCAGATGTATTAAAGTTGTTGTTATTTTTATATTCAATGTGAATATTTCTAGTCAGGCTTTTTAAGAAATCGATGTAACAGGAAACTTTAATACCGTCAGTGCCTTTTACAATTCTTCTGCAGAGCTCTCCCTCAGGGGTGGGGATTTCTGATCTGCTCAGCAATATAATTACAGTCTCTTTCTTCCAAGGTAACTTGTTGCTTTTTTTCCCCCTTCTTTTTTTCCCTCTCCATTTCTCTTTTAATGGCACTGTGCACTCAACTAGATTATTTACTTCAAATGAATTGTGAATGTTTGTAAGCTACCCGCTGTACTTGTTTTGTTGTTTTTTGTTTTTGTTTTGGGTTGGTTTTTTTTTTATTTATAAACTTTAGTTTAACACTTACCTCTGCTGCTTGTGTCATTCCTGAGAGCGGACACGGATTTCCCCAGTGATATTTTTTTCCCCGCAGCAGACTTCAGGCTGTAGCTCAGACCACATCCCTCCTTTTCCCACTTGCGCAGCGAGGAGCGTGGGGCCTGGCGGGGATCTGAGCTGCCGTGCCCGGCTGCACCGGTCAGCGCTGATGCCCGTTCCCTCTATGGGAGGCGGAGGGAGGGTCTGGCCAGGTGCCTTAATCACTTCTTTGGTAACGCCTGTCCCGAATGGAGCGATCCCCCGTCTGCCGGAGAGCCGGGATCCCTGGCTGAATTTACGGATGCTGGCAGCGGTGAGGACGCGGTGCAGTCGGAGGAGCCGCTGGGACCTCACACTGCTCGTCCCGGTCGGTGGCAGCCTCACCGTGCAGGCTGCGGCCCCTCCACCGCGAGCCGTGCCCGCTTAACCTTGGCGGATCCTGGGGAACGTGCGCGGGTCGGTGGATTTGTTTTCTCTCTAGCGGAGCCTGCCAGACAGACCGGGGCCACGGGCTCAGGATTGGGCTGCAAGAGGGGGCTTCGGCGACCTCGACGAAACTGCCCAGGCTGTATGTACCCCGACACCGCCGCGATAGCCACTTGGGGCAGCCTCCCGCCTTGGACTGAATCTCCTCCAAGCCTCTCTTGAAATCCCGGCCCTCGGCGCGGTGCTGGCGGCTCTTCCCCGCCGTCGGCTGCTGTCCCCGGGCGTCTCCGCCGAGGCCAGCGCTGGCCGAAGGGGAGGGCAGGCTGACGTGCGGTGGGCAGCTTCACCCGGGGCGCCGGGGACGGGCAGCGGCACTCGGAGGGACCGGACCCCGTGATGGCTGCAGCTGTTTCTCTGTGCCGATTGAGCCCTGCCCGGACCACAAGCGGCTCACAGGCGGCCGTGTTGCCTGGGCGCCGCTGATTCTACATCACCGCCGGCTTCTTTCCTTTCCCGCTGGTTCGCACGGGCTTTCGCTGCGGCTCCCGGGCACGGAGTGGTTTGCAGGATGCCCCTGCCACCCCACTGCTTCCCGGCCGCTGTGCTTGCAGGCCGCCCCGAGAGGCAGCCGGGCTGTTTCCCTGTCAGCCCCTCGCTCCGGCCCTGCCTTGCTGTCATTTCGCTTTCCCCAGGCTCGGGCACCCCGCAGGTCAGGTGTCCCCGGGCTGGCACCTCCAGCAGCACTCGGCAGCAGTGGCTGCCAGTGGGCTGCCCCAGCCCCAGCACGGGCTGGGGACAAGCTCTCTGTTCCCAAAGCCGACAGCCGTGGTGACACCGGAGGAAATGCTCTGGGCTTGGTTTTGCTCTGCCGGGCGTGTCGGCGGTCCTGCTGCCGAAAGGAGGGCTCCAGATGTAGCAGTCCCTTGGCAGATACGGGAGGACTGACATTTATTTGGCCCGATCCGAAACTCCTGTCTCCTTCTTCTTTTTCTCGTAACTATTTCCTTCCGACATTCCCAACCCTTTCCTTCCTGGAAAAACGAAACTTTTGGACGGCAGAATCTGGACCCCCGTGCATTTAGGGAGGTAAAGAGTTTGCTTTTCCTAGCCCCTGGGGACGCTTCTCTGCCTGCAGCCCCGTACAAGACACCGAGCCGCTGGCTCCCATCTCAGGTTCGATGGTACAGCTCACACCAGCGGAGGTTTTGTCCCCGGCGGGGGTGGCTTTCGGCAAAGCCGGCCGCGGCTCCTATCGGGCCCCCTGTTCGAGGGAGCGGACTATTTCCAAGCCTAATTTTTTTTTCCTTTTGGTCACCGTGCTGTATTATTTTGATTCTTGCTTGCTAAGGGATGTAGTGCTCTAGGGAACCTCCTGATATAAAAGGGAAGCGACTGTTACTAGAGATTCCTTGGGTTGTAACACTCGGTTAACAGCCTCAGAATAAAGTGTCAAACTATTTTCCTATGAACCAGGTAAAACTAACGTGCATCTTACTTGAGATAGAAGTTGCTGGAAAAGCTGATCCTAGTAAAGTTACCTGGAATTTTAATATTGGTGTTTAATATCGAACATTTATGCATCGACAGTGTATTCTTTTGATGTTGACAAAATCCGATACTTGAGAAACATCAGTATGTGATACTGGAAATTTTAATCGTTAATTTAATGGATTTTTTCTGGATTTTGAGGCGGTTTTATTCCTGTTTTTCTTAATAGTTTTGATTTTTAAAGCAAACTCTCTGCATCCTTTATCTTTTCTTAATGGTAAAATTCCCCAGTAACACGCATGTAACTGTACTGAGGCCAAAGGATTTTCCGTATTTTCCGTATTTTCGGCGTTGAAGTCATCAGCAAAACCTGGGCTCTAACATGCTCTTTTCACACACTCTCAAACACACATTCAGCTCATCAGCACATACACGGCTGCTACGTAAAAATAATCTCCCTAACGATGTGTCCCAATTTCGTTCTCTCTCACAAACCCCGACCCGTACAGGAGCCGTGGGAATCATTTTCCATCTGACCATGGGCAAGCTCTAGTCTTAAAAAAAGAATTCTTGCAAAGACAAGGGGGAGATGGGGGAAATACCGCAGCTCCAAGAAATTCGATTGTTGAAATGTAATGTAAATTGTGTATATCTTTGCATATGTCTCCACTGGCGCTTGTGTTTGTGTATTAAACAGTCGCACGGGCGCAGAGTCCAACTCTGCAGCCGGGAGGCTGCCTATATTTAGCTACCTCCCGCTCGCTCGCAGGGTAATAAAACAGGAAACCACGCTGATTTGTCCCCCACCCCCCGCACATAGACACACACACACACACACAAACAAACACACTCAGGTAGAAATCAGCGACACTTTCCGGGAAGGAGAGGAGGAGAAGCAGCAGAAGGTACCGGGGCACAGGCAGCCCCCCCGGCAGTGCAGCACCTGCCCGGCCTCCCAGGGGCTCCCGGGAGCAGGGGCCAAAGGTGGCCCGAGGTTAAGGGCCTCTCCCCGGCAGGCCTTGGCAGGCTTTTTTCCGCTCCGCTTCTCCTGTCAGTGGGACGGCGACGCGCCCCGAGGGCGGCCCCGGGCCGGGGCCGCGGGGAATCCCGGCCGCCTTCCCAGCGGCTCTCCCGGGTCTGCAGCACCAAACCACCGGGGCAGCCGCTCCGCTGGGACGGCTCCGAAGACAAGGACAGGGGTGTTCCTCCGCACGGCCCGAAAGCCGGATCTCTCTGGAGATCCAGGGCGCTGCCAGTAGAGTCTCCATCGAACAGCCCAGCTTTTCCCGAGTTGATGGGAAAAAAAAAGGGCAGGTCTTTTTGTCCCGGTCACATAATCAGGGATGGTACCTCTCCCAACCTTTCTGAAAGCCGCAAGAAAGCGGCTTCCTTCGAGCTGTCCGCTGCTGCAGGGAACAGCGTGATTAACTGGGGAGTAAGGCGAACCAGCGAGCAAATGACGCGTTTCCCAACCGGGTGTCACGGCGGTCAGTGCCGGGACACCGCACCGCTCCGGGACAGGCAGCGCTCCCTCCTCCGGGGGCGAGCAGAGACGCCGGTGGGCCGGCAGGCTCTGCCCGGGTGCTTCTGGCCCCGCTGGGGGGACCGGGACTGCGGGACCCCCGCCCCGCTCCGAGCCCGGGCAGCCGCACGGTTTAACCCGCACCGGGCGGCTCCACACCGCGGCTGGCCGGTTCCTTGCCGAGGCACCGCGGGAGAGGGCGGACTCTTACCCGCAGGTGGGGCTTGTCATTTTCCTAGAACATGTTTAATATTTGTGGTGTGGGGTTTTTGTTTTGTTTTGGGTTTTGTTCGTTGGTTTTTTTAAGAGAGAAATAGAGCGGAGAGAGAGGGCGAGTTCACGCCCAGGCCGGCCCGGGAGGGGGTGTCGCGGTGGCTGGGGCAGGCCAGGGACGAGGGCTGCCCTCCTCCACCCGCAGCCGCAGACACTTCCCTGGCTCCCTCCAGGACAGGTCCTACGGCCCACAGAGGAAAACCCTGGCAGAGGATGAGGGGTTTGGCTCCTCGGTCCGAGGCCCCTGGGGTGACTGAAGAACCATCCCCGGCTCTTTCTCCGGTGTGTCCCCAGGCCTGTTGCCCCATTGCGGAGCCGCTAGAGGTGTTTGGCATCCCAAGTGATGCTAGCGATTGTCAGGGTGATCCTCGGGAAAAGTCAAAGTGGGGAGTGGTGGCTGCAGAGCTGCAGCTTAACCCGTTTTGTGGTTCTCAGGTGCGCCTGTGGCTTCTTGCCTAAAATCGGACTCGGTAGTAAAGAGGCCACGGCTTGGGCTCTCGAAGGACACGCATGGCAGCCAGCAGCACATTCTCTGCTGAAACAGAAACCAGCCAGGGAAGGCTCTCCCGCAGCAGTGGTTCGGCGTTGGGAGAGACAGAAAGGAGCGCAGGAAGCGACCCACAAGGACTACCTGATGTCTTCAGAGGGGTGCATATAGCCACCAGAACTGGTGAACGATGTCCTTCACACCAGAGGAGGGACACAGATAATAATAATAATAATAATAATAATAATAATAATAATAATAATAATAATAATAATAATAATAATAATAATAATAATAATAATAATAATAATAACGTTTAAATGTTCGTAGGTATTTTAAACTTTTTTTCTTTATTAAAAAGAAAAAGGGAAGGAAAAAAATAAAAGAGTAATGGGAGCTAGGAAGGCCACAAGCAACCTTTTCATGCACGGCCGATTGGCAAGTAAAACAGTGCTTCCACACCGAACAAGAATGGTAGAAAACCATAAAACGGACGAAAAGGAAAAGACGGGTCTGATTTTCAGCTTTTCGGGTCTGGAGGGTGTCAGCGTGCAAGCAGGGGCGCCAGCGGCCGGGCAGAGGGGGGTGGCCGCCAGGCCGGGGCCGGCGCTGGGGCGGCACTCACGGGACAGGAGCCGCTGCTCGGGCCGGGGCGCGGGTTACGGCGTTGTTTCCCAAATTGCTCTGGGGGGAAAGCAAATCCTGCAGGCGGTGACGGCTCTGAAAAACACCTCTGCCCGCTGCTTCAGAGCCCGACTCTGCTTGTCGGCTCCGGCCGTCTGAGGACCCCGCTTGGCAGCGGTGATCCGCCCTCCGTTAAAGAAAGTCGTGCGGCGGTGAAACCCCCGCTGCTTGTCTCCCGGCTCGGGCTAAATCACTTTGCCCACGGATCTGCGCCGCGCTTAAACTGGCCAGAGAAAGGCTTTGTGTCGCAAAGAACCCGAGTGATAATTAGGGATGAAATGCGGGTGGAGAGGACTAATATTATTTTTGGTTTGTGGGAGAATAATACAGATTTTCAAACTGTACGAATAAAGCTGGGTAGGCTGGAAAGGGAGGGAGGGAAGGCGGTTCTGCCGGCTGTCGGCAGAGCTAGAACTCGGTAGCGGGGCTTGTGCCGGGCTCCTCTGCTCAGGAGGCGAAAACGAGGGACTGGTCGTGTTTGGGACTTGCCTTTGGGCACTCGACTGCGATACGGGGCGGCGGCAGGGGGGTGGCGGGGTGCGCAGCCCTGAAGGCACCCCCGAGAAGCCACGGTGACGTTTTCCTTCGTGTCGTGCGCGGATTTACCGAGGCGGTGTCATTGCCCCTCTGTTCTGCACGGTGGCACAGTGCCTCAAAATGACCGCATAACACAAATAGTCTTTAGTTGGATGATGATGATGATGATGATGATTATTATTATTATTATTGTTGCTGTTGTTGTTGTTGTTGTTATTAATACTACTACTACTACTAATAATAATAGACGATTCGAGGTTCTCTTTATTCAGTTAAGAATGAAAAATAGTGGCAAAGGAGGAACTTCTATGGACGTACTACATTTTCCCAGTGACCAGAACACGTGCTCATTTGCTGGTTATAAACCTCACTCTGCAGGGGTGCAGACTGTGATTTTGTCAAGCAACTGTGAAGGTTCCTTTAATTTGTCTGAAATTTTACTAACTTCCCGGGTTAAAAAAAAAAGTCTGGAAGAAGCAGACGGGTTTCCTCGGTCTTCGAGGAAAGCTTTTGCTTTCTGCTGCGCGGATTTGCGGCCACTTGGAAGTTGTGTTTAGGTGTCCATGTTAGGTCATGGCTCGTGGGAGCACAATAACATAGTTTTACCCTAAATACCTCCAAAAGATATCGAAATAACCACTTCGTTTTTGCGAACAAATTATTTCACTAAAAAGGAACAGAAAAGAAGGTGCAAGAAAAAAAAAATCTATCGCAAGCTCTCTTTACGGGGCGAACTTTAAAAGGAAAAGACCGACATTTTTATCTTGGAAAATAATATATGGAAGATTTGCAGCATGGAAACTGCTTGTAAACTGATGTCGCCTCGGGAAGAATGTTGTTTTCAGTGGGGTGGCAAAGCCCTCGGCCAGGCAGGAGTGGGGCTCGAGGCGGCGGCTGAGGGCTGGAGAACACGGAGGAGCCGGGGTCGCTGCATCCACGCGGGACCAGAGGAGCGTCCCCGGACATCCCCTCATACCAAGGACAGGAGCAGCTACGGGGGATGCAGCGAATGTCTGGCAGAAGACATTTTCCAGAAGCTCTCCCCATCTTTTCTCTCCTGCACCTCCGGGAGGTGCCTGCTGGCTGCTCGGGACAGCCACCCATCTCTGCTTCTTGCCTTCTACTCCCTGCAAAACCTTCTCTGACTGATCGAGCGCCTGTGCCCTGTCCCCTCGCCATAAGCAGGGCCATGCAAGCTCTCAGAGCTCTCGTCACCGGCCGTAGCGGACACCGGGGCGGGAGCTCCCGGCGGCCCGGCCCCGGCAGCGCAGCAGTCCCAGCGCCTCTCCCGGGCCCTGCCAGCGCCCCGCGGGGCTGCTCCCGGCCTCCCGCGGCCCGGCAGGGAGGGTCTTCTCAATGCCAGGCCTGTGTATTTGTAGTTTGATTTCGCACGTCAAGGATAATTTCTTCATACAACTTAATGGACGCGGCTTGACATCCATAATGATCGCTAATCATTCAAATTATTTTTGCTAGCGCCCAGACATGTTCCAGTTGTTGTGATAGATCGCGTTTCACCTATAATGACGGACAATTACCATTTCTAATTCGCCGGCTTTTGACACCTAAATCCACCCACCATATGTGCTGAAATGCGCCGGGCTCGGCGGCGAGGTCCTGATGACATTTGCAGCGAGCCCCTCTCCTCTGAGCGGGGCACCTGGGATGCCACCCACCCCCCGGCATCCCCGGCCCTTCCCCAGGCTGCCGGAGCCCGGCTCTCGCCATCGCAAGCCCCGGACGGCAGCTCCGCGGCCGCGGGTGTGCGTGAGGCGGGCCGGAGGGCACCGGGGACCGCAGCGAGTCCCACGCGGAGCAGCCGGGCCCTCCTCTCCCCGCCCCGACCCCTCCGGGGCAGCGGGGCTGCGCTCGCCCCGAGGCGCTTACACATCTCAGAGGAATCCCAGATGGAAAGCGGCTTCATGCGGGAGCCAGGGCCGTCCCTGCGGGCTGCTCCCTTCCCGCCGCTCTTATCACCATCGCGGCCAGGGAAACCCGCGTGTATTTGTGCTTCGATCCTCCACGACCCACGGCCTTGAACTCTCTGTGGGAGAGACAGCAAAGCGTGATGGGGAGGTTCAGCTGCAAACAGGGCGCGCAGTGCCTTTGCCTTGCTTCCACCACGTTTCCTGGGGTATTTACCTCCGCACTTCCCCTAGAACTAAATGTACACGATGTAAGGTGTCTCTGTGGGAGTCGGTGCAGCCAATGGAAGCAGAATCGGCAGCTCCGCGCCTCCGTCCCAGCCCCAGCCAGTGCCCGGCACGGCCCGGCCGTCGGGGTACCCACACACTCTGCGGACAGATTCATCTCGGTACTGGGTCTCGTTTGGCGAAAAGGAAGTGTGAGGATTTACCCTGGGTGATTTCTTCGGGGTTGTTTTGTTTTATTTGTTTTCTGTTTGTCTGTTTAGTTGTGTTTGGTTTTGGCTTTGTTATTGTGCATAAACGAACGAAGCCGCCGTTGTTTGACTTTAATCCCCGCACGACGGAAGCGCCGCCGCAATGTCGATGGCACAACATTCCTGTCCAAGTGCTGCAAGGCAGAAACTCCACCTTTCTACAGAGCGGCAGGCATCGTCTGCTTTTTAAACCATGGGTATTTCTGCTGCGTTAACGTTTGAAGAGCCACATGAAACATTCCCTTCGTCAGGAATAACTGACTGTGGGTATCCCAGTCACAGTTGCAAGGACGGGCAGAGAGGGAGCCAAGTCAGATCCTGATGTTGTCCTACTCTGCCCCGCATTGCAGTGCTCCCTGACGCAGCCCGATGAGTAGTCAGGGTGACAGAGAAGCCCAGACAGAGCCACACAGGCACGCGTTTCCAGTGGGACAGACAGGGGGCTGGTGACTACCGGGGTAAAGATCACAGATCGGAGTATGTCGGGGCATCACCCGGGCCTTCTCAGTACCTCAGGCTGTTCCCCCCGAGTGCTTCTGCAAAACCCACTCATGAACTCGTTTCTCCGCTGGGGCGAGAGGACAGACGGGCGAGACAGGGATGCGGACGGGGGGTACCGCAGGGCCACGGCCACGGCCACAGCCGCCGGACTCCGGCTCGGTGTGGCAGGAGGGAACTGTCATCGTCGGGAAAGTGCTGAACCCGGCCTGGCCGCCGCCCGGCACCGCCCCGGCCCCGCTGCACCTCCCGCGGCAGCAAAACGGCCCCGCAAAGGGCAAACGCCGACCCCCGCTTTGGACAGCTGAGCTGCAGGAAATGGGTTCTCACAGCCTTTTTAAGCGAACAAGAGCAAGGATTTAGCCGTCCATATACTTTATATAAAGACTAGACGGATTGCCTGTCTGAGGTTTCTCGGCTCCCGAGGAGGTATTTTGATGAGGAGGTTTATTTCTAGTTAAACTACCAAGGCATGTCTGAGGTGTTATTGCATTTTCCCCAAGAATTAAACAAAATACTTTCTCAGCCCTCGAATTTGAGGTAAATATGATGGGGGAAAAAAAAAATCACCAGCCCAGTACAGACTGAAAAACAGAGCAGCTGCGTGTCAGCAGGTACCGCCTGACTGCCGGGAGCGGGGCTCTGAAACGGCCCTTCCTGAGGCAGGGCCAAACACCGCCGGGGCATCCCGTAGTTCCGAGATTGGGGGTCCGAACTGCATCGTGCGAAGGAATAGACGCACGTCCCTCAGTGGGAGCGGGACTGGTAGTACAGGGACAGGTGCTCGGTAGTACTGAGGAAGTAATGAAGGACATCCCAATAAGAATCCCTCGAATTCAGCAGAACAGTAATTGCTAATGATCTTACTTCGCTTTGGACATACAGGTTTGATTAAAGGGTCTTTAAAATTATTCCCCCATAAAGTTTCTGCCAGGCGTCTGGACTCAGCTCCATTTCGGGCAGGCTCGGTCGGTCTGGGGCTTTTGCCACGGTTTAGATCACCGTTCGCACCTTCTCCACCCTGACCTTCACACGCACATCATCATTGACTATAGTCAGCTTCCTAAAACCAGGAAAAACACCATGGCATTCAAGAACTACTAAATAAATTTTCCTATATGTTTTTTGACAAGGATTATCCTCTTACTATATGTATCGATGTAGAGAGACTGGTAATATATAAATTTAGGGGGGAAAAAAAGAGAGGAAAAAAAAGAAGCTATATGTTAATTCTTTGCTAGGATAAGGGAAAAAAGCAATGTTCTAGAGACGGAAGGTCCCTTTTCTTGATAACTTTTTAAGATATATATTACTTTATGTCTTAACACACCTACTTAGCCCTGGAGATCTCAGTGAATTGTATGGAACAAAACCTATTCTGCAGAGTGTACTGTATCTTCATTCCTTCTGCAGAGTATTTCCTAGGTATTGTTGGAACAGAAAGGTCTCCCGGCTTCCTAGCAATTGTTCCACAGCGGTATTAAAGAAAGGACGAAGACCTCAGTGCTTGCTTGTCTCCTTTCTCAGGAGATCCCGCTGGACCGTCCCACAGTCCCCTGCTGGTACGTGGCGTCTGACACTGCCATCTTGTGTTCTGCAGTTCCAGTTGTTATTTACGAAACCAATTTCTACGAAAACGTGTCGTTGCGAACATAAAGGTGTAGCCGAGACAGTTAAACACATGCTCTCAAAAGGAGGTGCCAAGCGCCCATTTTATTTAAAAGGCTAAATTCCAACATTTTAGCTTCTAGCTAAAGGGCAAAGTTTAAACATATTTGAGCCTGTGAGACCTTCATGAAGATGAGCAGGTTTCTCTGTCTCTGTCATGGTACAGATCTCAGGTACTCTCAGGTCTTTCCAGTGTCGCTTTTCTCCTAGTTATGTTTACTATTCTCTAGGAAGAAAGTAGTAGAATTTATTTATCCTGTGCAGACACAAACATGAAGGTCATGTCAATATTTTACTGCATATTTTCTGCCTTTGCTACCAATGCTGTAACCTAAGACAAATCTCTGCAGACTCTCCATGAAGTTTTGGCTTCAATAGCTAAAACTGCACGAAAGAGAAAAGCTAAGGAAAATCATTCAAATGAGGCAAGACAAAGACATTTTACCCTATCTTAATCATTTGAACTGATAGGCACATCAGGCCAGTGAGGACAGATGAAGGTGAAGTGAAGTTGATATACAGGTTTTATACCCAGTAATAAATGTCAAAACATTTTGGGCAGCTGAAAAGAGAAGAGCAAAATGACAACAAAATGGGCATCTCTGAAATACAAAAGTGCTGTCAAATTGAACCTTTATTTTTCACTTGGTTTTTTCCTTGCAGAGAAGGCCTAATGGCATGCCAAAGTTTATTTTATGTTTCCCCACTTCTTTTTTTTAATGTTATGATCTTAATTACTTAAATGTTGTTTTCTTTCTTCATTAAAATAAGTATAGATTGCAAATCACTGTAGCCCTTTAAAAGTATTAAAACCATGTAAGAATGGTGTTATTAGAGTAAGTGATGAAAACTCTCTGGTCAGGACTTCAGAACATGTCAAATTAATAATGAACAACTTGAGTAAGGTGTTGCAAATAATGTTAATTAAAAATGTCCATGTGCAGTCCCTTTGAGGGCATGTGAATAAATATCTAACAGTTTCTATAGGGGTCTCAGTTCATACTGAAAACGAGGAAGTCTTTATAATTCATAACTATTACAGGGTCTTTATGAATGCTCTTTCTCATATTTCCCACTGGAAACCATTAGATAATCTGTTTTTATTATATAGAGCCAAACATTTAGCTTAATATTTTTGTTTTAGAACAGACCACAGAATCATGGGGATATTAGCCATCCCATAATTTTTAGGAGTGCCTTAAAGTCATGTACATTTATTCCTGTCTTGAGAGTTTCTTTAAATTACAATCTTTGATCCTTGTTCTTCTAAAAATGTTACCCAAGATACATATAAAACAGAAGTTTCCTACTCTGTGTTTTTTCATTAACCATCTACCTTGCCACCCACTAATGCTGTGAATTTAAGAGTCTACATAATTGAGTCTGTAAATTAACAAAAAAATCCAGACAGCCAGAGCAACCAAGCTGTGGATAGTACATTGGCCTTAATGCTCTTATATTAGCACATTAGGCAAGCAGAAAGGGAGCTTTTCATTATGCCTATTTTTTTTTTTTTTTTTAATGGCAGCAAGATGCATTTCTTTCCCTGACCTTCCTTCAAAGCCAAGATATTTTTGGGGCCAAAGATGAATTAAGAGAGATAGGAAAAGTGTGTGATGGATGGATTATTCTGGGTATCTGATGAAGATTGTAAGTAGGACGCAATGGACTGCAAGAGTAATTAAAACTGGTTTTCAGTGCCCTAAACTATGAGTTATTCAGCATTTCAAATTGACAGCTTGTAAATGTAAATTTCATTAAATGCAGAGCAATAAAATTTTGTAAGTTTCTGTCATTTTGAATTTTAGTGGTTCAAATTGAAGCCTCCAGCCTTTTAAATCACAACATGTAGGAGCACAGCTCTAAAACATCCATTACTCTTAAATGTGTGCTTTTCAAAACCTCATTATTGCCTCTGCTCACAAAATATCCTTGTCAGGATCCAGGTCTGCATGCCTCGTGTCAATGATGGGCTGACAGGCTCATGCCTTCTGTTATGTTTACAGTGTACATTGTATAAAGTTTTCTGCTCTTCATTCTCACTAGGCAGAAAATAAAACAGGATTAGCAGTAATATCACCCTTCAGACCAGCCATATTTTCTCCTTTGATCTCAAAAAAATTTCTTTGCATGTGCAGTGCAAGAGTCTGGCTCAAGGATCCTTGTTTTGCTCTTGAGACAGACATTGCCTGATTCAGGAAAATGAAAACATACCAACGCCTACCAGTTAAAGCTGAAATCTAGCAGGCAATATCTTGGAAAAGTTCTTGCATGACAGAGTGAGATCAGTGGAGAACTTTTGTAATATTTTACTGGATAACCAAGCTTGAGTAGAAGGCAGTTTTGCATAGGCAAAGGATTTCAGGAACTCGGCCAAACAGCTCAGAAATTTATGAGACCATTTTTTTTTCAGAAGATTACAACTGCCATTGAAGAACCAAAGTGAAGTGACAGAATTGCACAGCATCCAACAGGTTTGTGTTTGCCAGCAGGGATCTAAAATCCAGCCACTTCACTTGATGTGCTCCAGCAGTCACAGATACATACTGTCTGTGTGTGTCTGTGGGTGTACATTTGTCCATTTAAAAGGAACATTAGCAACCCAAATATCATATTTCCTTTAAAAAACACGTATTCTAGTAAGAATAGAAAATCACTCCAAACATTTCAAATTGTGCTGAATGATGAGAAGGATCAAAGAGACACCACGTCTAATTTTAAGTCTGAATCTCAATTCTCATAGCAGTCTAGATATCTTTATAGTATTTCATTAAGTCTATGCAATAAGCTGAGTAAGCTCTCAAATCATTGAATATATTGTCAAACTGAATATGAACTTGAGTGTGTTATTAACTGGCAAGTATTTTACCTAAGTAAAGTAAGGTAAAAACAACTGATCCATTATAAAATGTTAAAAATATAGGTGGTAGAATTCTCAGGAAACAGAAAGTAATACCTAATCTTTCACTAGTAATAATTGCATGTTCTCAAAACCTTAATTGCAACATTTGTTCTTGGTCTACTTGAGTAGAGTACTAGATATGCAAATTCCGTCACAGTTTTCTTCCAGCTTTTCCTGGTGTGCTTCTTCTAACTCTCTCTTCCTTAGTATTTTCTATATTTATCATGTTGCTAATACACCTCAATGGTTTGGCTCGACATAGATCTGAGATAATCATGCCATAAAGCACTTCATCTCCATCAGAAACACCTACAGTTTTGGCAGCAGTAATAGAATTGCCTTCAAGATGTGAAGTTTCCTGGGAAAAAATTAGTTTGGAATCACATAAGTGGGTGTTGAGGAAAAACACTTTGAGTGAGTCACAACTTTTGATACCACATCAGAAGAAAAATTGATACAAAATAGGGGTTTGAAAACCAGTTATCCCAGAGATGTAATTCTGCTGGTCATAGTCCCTTATGGAAAATTGGGAGATGGTTCTAATTTTAGTTTGTCATGTGCAATATGAAAGACAAACAGAAAAACTATCAAAAGTATTAATTCTTTGTCATTCCAGCTGAGACACATTGACACTGAGCTGTGAACTTTACTGTGCTAAATGATATAAATACTGTCTAAGAAAGCATGTTTATTAGAGCTATGACAGGCCAGCTAATGAATTGGTACCCAGCTCCCAGCCAGGATGCCAGTTCTCCAGTTTGCTGGATGTCACAGCAGCTGAGGCAGCTGGAGGGACTTGTGCCCAGCCTGACTGCTCACATCATGGCTTAGGTTGCTGATGAACATGAGCTCAGGTGAGGCTGTGGTGTGGGTGAGCTGTGGGTACACGTTCATCGCTGCCAGTGGTGGCAGCAAACCATGGAGAGGGTGTGGATGGTGACATCCTGAACTGCAGCAGCTGCTGGCTCCTGAACACAGTCAGAGCACCCTGCCACAGCAGGTAGTGACATGCATGCCTATTGGGCACAGAAGACATTTCAAAGCTGATGAAGATATTTCATTAAGCTATTCAGATGGGGACCATTTTCTGGCAAAAGCACACTGGGGTAGTGAGTGCTTTGCCTTAATCTGCTGACGTGGCAATAAAATGGCACAGCAGATGGCTGGCTGGATGGTCTTCATCCTCTGGAGTAATGTATCTTATATAGACTATAACAACAGGACATAGCTGAGTTGGGGGATACTAAATCACACTCCACAGATATTTCAAATTAATTTTGGACTGAAATAGTTGTCTACTCAAGAAAATCAGTCTTGGGTGTCTGCAGTCAGTGCAAACTTACCTCTCCCATGAAAGTTTCACAGGAAAGTGTCCATCCAATAACTCCAGACTGAGCTATACACCTGACTGCATTGCTTGAATATTCACAGCAGCTGAAATCTGTAGTCAGACATGAAGATCTCAGTTCGCTAAGTGATGTGCACAGGTATAGCCAATAGATCATATTTGTTCCTTAAAAACTGCAAATTGCAATCTATGGAAAAAGAAAAAAAAATGCCACAGTCATGGGGGACAATCAAAGAACAATGAGAGAATTTTATACAATAGGACAGACAACTGTACTGGATCATCAGTACCTTCCAGCTGCCAAGTACTTACAGATGAGGTTGCACAGTGAAGGAGCAGAGGAGTAGAGGCTCTACAGTGACCAGTATAATAAAGTCTAGGAGTCTGGGGAACTAATTAGCTTTGAGCATTCTGAAAGCATGGTTGGCATATGCTGCAGTGAACACAGAGCTGCACTGTCATGACTATTACATCTGCTGTTTAATATTGGAGATAAATGTATCAGCCAAGGTCAATCCACCTCAGGGAGATATCATCTGTTGTGGATTTTCACAGAGTAGCTACACATTAATGCAGAAAAGTAGAAATCAGTAGATAAGGTGAAGATGGGAGAATGAGATAAAGAGAAAATTATGAAAGAAGTGTCAGATTGCAGGGGATGGGCCACCCGAGCAATAAGTTTCAGGTGAAACATTGTGTAATGCATTTCTTAAGCAGTTGCCCACAAAAAGCAATATCAGGCTGATTAACTGGTAAGAGGATTTTGGGAAGCTACAGCAAAGACTCAGGGTACTGGGCCAAGAGAATTGGATAACTGTGGCCCAAAACCCTTGATGTGGGGTAAGATTCAGCCATATTCAGTGCAAAGCCATACACTTGGGAACTAGTAAATAAATATTCAGGAGAAGGTGAGATTTAATAGCTAATAGTTTAAGAGAAGAATGAGGTGGCTACTAGATCTACTGGAAATGTGATTTCTGTGTGAAAAAAGCAAATACAATTATTGTGCACAGTAAAAAAGCTGGGGGAAAGGGGGAGGAAAGTGGACATTTGAGACTATTGCACTTGTCTTCCCAAACAGGCATGCCGAGGCTCTTCCTTCCAGGAAGCAGCCAAACATCTGCTTGCTGATGGAAAGTAGAGAATTAATTCCCTTCAAAAAAATTGCTTGTGTATATAGTATTGTTTCACTTATTAAACTGTGATTATCTCAACCTTTGTCTCTTGCTTTTGTCCTTCTGATTCTCTCCCTGCTCCTGCTGAGGGAGAGGGAGCAAGTGTTAGGGTGGAAGCTTCTTTGTCAGGTGGGATGTTGTGGCTTACCCCAGCTGGCAACCAAGCCCCATTGCACACTCCACCATCAGCAGGACTGGGGAAAAAATTGGAAGGGTAAACCCATAACATGGAATGAAACCACCAGGCCTTAGAACAAACTTCCAGGAAGAGTGGTGAGGGCAAATGGCTTTCCTGTTTTTGTGATGGAACTCGATGGTATCCTTCAAGAATTCAACAACAGGACACCAGTGATTCAGGTGGGTCCTTCCAAAGCTGCATACATGCTAGAAAATAATTCTATATTTTCCATGTTGGTATAAAAGGGGAAAAAAAAGAGATTGTTTTGAACCAGTAACAGGTCAAGACTGTGAGAAAGACAGCTTTCTCCATTTTTCCAACAAGCATTGTGGTTTGGGGACAAGAAACAGGAGTTCCCAGTGATCCTCTGTGTTCATCTGGGAAAGTCCAAATTTGCATGACTATCTCAGTAGAAGTTAGAAGTACTTAATTTATAAATTAGTTGTTATTCTGTTGGTCTTTTTGACCCCTCCTCTTTCTGTAACTGTTGTTGTTAGCCTGGCTGTTGCTGGACTTTATACTCTGAGTTACATAGTGTGCTTTAGTGAGAAAAAGTGTTTACCACACTGAAAATGTGGTGTGGCTTTATTAGTAAATTTAGCTAGTGGAAAGACAAGAGAACTTGTTTGTCCATTCACACAACTGAAGAGCAGGTTTTCAGTGTGGGTTTTTCATGTTAGCCGTGGCTAGAGTTACTGCTCATGTCTTGAATACTAGCCAGGTGTCAGTGAGCTATTTCCATTTCCACAATACAGGGAAAAAAGTAGCACCTTACACAAATTAAAAAGGTACTGCTGACATTTCTCTCCCCTCCCCAGCACAGTCAGTGTAGGAGGAGATAGTTTCAGCGGGACCGCATACCATGGTCACTTTTGCCAGAGGGAGGATGCGGTCAGCTTTCTCTTAAACATTTAGCTTGGCCTCCACAGTCTTGTGCTTGGTGAACCTCCCTGGCCCTGTTTTACTGGGTAGTTTGTGGGGAACAGCTGGATGGTGGTTCTTCTCTGTTTTATTAGGCAATGTAGTCCATAAAAGTTGCGGCCTTCAGCTTAACCATATTCCTGTGTGGAAAGTCTTGTTCACTGCAGTGTCTGGGCCAGAGACATTTACATCACTGTAATCAACAGCATTAAAAACAGTTACTCCTTACGTGACCTTAGGTTAGCAGGAAGCAAGATGGAAGAATGCCCTTCCAAAAGCAAGGATTTCCAACTTGAGTAGGAACTGTTTTTAACGTGTATAAAAACAAGTCGTTATTTACCATTTCCACTCAGTTGTTCGTCTAGCCAGGCACATTAATCACCGAGTTTCACTCAAGGCACAGTCATCAAGCACTGCAGAAGAAAACATGTCTGGTAAAGACATTAGAGATGATACTGATGATGTAGAAACAATTTGGGTTTTATTTGCAAATCTGTAGTGCCACTAAAACCAACAGCTGCTTTCTACTCTGCTCCAGAGATGTGTGGCCAACCCAACATTATAATGGAAGTAAATATATTTTCTTTTTAAATGCGCACTCTACTTTTGTGGCAACAATTTTGCTTTTCTTTTCAAGGACACTTTCCTCATTCAAACAAACATAATGTCAATTTCCACATTGAAGAAGAGGAGTAGCTACAGATCCCAGAGACTTGAAATAGAAAAATTGGTGTGAATGAAACTCATGAGTATTGTTGTGTAAGCATGGGCAGAAAAAGCAGAACAAATGTTAAAAGAATGTCTTGTATCCGTAACAGAGGACACAGTTCCTGTCAATTGCTGTGAGAAGTGTGTTGTTTCCATCAAGTGCTGTAAGGACAGCGCAGATGACTTGGTAGCTAATGACCCTGCATTCTTGAAGAGGATGGCAAAAAGGTTGAAGGCTCTCACACATGCTATTCCTTCTCTCAGTACAGATTCCATCTCATTCAGCTTGATTCACACCTTTTCTCAGAGCTTGGGAGAAGCATACATCTATTTCCCATGTAGGCAATGATTTTTGGTGCTTTTGTAGATACTTGCATAAGGGAATGAAACCTTATATTCTAAAAAAACCCTTCCCACGTTCAGAGGTCTAGTTTGCATTTGTACAGTTTGCATTTGCAGACGTGGCGGACTGTGAATGTGACACTTGCTTAGTCAGGGTAACTTAAGAACAAGGGGGCAAAGGAACCAAAACTGGAACTGTGCTATTTCTTCTTCAAACTGAAACTGATTATCAAAAATCGTTTTTTAATTAAACTGTAACAAAATGACAGGAGAAAAAAAAAAGAGAGTATTTTGACTGCCAGCTCAAAACATGGGCAGAAATGAAAATCAATGGCTTGCACTAACAAATTTAACTGGGGTTTGTAGGGGAAAATGTGAAGAAGGGAACAAGTGGCATCCAAGAGCAACACAAAAATCCACAGGGTCCAAGAAGGAAAGTTCCTTTAAACTCAAATGAGGTGAGCTGGGTACCTGGCTCTGTCTCTTGTGATGGATGAAGATGTTGCATAAAAATGCAGACTGTGAATAGTGAATACTAAAAAATTAAATAAATACTAAAAATCCCAGTGTTTTTCAACACACTTCATATATTTCCTTTAACTGTGAAGTACCAAACACTTTGAGACTAGCTTCCTTTCATCTATAAAATGCTATTCATATTTAGTAAAGATGGCAATGGCAAAAATAGTCCAATTTGAAAGCCTCCCAGAGGGGAGATGTTGGTAGCAAAAACTTGTACCACTCTGTGTAAAATTACCACAGCACGCTGTTAATGCGCTTGCCGAACATCACAAGCAAGACGTGTAAAGATTTGCAGTCAGATTGTTTCCCCTGTTATGCTACTAAAGTTAAATACTGGTAAACAACACTCTTTGGTAGTATTATTGTTAAGCATTAATTCCACCAGGCAGTTTTTTCCTTGTACACTGATCTTTTATATAGTAAAAGTACATCCCTGTCATTCATAGATTAAGCAAGGAGGTTTTTGGGAGCTGAGTTGTCCAAATGCGTTACTATGCCATCTCCTGGGGTCGTTTCCATTCATTTTTCTTAGCAGTCAATAGCAAGCATGCGTGTTTATCCATACCAAGTATTCATTGTATTTTCAAAATTATGCTTTAATATATAACTGCTTATTTAAACAGATCAAATACATGGGCTCAAGACAAATTTAAGCCCACAAATACAACATTGAAGATGAGAGAGGAGAAGTAAATTAAATTTTGGGATGTTTATTATAAGACATGAATTTCCTTGTGGTATTTCAAATGAAAATACATGTAGTCTGGACACCTGGAGCACTTTACTCTCTCATCATCTTGCTTTTGCACATGCAGCTTCTCATCTTGTGGCTTAAATAGAACCTGCTTCTCCTCAAAAGCATCAGAAAGCTTTAAATCAATCTTTTATATTTTTTTCTTAATGGGACTGAGGTGGAATTTCAGAGATATGAGTAGTTCCACCAACAGTGGTTTATCAATCATGTGTCTGCCCTGGAGTGAGATGTGGAGCTTTTAAATGTCTAATGCCAATTGTATAACTATTCAGTATGTCAGAAATCATAAAGGAAAATTCCACATTTATCCCTATTGCTCTTCCTTCCAAGAAATGCTGTTCAGCTCAGCCCTGATGCTGATCTTGCTGAAGTGCCAAGTTAAGAGACCTTGCAGTACAATTAGGCTAAAAGATGATCTGAAGTGGAAAATAATGAAGAACACGTTTAATTTGATTCAAGGTATGGAGTGACAAAGGTGTGTGTCTTGTTTTCCATTAGAGTTTAATGTACTTTACGGTATATCTGCCCTCCCTCCTTTTTTTTTCCCCCCAGAATGTCCTTGGAAAAGCATTTAGCCTCAATTGTGCAAACACATGAATACATGATCAATAAGGAACCTTCTTGATCCTGCTGAGGATTGAGTAAAACAGTGTATTTGTAATACTGGAAATTTCAGACTTACATTTCATAAAGAAAACCTGAATGAGACTGAAACAGGTATGATTGCTATTCAGGCATTATACAAAGTTGTTCTAAAAATTCTTAGCTTGTTGTTGAATCCATTAAAATACATCTATACTTTAAAGAGCTCCACATGTCTCTTTTTAAATTGTCGTACAAACAATGCCCAAATAATTTTTGTCACTCATACTGGAAAAATATGTCAAAGAGAGGATTGAAGAGATTTAGTACTTTTGGATATCATTATTAATGACTTGTGAATAGGTAGTATGGTTCTTAGACTTCCAGGTTTAAGCAAGTTGGGGTAGTTGGCATGCATTTTGGAGGACAACTTTATAAATAAAACTATATTGACAAATGTTGCAAGTAGTCTGAAACATAGGATTAAATTCAATGGGGAAAAGCAGAAAGCACTACAGTTTAACAGTAATCAAGCTTCAACATGTATGAAATGCCAATAACAGGAGAGCATCCAGAGGCTTTTTTAGTAAATCAGGATTGGTACGAGTCAGCAATGTCATACCGTCAGGAAAACAAACATCATACTGGGATATATAAACAGAAGTCTCGTATGCAAGACACATGAAGTAATACTTCCACTCTGCTCAGTATTCCCAGGGCCTCAACAGAAGTACTGTATCCAGTTTTTGGCACAGTACTGCAAGAAAGTGGAGAGGGGCCAAAGGAAAGCAACAAGAATAATCAGAAGTCTAGAAAAGACAACCGAGGGAAAGACTGACTGAAGAGGAGTTGTTTAGTCTATGGGAAAGATTACTGAAGGGACACTGGTGGTTTTCAAACTCAGGGAAGGCTGATGCAAAAGAGTAGGCTATAGCCTGTTCTCCCTGGCCATGGTATGTAATAAAGTAATGGTCTAAAATTCACCTAGGGCTACCTTGACAAGTTTTCATACTGATTGCCTATATGGATGGAAAAGTTCTGGGACTGTGTAAGAAAGTGGTGGAGTCCCTAGAATTGGGATTGTTCAGTCTGCAGAAAAGAAGGTTCCAGAGTGACCTTACTGCACAGGCCTTGATGTACCCCCACTAAAGGGGGTATGAGAGCCAGAAAGGGACTTCATACAAGTGCATGTAGGGATAGAACAAGGGGGGATGGCTTTAAACTGAGAGTTCAGGGTTAGGTTAGATACCAAGAAGAAATTCCTCACTGTGAGGGAGGTGAGGCACTGGCACACGCTGCCCAGAGAAGCTGTGGCTGCCCCATCCCCGGCAGCGATCGAGGCCAGGCTGGACGGGGCTTTGAGCAACCTGCTCTAGCGGAAGGTGACCCTGCCCATATCAGGGGTGCTGGAACTCGATTATGTTTAAAGTCCCTTCCAACCCAAACCATTCAGTGACACTGTGATTCGGCTGCCGTAACTATTTATTTAGGTGCCATACGTAGTCCCCACAGCAAACCTCCGCCGCCTCCCCACTCAGCCCCACACGGGGCGGCCACGTCCATTATTGGGGGGGCCGGGCCGTAGCCCCGCCTCCCGTTGCTTGGTTACCGCGCGGGGCGTCACTGAGGGACCCGAGCCACCGCGGCGTGCGGCCGCCAGCCGGGCTGAACCATCTCCCGACCCTGTGGGGGAAGAAGTGGGTGTATCCCGAAGCAGCAGCTGGACTTGTTGCTCTAACACCTTCCCGCTTCCCCCCCTTCCCTCAGCGCTGTCGTTGGTTTCGCCCCGCGCGGACCATAGCGACGGAGGGCGTGCCGAAGGAAGATGGCGGTGCTAGGTCCGCCGTCGCTGCCGGCTTCGTGAGCGCGGCGCTCGCTCTTCTCCTTGTCCCGTCCTCGCTCCTGCACCCGGTTGCTCCCGGCTGCTCTCAGCCTCTTCTTTCTCTCCGGGGCCGTAGTGATCATGTCGGACTCGGAGGAGGAGGAGAGTCCGGACCGCCAGCTCAAGCTGGTGGTGCTGGGGGACGGCACCACTGGCAAGGTCAGTGCCGGCCCCGCCGACAGCTCCTCTCCCTCGCCGCGGTGCCCCGAGCTCCTTCGCGGCCTTGCTCCTCACGCTGCCCCCGGCTGTGCTGCTGAGGAGGGAGCAGCCCGCGGTGTCGCGCAGCCGCTGTCGCGATAGCCGGCCGGCTGCTCCCCCTCGGCTCCAGGCCCTGCGCGGGAGGCGCGGGCTCTTCCCCTTGGTATCCGCGCCGTGCCCGGCAGCCAAACCCTCTGACGGGGCTTCCGCGCCCGAGGAGGTATCGTCAACCAATAGACTTACACGATTGTAATCCAATTGTCTTAAGCCCTAAGGAAAGGAGCGGCGAATAACGTAGTTGTTGTGCTGACGGAGTTTCCCAGCGATCCCCGTGCGCTGCTGCTGGAGGCAGAAGCTGCTCGGCCGGAGTCGCTGGAGCAGCCCAGAGCCGGTCTCGGTGGCCTGGAGGGCCGGGGTCGGGGCCGAGCACGTGGGTTCGCGGCTCCCCTCGAAAGGGACGAGCAGGGAAGGTCGCTTAGCTGGGTCTGCGGGCGCCCTTCGTTTCGAATACGGAGCTACCAACCTCCCGAGCTGGATAGAACAGTTTGCATCTAGTGGAGTTACTGTTCCAGACTTTGGAAAGGCACTGCTGGGTCTATTTAGTTTTCTATTGTAACGTTTATGTTTTGGGGGTTTTTCCCCTTATCTGTAATCACTATAGTGAAATTCTGTTTATAAAAGTTTATTTATAGTGGAATCCTGTTTATAAAAGTTTATTTATCAACAATAATCAAACAAAAATCAATAAAACAATAATCCAACAAATTTCTCTATGTAAAAGAGAAGTTTTGACAAGGAGAGATAAAAGAAGGCAAAAGAGAGGCTGCTTTCTTAACTGTTTAACACAGTCACTGATCATAACTATAGACTTGAACATATCGTCATACGTAGCCTGAAAAAATTTGTGAGATACACCTGAAATTAGTAAATTGTATGCTTGAAGTATACAGTTTTTTCCTCTGTTGTTAACTTTTGAAACTACAAGGAGAATAAATTCTGCTTGCTTCACAGTTCATAGGAAAAGTGGAAATGTCCATAGAGCTGGTTTAAATGAAGTGCCTTACGTTAATAGGACTAAGCTCTTAGTGAAAGTACATGTGGTTTTGCTCACTTATTCAAAGCTCTGTAAAGAAACAAAACATTTTTTTTTGTCTCCAGTGATTCTAAACCCAGTCTGAAGTTGTACTGTGTTCATCTCAGTGAGTAGATGGGCAATTCCAACCGTGTGATGAGAGCATAATAAATGCACAGCATTGATAGCTGAAGTGCTGCTTCACAGGCAGCATTTCCCAGGAGTTTTCCATTCAAACTGAAGAATCCTTTCACTACTGCTGTTGAGCAGCTTGTGGCAAGACCTCTCACCAAACATGGATTTTCAAGCATTTTTGAATTTTGATGTATATTCCTGTTGATTCCTACCTCTCTCACAGGAGCCGCAACTCACTGCATCTCCTGCTGGCTTTAGGAATCTCACACTTCCATGGCAGGTTCTTGGGCATGAGCAGCAGCAATGCTCTGGTGGGCTGCTTTTCCTCCTGTCCCCCCTAGATGATGCTGTAATAGAGGCTCCTTCCCACCAACCCAGTGGCCTGGCAGCACTCACAGATTTATTGTAAGGTCTTGTAAAAATAAAGAAGCAATTGGGTCATGGAATGGAAGGATAAAATGTACCTAGTACTATTTCAAGCACCTCAGAAGACTAAATTGTTGAGGTTCCTCTCTTCTGTTGTCTACCCGTTCCGCTTACTTGTTGAAACCTGTCTATGTCTATGTGTTTTCAACTTTAAATTGCCTGGCTTTCACATCTGGTTCACAGCTGGTCTTTACACACGTGCATACTTACCTCTCTTTTAGTATGCAAGATGTTGGTTTTTCTCTCCCTGTCATTCTGGGATCATGAGATAGGAGATATGTAGAAAATGATGGGATATATCTGTAATACTGTATCTTGTATTTAGTGTGAGGTGTTCGCATTTGGCTTCTTTTGCTCCCTCTTTTCCAAAAAGGAAAAAAAAGTTGTTGTGGGTCAGGTGGAAACTTGCTGTTTTCCTCACTGATTGCTTAGAAGAAATGTGACTCAGGTTCTGTGCATGGATTGGTAGCAGGTTAAAAACAAATCAGTGTCAGTTCAAGCTAAAGCTTACACTAGCTAGGAATTGCTCTATCCAGGAGGCAAGGGAGGGATGCTGTGCTTCTATTAATTTGTTTTGAGGTGGTTGAATTGATAATTGGATACTTAAAATTTTAAGGGTAGCAATAAGCATTGCTGGAGCAAACTCAAGTAGAGAAGAGTAAAAGTGGAAGAAGACATAAGAGAAGTGAAACAGAGTAGAATCTGTAAAACTCTTAGGGTAAAATAGAGATGGTGGGGTAATGGTGAACTGTGGAAAAGCAAAATTGAGGGAAGCAAGGCTGGTTAGTCAAAAGATAATAGACAAAAATATTGTTGTCACTGTTGAGTCTTGTAAATGGAAAACTAAATGATGTGTGCTGTGCAGATTGGCCCAGCTGCATCAAATAGACTACATCAAGTGTCAAGAAGTTATGGTAATTTTATCTTTTTCAGTGAACAAAGTTGCAACAATAGTTAGCAGTGGGATGGAAGGACATCAGCTTGGACATTTATGTGTTTTTATGGTAGTTAAACCATTTAATTATTTAGCCTAGTGTTTGTTTTAGTTTTATTTGTCCTAAAATTCTTGCCAATAGGTTAGGACGTGACTGAGGGATGAGTGTAGCTGTGCTTGGATAATCACATTGATGTTCTAGAAGAGAGTGAGGTAAGGCATAGATACATGTGGTTTTTGGAAAGTACATTCTCAATTTGTGGCTTAAGTTCGTGTGTGAATGGAAATTCATAGCTTCAGAACTATGTGCTTGCATCTAATTGAATTTTGGGTTTAGTTTTCTTTCTTACAACTGTGTTACTACACTTTGGCACTGCTTTCTCAAAACTTAATTCTATAGGACTTTACTCAAAGAATTGTCATTGGTGGGGTTTTCCCCACAAGTTTCTGGTTGCCCTGATGAGTAGTCATTGTCAAAGCTGGCTATCATTGCTTGTTCCATTTCACTTTCAATTTAATGACTTTTTAGTTTATTTCATAGATATTGTTTGCTTTTTTTCCTCATTACTCATTATGTAGGACTTTACGAACAGCATGTCAAATTCAGTGTATACTGGATTGTTGACATTGAAAAATAGAAGCAAGGAACTGTCATGCCTTTCATATAAGGTTAAATTCCATCTTTGCTTCTTTCAAAAAAAACCTTCCCAAATATCTTATTGTATTTTGAACTAAAAATGCTGTATTTTTTTTTGTTTTTACTGCTATCTTGGTTGCTGTAAATTAGAGCCTAAAGACATTTTCTTGTTTTTAACAGGGGTTTTTTAACACCAACCTCCAATAGAGTATTGATATTTAGAATAGGATGTCGACATTCACTTTGAAGTATTTAAGGCAGGTGTGTGAACCATCCAAACTTATGGAATTTTTGCAGGAAATTCTGCTATGCAAGCAGGTGGCCTGGTTGTTTTAGTTGGGCTGCAAAGGAACAAAGGCCTTGATGCTACCGTGCTGTTTTCTGACCCTGACATTAAGAGGTGGAATTGTATGGAATGCAACCTGTCTAAAAAATGGTCACTAATTACTTATTTATTTTTACAACTACAGTTCTACTGAACCATTATTTAACTTTCATTAATTCTTATATAGATTGTATTCAACATATCCTCAGGTAAACCTGTTGAGCAAAATCTTTTCTGGCAATCATGGCAGTGAACACTTCTGGGATTTGAAGGGAGTATTTGCATTGTAGAGGCACTTGGATATGCATTGACATAACTTCTTTGTTTATTGTTGTGAAGAAGTTTGAACTGTTGCTCTTAGTGTTTTGTGGATAAATGCGCATTTTGTGAATAAATAGAGGATCCTAGACTGGTAATCCAACACCTTCCTTGAGCTTTAACATTTATTAGGTAAAAAATGTAAGAAGGAGTTAGTCAATGATTTTGTGCTATAAATTCCTTTGCATTCAAGAGCACAGTGGAGAAAAACTGTTTAAGAGGACTTTGCCATGCTGTTGACTACTTGCTGCTCTTATAGGTTGGCTGTTAATTGAATGTGTGCAGTTTCTTTTTACTAACAGCCCTAGAAGTCCTCAGGGAATATTGAGTGTCACAGAATGATAAGCTAATATTTACTAAGCCTTTAAAACAAGAAAGGCTTAGTAAAGTGGTTAGTAAATAAGTGGTTACTTATTTAATGAGGATCTAAATTAGTGTGTTGGAGAATATAGAATAGTATGATGCATGAGATTCAGATGACACTTGAATCTCTACTCTAGGCACTAGTTACTTTTCCAAAAAGGAAAATTTCAAGAAGACTGAATGGTGTATTCCTGCAGTTGTCTTATTCTCATCTACATCTTTAAGGTCATGACAGATTAATGATGTCATTGTAATCTTGACATGCCAACTATTGGGATTAAATGAATCAGTTCTACTGACTCTTTCAATACTGTAGTCTGAATCTGTATTGAATTTTATTTTGTGTGTGTTGTTAGTATTACTGTCACATAGCTGGAGGCAGAGAATCTTCTCACGATTCATCCTCTGTGGTCTTCCCCCTTTCCACAGGGATATAAATATAAGCATATTCATGCTATTTCTAGTTTACTTGCTTTTTTCCTCATTTGTGTTTTTTTTTTTAATTTTTAAATCCTCTTGGGGGATTTATTTTTTATTTTTAATCCTTTTGGGGGTTGAGTTCAGTAAAGTAAATGAAAATGTTGCCATAGGGTAACACTGACTTATTGAATTGTTTCCTAAACACATCTTCTGATGTGAAAATATAATTCATTATATATATGCCAGTGATAGGAATATAAATATGATATAGAAACATGAAAACCGTAAATCTTTATCTCTAAAAAATAAAAAAATATAAAAATAAAAAATATATAAAAATAGAAGTTTTATTTACTTAATATGAAATCTAATAGCTGAATAAATGTTTGCCTGTTCATACTAGGATGTTAATGCTGGAGCTCTGGTGATCATGTTTTAGTGCAAAAAAAAGTTGGTTTTTTTTTTCTGTGTATATTTGACACGAGCCTAATTTAGATCTTTGTTATAACCTTCTATTAATGGACCTTGCATATTCTCATATTTCAGAACTATTGGCATTATTTTGCTATTGCATTTTTAACTAAATGTGCTCTCACAGCAATTTCTGATAACAATTGGTGTGACTTATCTCTACATGGCTTGATGAATGGAAAACTGGCAAGGAAAAACCCTTCTGGCCTGTTTTGAGTTTTCTCAGACAGTGTAAGGGTTTTGTGAGCCTCTTATTTTTCTCTCTATATATAGGTAAATAAATATTTAGATTATTTTTTTCTGCAGCTAATTTGTATTTTTATTTACAAATGTCATGTCAACAAGAGATTTTCAAGTGTACATGAATTTGATGTTTGTTGTATTTTATAATTTTTAATATTTAGTATTATTTTTTTCACAATACAAACCTTCAAATTATTTATGATTGTACCATTATTTTCTCTTTTACTATTTTCGTGGGCCTTCTTTCTTTATTTCTTTCCCTTTCTACTCCCACCCCCCTTTTTTTTTGTCTTGAAAGGAGACTTTAAATTGCTACTTAATTGCTACTGACAGAATATAAGTGCCTTGCTTCAATAGTTTGCCTAGGTTAGTTGTGCATCCTTTTAGCCATATATAGTAAAAGTTTATTATTAGGTCAACAGTGTACTGTTTTGCTTTCATAAATCCACAGAATACCAATTGAAATAATAAATTTTCGAAGTTCTGCAAGGAATTATTCTGTAAATGTGCATTCTTAATATCAGTTTAACTTCTTCTTCTGTGTGCAAGAAAGAATTCTTCCCATTTTAGAGATCTTCTAATCCTTGATCCTTAAACTGATGTACAGTGGCAGAAACCTTGCCACACTTAGGAGCCCCCTGTGGGATTTTGCACTGTGCAGATCTCTGTTCTCTCCCAGAATGTTGGTCTGGGATCAATGGTGTTCTTTACCAGAGGACGACCCTTGTTTTGGAAACAAATGCTTTTTAAAAATACTAAGATCTTCAGGTACAGATAGTGTCACCTAGATTTGTGTCAGTTTGAGCATACTAATGATACCTACTTCAAATCTGCAATATTTTGTAATAGGAATGCTAGAGTGTTTTTGAAATCAAAGCAAGTATGCACCTTGCTTCTTTTTGCATAAATTAGTAGCCTTTGCCACCTCCTGTTATTATGTTGAAACTGACTGGAGTGCTTGTCAATCCAAATCCATGAACACTGTTGGCATTCATTGATTTAAAAAGTGCTTAACTGTATTTCATACTTCTGGGTTAACATAAAGTTTGTTGCTGTTAAAAATGACAACTTAATTTGATACTGTTCTGTTTTAGACATCCTTAGCTACACGTTTTGCTCAAGAAACATTTGGAAAACAGTACAAACAAACCATAGGACTGGACTTCTTCTTGAGAAGGATATTATTGCCAGGTAAGAGAATAATAACTAACCCTGAAAGGTTGGGTGGCAGCAAGACTTACAGAAACATTCTTCAGAGTAATGTGTGCGCAATAAGCCTAGTGCAGTGATTTTTATGGCAGAGTAAATTAGGTTGTTTGGAGAATATTTTGTTTGTACATTCTTTCCAGGTGTCAAAGAGTTATGCATTTGCAACTTACATCTCTAAGTAAAACACTGAATTCAAAGAAAAGGAATGCTGTCTATACTGAAGAATTTTATAATCCCTGCTTGAGTGCACTCACTTTCCATGTGGGTAGTGTAACACACAACAATGAAATGGAACTTTAAACTTATTAATTGAAAAAGTATTTGTGTTTTGAAAGAAATATATATATATTTTAATGAAATAACTCATATTTGAGTTATGTGAGAGAAGCATAATGCAGCTATGGACTCGCAGTGCTCTAATATGTGAATGCTGTTTTATGCAAGGCAGCATGAAATTGCTGGCATTTAATAGACCACTAAAATTTAGGGTCCCTCGGCACTCATAAAAATACAGTTTGAGCATTCAAGATGTTTCGCTTCACGACGGCAAAGAAACTATTTAGATGCCAGTTGCAGTACACTGCATGGAAAATGCAAAGAAATAATTAAAAAAGAATAATTGCCGGTTAAGTTTGTCTCCGAACAATTGGGGTTTAAAATATGTCTTTTCACTGATTTGTGTTTGCTCATATTCTAAGTATGCAAGTATTTAATTAAAAACATTTACTTCTGGATTCAGAAATCAGAAGTTAGAAAAAGCTTGTGTAATTTTTAAAAGCTGTGGTGAGATTTGATAAAGTTGATGCAAGTTCTGTAGTTCTGTCTTCTTGTGAAGGGTGAGGAGGGAAGCAAATTAAGCATTTTATCTGTAACCTGAAATGATAAGAAAATGTATGCAGTTCTTGAACTTCTTTTTTTTTAATTAAATTGCAAATAATTTCTTGATTATATTTAGTAAGTGAAACAGAATAATCTTTTTAGACTATCTCTGTGTTCACTATTTTGGTTTGGCCATTTTGCTGTACTTTTTCAGTATCTGGTGAGTGATAAAGTACCAAATCCCAGTGCTTATTTCTTCATAAAATCAACAGAATAATTTTTTTATTGTCCTGCTCATGCCTCTAAAAATACCAGTGTGTATAATACTTAGCAGCAGTACTTGCAAGTGGAATGTGTACACAAATCATGCAGTGTGCATGCTGAGAACTTGTATTTTGCAAGTTTTTTTTCCAGCTGTTAAGCATACAGAAACTATTAGTACTTTACTGGGATTCTAAATATCCTTGTTGAGTAGAAAATTTGGAAAATTATCAACTATTGCTTCATTCATTTTTGTTCACAGTTTATTTTGTGTGTGAATTTCATTCATTCATAGTTTATTTTGTAATAAAATCAGAATGCAGGTAAAAATAGGACCAAAAAGTCTGTACATCTGTTTTCCTCAAAACAGTACCATTTGTATTCATATTCAGGAAGAAACATTTTTCTGTAGGTTGTCATTCTGGTTTTGTCTATACCTATATATGAGTTTAGGTATATATGGCTCTCTGTTTTATAGGTAAACTGGACTAGTTGTGGGGAGTGAGAGGGAGGGAGGTAACATTTTAAATACTGGAATGGGAAGCATTACTTTAGTAAGTGGATTTTTCTAATTTCTTAATTAGTTCTGGGTTTGCAGAGCTGCTATGTTTACTTGAAAGGTTAATTGATACCACTCACAGAAATTGTGTGTATCAGTAGGAAAAAAGACTCGATTTCTCTTATTCAGTAGGAGAATTGACGAGCAACTATGGTTCAGTAGATGATTTTTTTCTTCTTCAATGTAAGCAAAGATTCCAGAAGTAAAAATTATAGAATTGCACAAAAGTTTACGTTAGGCTGCATTGAAATAGATAATTTACAAAATAAAGTACTGTTTTTCTGTTGGTTTTTTTTGGTTTTTTTTTTTTTTTAAGATAAAAGTGGCATTTGTCTCCAATTGTTTTAGTAACTAATGCAGTTTTGCAGTGAAAATAGTAAGTATTTTGCATGGTAAAACAGTACAGCTTAATACAAATCAGAAATACTTTGATAAATTTTGAATGCATTCAGTGTTGTTCAACATGTCTAGTGTTCAACATGACAAATTCACTTCATGCAGTTTGTTCAAAATACTTTTTTTTAAAGTGCAAATCTGTTTCATTATATTTATTGATGCAGAATCTTGTATAGTCTGGGTGCAGCCATGGTGTAGGTTTTAGTGCTTAAATAGTGTATCTGTTAGTCAGAGGGTCTGCTGATAGAGACTCTTAAGAGCCATAGTTGTATACTTTCTGGGAGGTTGTGGGTGCAGTTCAGTAAACAGGATTCTCCTGTTAAAAGGATTATTTTTTAAAGTCAGTGTAAAAGTGGTCAGACTTGTGTTTTTAGTTCCATCTTGGCTGTGCAGCACTTTAAGTAAGATTAACCAGTACCGCAAGTGTCCTCCTGCAGGGTCACTGCTGCAGCAGCCCGGTGGCTTCAGTTCGTACCAGAAGCCATCTGCACACCTGCACTGCGCTGCCTCGCGTATCTCTGCTTTGCACTTGGGTGCCTTTCCTACAGAGTAAAGAAGTGCTGGGGATTTTTTGTTCCTTAATAGTGTATTACATGTTATTTTGATGGGATTCTTCTGCTATTTTTATTAGAGTGTTAAGACTGTTTCTAAGAACTGTCTTATTATGCATGGTTTCTTTTTGTTTTGTTGTAAGTCCCTAGTTTTTATGTACCTGTTAAACTGAAAAACTAAAAGGTTTCAAACTTTTTGCACAAAACTTCATGGGCTATTATCTCAGTTGCTTATTAAATACTTGGTAGGTAAATTGCCTGCAGTTTTTCCTTTTGTCAGAATAATCCTAACATCCTTCTTTCTTTCCCAGAATCAGTCTGAGCACAAAGCAAATATTACAGAACCTAACTGAAAAAAAGGGAAAATGAAGCATTTGCACAGGATATGATCAGTGTGAATTTCGTAGTTAGTGAGGTCCTAATTAAGAAGGAATTCACCTTAAATGAACATACCAATCTTTTTTTTTTCTTGTTTCTTTTTTCTGTTGTTAATGAAACAGAGTAAATAATTTGTAATAGGAGATTTTTTAGTTGGACAGTCACAGTTAGACTATTTAATTTAACTTACTGCACTAAATTTTATAAGGTTATTCCATGCAGTTATCCAGATACTAAGGCAAGTATGCTGTGCATAATTATTTCCTTAGGAAGAAAAATCAAGTTGAAACTTTTTAGAGCACTTGAACATAAAATTAGGCATATGAAAATTACTGAATTTAAAAGTGATAATACTTAGAAAGGGTTTTTTTTTTTCAAAAGAAAAGCTGACATGAATGACACAGTGACTTTCCAGTAGGGTAAAATGCTGCAGCTGGTGAGCCTTTGAGCCTGCATAGTTTGTTTACCCACTGAGGTTGTATAGTCTTTTCAGACTGTGGATGCACTAAGTTTATCCATGCCAGATGCTTTATGGAAGTGTTGTTTAGGATCATTAATGTTCTAAGCTTTTAAAATAATACATTAATTAATACACAGTATATGAACTATCAAAACAATTAAGCTTTTTGTTGATTATAAAAGGTTGCCTTTATTGAATTTGGGTGTTTATGATGTGTTTTCTAAGATCCATGTAGAAATTCTCTTAGTATTACATAAAACTCCGTGTAGCTTAATAGTACCGTTTCACATTCATCTCTGTATTTTTGAGACCAAGCTAGTAGTTTTGGGAATCTGCTCTTTTAATCAGATTAAAGCAAGGTGCATTGTAAAAATATAATGTGGTACCTGTAATATCTCGAGTAGCATATATTCAGCTATATAGTTACAATTTGCCAGTTATTTTCACCTAATGCAGTGATACATTTCCGTGGAGCACATTTCCTTTTGTAACCAATGCCAATGCATCAGTTGTAAATTTACAGCTGAGTGGATCATGTGGTGTAAAATCAGACTGTCAACTACATAAAATAGTTGAATTGAGCATATATCTTTCTTAGCAAGCCAAAATAAAGTGTTACTTTTCACTTGATTTGCAATTGTCGTGATGTGAAATTTGTTGCATTTTTTTAAATTCAGGAGTAAAATTAATAGGCAGTTGTGATTATTTGTGAGTATGTAGAATTTGTATTAACATGTAAGTGTCATGTGAGTTTGTGTGGATTAGAAAAAATTTTGTTGGTCCTTACTCTGTTAGAGTTTGGTGCTCCCAGGTAATCAGTACAGTTCTGAAAACAGTTCTTATAATGCAAAATGTGAGAAAGTATACTTTAATGTATTTGTATGTATATGGTACCATACCTTTCTGTGTGTATTTTTGATCTGTGAGTTGCTGAGTTGTCTTGCAGAATATGTATGATTTGTAGGATATTAAATATTCCGTACTTACACTGATTTTTTGTTAGTTTTGTTTTTAAAAACCTGTTAACAGTTTCAGCATAGCTTAAAAATGGTTTAGAGTAGAAAGGAAGGTCTATTCTTGGTGTAGATACTTTGAAGATGAAATTATGTAAATCACGTCCAGTTTAGCTTCATGCCTTAAGATGGTGAGTGGAGGAAGTAATCATAGTTTGCATCCTCAACTTAGATGTGTGTCAGTATTTCCATCTTTTTGCTCTGTCAGCTATATAATTGTGTAACTGTGTACTACTGTCAGCATCACTACCAAAATGAAGTTATCATGAAGATTTTCCTCGCTTCTTGATCTGTAAGGAAGATTTGGAGAGGGGGTGAGGAACGGACACAGTATGAAATAATGTGGATAAGTTGGCATTATTTGTGTTACCTTTCAGTTCCAAGTACCATTCTATAGAACATTCTTTGTGCCGTTTTACATGTTTTGTCAGTGGAATATGTTATATAATTTCTATTCAGGAGTGTTGTACTTTATGCAATTGCAAATATTTTCTGTTAATATTAGATATGTTAATAACTAGCTATAGTTACTGTATCTTAATGACTTAGCTGGACACAAATTACTTTTTTCCCAGATGATACAATTATTTTTGTTTTGAAATTTAGTTCCTATTTCTTGTATACTTGTTAAAAAGCTATTGTTGTTGAATATATTTGTATCTAAATTTTCCAGGTTACACAATATCTGTATAATTTTTTTTTCCAGGAAATTTGAATGTTACTCTTCAAGTGTGGGATGTAGGGGGACAAACGATAGGAGGCAAAATGCTGGATAAATATATTTATGGAGCTCAGGTACAGTATAAATGCTGATAATTGTATCTATAGAAATTGTATAAAGTTAATTTAAACTTTTTTCTTAAAATTGTACATACATACATTAAATATAGCTTTTATTTGATTGTTTCATAAATCTCAAAAATGTTGAATGTCTGTTCAATCTGAACTTAACTGATATTAATAGGCTACTTTAATTTTGGTGTGTAGCTAATTTTTTAGAGCTGACATAAAAAGCAAAGCAAGTGTGTGCATTTATAGAACTGAATAACTCCCAAGAACAGATGGTTGTTTCCAGGCTTTGTGTCTTGAGTTAAGAAAAGCAATCACAATAAATAGCAAAGGCTGTTTGGATATCCACATGGTAGATAGAGTGGCTGCTTTCAGAACAGCTGCCTCCTGGGGGGAAAAGGTAGAAGGAGGAAATTAAGAGCAATCCTACACCATTAAACTCATACATGCAACTAGGGTTATAAGAGGGCAAACAAAAGGAGACAACTAGGTAGCTAAATATTTTTGCAGAACTCCTGTCCAATGAAAATTAAGTTTATCTTCAGGTTAACTAAGCAACTTAAAGTGGATGGTAGGATTAAGAACTAAATGTTATAACTGTACCTTGAGTCATGAGATGATTTAGGAGGATGTATTATAAATGCCAAACTTCTTAGCATGAGTGATCCTAAAATGTACTCTGTTTCTTAATTTGGAGTTTGTAATGAGAACAATAGGCATAACATGTGCTATTCAATAATGTTATACAAGACAGGAATGGCTAATGAAGGAGATTGGGATTTATTAGTTAATTGGATAAAGAGAAACTTGTCAATGTATCATTTTGTCACTTTCAAAAAAAAGTCAATATTTTTGGCTGTTGTATCTGTTTATAGCATATTCTTTTTTTTTTAAATAAAAACTGATTTGCTGACCTGTTACAGATCTAGCAAGCAATAGGAGAAAGTGGCTTCCATGACAGAGGGAATTTGATTAATCACAAATTGCTGCCATATGTCCAAAGTAAATTTAATGAAGGAAATAAAAGGCTATTAGCTTTGTCTGTATTGAATTTGGAGATAAACTTAGGAGTTTCTTACCAAAAATAGCAGGTCAAAAAGTTAATACCAGTGCCCAAAAGTGCATAAGCAGTTGATATCAATAAGACTAAAGTTTGGGGTTTTTTGTCATTCAGAACACAGTTAACCAAAAATCCCTACATCCAATCTCTTTGTTTTTAATCTTCCTCCAGTCCTCATTTTAACCCTAGTTTTTTTTAATGGACTAATGGTTTTTCTCTCCCCGTGTTGGGATGTATTGTCTGTAGGAGGCTTCTTATCATCCGTAAGAGGCTTCTTATCATCAAAGTTGAGTTCTGACACACTTTTCTATTAGCTTTGTAACAGTGCCTGTTAAGGATGCATAAACTGTCTCTATTTTCATCTATTCATGAAATGACATGAATAGTTGGAAAAGGCATTGCTTTCGGCTTATTTCTAGGTATAAACTTATTTCATGTTGAACATCTGTAGCTTTTTATAAGAAGAGGAAAGGCAAAGTAGAACAAGTAGGAGTGTTTATAAAGGAAAATTCTTTCAAATGTGGATAAAAATTCCTGTGAATGGACAACAAAACATCAAGAAAGTAATTGGGAAGAGGTAGCATGGAGTTTCCGAGGGTAAAATGTGCACAGCCAACATAATCTCCCATAATATTATTACAATATGTAGAGATACAGGTGGAATGGGTGGACCATAAATTTACTGAAAATCTGAATGCACAGCTGGATTTAAACGTTTATAGCTCAATGTCTTACTGATGCCTGATTATAAGTTTTATTTCTTAAGGGTTGGTACTGGCGTTGTCTTTTACTAATTCTTTTATCAATGGAACAAAACATTGTTTTTAAGTTTATGAATAGCACCAGTCTGGGGAGGAATGGTCACTGTACTGGAGTGTAGGGCTGCTACTGAGAGAGACCATGACCAACTGGAGGAGTGGACCAACAGAAACCTTGTGAGGTTCAGCTGATGACAGATGCCAAGTCCTGCACCTGGTACAGAATAATCTTATGCAGGTGGGAATCAACTGGAGAGTGTGCAGTGAAGAGCCACAAAGGTAGTTAATGGTCTGGAGCATCTCTCCTATGAGGAAAGGCTGAGAGAGCTTTGACTGTTCAGGCTGGAGAATAGAAGGCTAATCTATATATATATATATATATATATATATATATATACACACACACCATTCAGGAAGGATGCAAGGAAGAGAGAAGCAGGCTTTTGTGTGTGAGTAGTGTCTATTGACAGAACCAGAGCAGTAGGCACAAACTGAAACACAGGGGATTCCTTCTGAACATCAGAAAACACGTTTTCTGTTGCTCTTTACTTAAATTAATGTTCTGTGACTAGAAAAAATATTCTAGAATTTTGGCCTGACATTTTATAATATTAATGAAAATTTAGAAGTTTAGTTTTTTGATGCAAAAGTCAGTAATAGGATGAGGGTAGCTGAGGATAAATGAAGAAGAAAACATATGTTTTTAATTATTGTTTTCTCTAGCTTCCTTTTATTGTGACAGATCTTGACATAAACTTGGCACGTCTTAAATTTTGATTATCAGTACAAATATATTGCCTGGTTACAACACTTCCATACTAGCACTTCAGTTTTGAAATAACTCTGCTGCTGTTTGTGTGGTAAATCTTTCAGAAACATTCCCATAGCTTACCTGTAATTGCTGCCCCTACCCACATATCTAGTTTAAATTATCTTTAAGATCTGGCATATGCTACATCATAAATTGGCTTGTTAATAGGAGTGCTGCAGACTCTGCTTTCTCCAGGGAGCAGCAAATAATTTCTGCAATATTCTCAGTTTCCAGTGACCTATTTTTGAAAATGCTCTATAATTCCTAAACAAAAAGCACTCACATGTGCACTAATGTAGGCAAAATGTCTCTCTTACTGGAGTGTAATTATGCAAGCAGGGACTATTCGCCATGTTGCTGGAGACTAGAGAATCAATGTGCTGTTCTTGGCATGTTGTCTACCAAGTGTTTCAGACCTTTTTCATGGCAGGGAAATACAGCACTTTTGTGCAAAAATGCCAGTGTTAATATTCCTCCTTAATTCCTCACACAAAATAGGGAAACAACAGCTTTTATGCTGTCTACTTGGTCTGTACTCCATCTACTGTAAGTTTGTGGAAAATATGATGTATTTTTTTGGAAAGCAATTATGGGATTTCTCTGTTAAATAAAAGAAAAAGGTGAAATAAGTTTTAGCCATGGAGTTGTGACTAGTCCTTCATTAATTATCTATATCATACTAAGTTGCTTGTAGAGTGCTGTTGTGGTGAAAATCTAAGCAGAAAGTATTCTTTATGACCTGGATGCCATGCTGCCTTTTTTTGCATCTCTATGATGTTATACCTGGCATCTTTGTTTCTTGAAAGTGCAGCAAATATTGACAAGAGTAAAAGAAATGTTTAAGAAAAGAATGTGCTTTAGAAGCTGTGTTGTAGATCACAGAGAAAGGGACCAAAAGGAAGTTAAGTCAGCTCTAGTTACAGACTTTGTTAAATGATTTCTTTGATGGTAAATCCACTGTGAATACCCTTTCATCCAAAGGGGTAGGTAGGCTATAATTGTCTAGAGGACATGAAGCAGAGTAGAATTTTGATGAAGAATTGGTTAGAAAGAGTTGGCTAACCTTAAATGCTCACACTTTTTATTTTTTCTCCATGGAACTCTTATTAGTGCTGAAGATAGTTTAGATAATCTGCTTTTCTACAAGCTGGTGAGAGAACTCGACAGCTGGTTAAAGAAGCACTGCTGTGTGCTCTTTTCTCATTTACAACTTTCAGCATTATGGCTGGCATTTTCTTTTAACTTTACCATACTTATCCTTTAGATTGAGTTTCTTTTCCACTGAGCATTTAATAACATAAGTGTATCCTTCCTAGAGCAAAACTTAGATTGTGAGACAATTACATATGTGCCCAGGCATTTGGGTAGTTACAAAAATAGTCAGGAGAAATTAACTGAGATTAATTTAGAGATGCAAGATATTAAGGAATAAATTGCACCAAAACTGGAAAAGGGAAGTGGATGTTTAATATCAGATTTGATTGGTAAAGAAGGAAAGATAGCAAGGGGAAAGTTTGGTGTCATAATTCTTAATTTCCTTGAAGGAACTGACAAAAGCTGTTCCTCATAAATTAATAGCAACTATATAAATATAAGGTACAAAACCTCAAGTTTGCCAAGGAGTTGATAACATTGGAGGAAACGAGATAGGTTGGTATTGCTGTCATAAGAAAGTAGGAGTTGAAAGGACCTCAACAGGATCTGTTGCCCTCCTTCAAAGCTATCTGTATGTAATGACTTAGCAACCTTCAAAAATTTTTCAGTGTTGGTGACTGTTATAGTTGTATTTCAGAGCTTTGCTATTCTTACAGTCTCCATATAGAGTTTTTGTTTGCTTGTTTTTAGTATGTACTCTTGCTATAATCTTCTTACTGTGAGTTAAACCTATCTCTACAGGTTGTATTGATCACAGATTCATAAGAAAGTTCAGGGTGGCAGGATGTCAGGAGGTTGGTAGTAAAACACTCTCCAAGTAGGGTCAACTGAGAAATGGAGCTAGGCTGCTCAAGGATCTATTGAGTTCCTGCTTGTAAACTTCTGAGGATGGAGACTGAGCAACCGCTGGTCAACCTGCTTTATTTTCCTCATGGTGAAAAAGCTTTTCATTAGATATGGTTTGAATTTCTCTTATTTCAGCTTATGCCCACTGGCTTTTATCCTGCTATGCACTGCTGTGAAGAGCCTGGCTCCATCTCTTTCATTGCTTCCTCATGGGTATGGGAAGGCTGCTTTTAGGGCTTCCCAGGGCTGCTTCCTCTCCATGCTGAAGAGTCTGGATTTGTTCATCCCTTCCTCAGAAAACAAGTGCTCCAGCCTTTGATCATCTTGCTGGGCCCTCTGCTGAAGTTATTCCACTTTTCTGATGTCTTGAGGGGCCTAAAGATGTGTTCTGACTGGATGTGTTCTTTCAGATATGATCCAACAAGTGCTGGGTAGCCAAGTTCCCTGGGCTGGTGGCTGCACTTCTGCTAACGCAGCCCAGGATCACGTTGGCCATCCTTGCTGCCGGGGAATGTTGCTGGCTTGGATTTGGCCTGCTGTCTGATGAGACCTGCAGGTCCTTTTCAGTTGCTCCCCAGCCAGTTATGTATTGCTCCCCTCAGCCTGTATTGTTCCTTTCTTCCCAGCTGCAGGACTTTGCACTTACCCTTGTTGAATGCTGAAAGGTTCCTGTTCACCCATTCCTTGAGCATGTCTGCATACCCCTTTGTGGTAACCCTGCCCTCAGGCACATTGGCTGGTCTTCCCAATGTAGTGGCTTCTGCAAACTGTATAAAAGCATATACAAAGAGAACTCCTGTTATCTTTTCTTAAAACTTGTACCAGCACCATCATGCCTACCATTACTCATGTGTTTGTTGAAGCAGTCAGGGTTTTTTTCCCACTTTGTGTCAGTCATGGTTTCCTATGATACTGTTACTGGGTCCTTCTAGTGTACCCTTTTTCTTGACATTCAGGTGTCCAAAGATGGATATATTATTCCACCTGGAATGTTTTATGCCAGTGTGATATTTGCAAAATAAGCTGGACATACTCAACTGTGAGCTGTAACTCCTTGATACTATTATATGGAACCTGCTACAAAGCCAGATGCTTCCTATTGTGCACTTGATTATTGCTTCCTTTGAACTTGCAATGGTATTTATTGAATTGCATCTTATTAGTTTTACACTGTTTGTCATCATAAAATCTGATAGTCTTGCAGTCTATACTAATTTGCTGTCAAATGTAAATTATTAAGTAAGTGTACACTCTCTTTTGTGATCTAAGGCAGTCCTTTTAACGATCAATTAAAACTTGGCCCAGACAAATGCCTGAAAAAACTTGAAAATTCTTTTCTATTGACAGTAGGTCATTGACCCAGCTATTTTTGTATGGATCATATTGTTTGTTCAGAATATTTGTGAAAATTTAATGTGAGAAAGAGTGTGCAGATGTAGGGGTTTTTTTTTGCCAGGTGTGAGCTCCATGAGAACAAGTGTGGCTGAACCCAATTCTGACTTTATTCCTCATTTGCAAGATACTGACTTTATTAGGGTGCAGTGGAAAGCAGGGGCAGAAGACTCAAGATCTGAGAGCTGATCTTAGAATTGTGGAGGGGATGGGATTTGGACTGATAATAGGCTGTGCTTTATAATATTGGATATTTGTGCTGAGGGATCATCAGCAGTGTCTGCTTTGAGTATTTGTCACCTGTAGCTTGGCCCAGAACCTCTGAAATACATGGGACTCCTTTTTGAGTTCTTGCAATGTCTTTAGGTTCTCTTTTGGAAGTTTAAAGCTCTCCAATACTTCTTACTTATCTTTTACAACACTGAAAGAATGGAATCTGGCCTTTATCCCCAAAAGACAGCAGAAACATGACAGTGTGCAGAAATGTAAAATTGAACTGCTTTTTTCTTTTTTGAAAAAGGGAACATTGAAACTGCAGCTAATATTAGTTAAAATAAAAACCTTCTCCAGTGTAATTTTTATCTCCCTATTAGTTTGAAATGCTGTTTTGGGTTTATCATAAAGCATATGCAGTCTGTAATATTTCTGATACAGCTAATTGTGCTCTTGACTGTTGCCTTTTTTTTTTCCTGAAACGTGCATTTGGAACACATGAAATGCAGGAGAAATACTGTGATAATGTGTACAGTATAGAAATTTATAATTCCTTTAACTGAGCCTCGAAAGATATGATGCCATTATTTGTTGATGCTCTGTTCATGACTATAATAATTTAGACTGATGCAAATTTTACCATGTTAAATTATTTTACAATCTGTAACATTTTAAACATGTCTTTTTATTTAGGGTATTCTCTTGGTTTATGATATTACCAATGGCCAGAGTTTTGAAAATTTGGAAGACTGGTATAATGTGGTAAAAAAAGTGAATGAAGAAGCAGAAACACAGCCACTTGTGGCCTTGGTTGGAAATAAAAGTAAGTTACTCATATTTACATAGTAATTGAAATACTCTGGATGCAGTTTGCTATTAAAGAAACGACATAAGGTATATATATTTAGTATAATGCAACTAAATACTATCTTGTGTGTTTTTGCTGTGTACAGATGACACATTTGGGTATACTTCAGGATTATGGCTCTGGGCAGATGGGTTATGTTATGGGACTTGCTGCATTGCACTTTGCCTAGCCTGCAGCCTCTCTCCCTGTGTCCCCTTTGCTTGGAGAGCAGCACACAGGAGTAGAGAGATCACTCGCCTGTGTTTGAATTTGATAGGGGCCCAGGATATAGCCATGGCTTGTGTCTGGAATGGAGAACTGGGGAGCATTTCTGGATGTAGTAAAAGGTATATTTCATGGTTCTGTATGGATTAACTACTGGTTAAGAGACTGCTGGATTAACTACTGGTATATGTTTAAAAAACCACACTATGCATTAGGCATAATACTTAGGAGTTGCTTATGAGGCTTTTTTTTTTTAATGCTATCTGTAGTTCTGCTGCACAGATCAGATGATTTGTGTTGCTTTGGGATTTTTTAACCTCTTTTTTGTGATCACGTAAGTATGATATAACTGTTTTCTTCTGACCACCAAAATATGTCACTTTATGTAATCATCACTTAGATAGTTTGCTAACTAGATGGATTCCAAATTTTCCCATTTCCAACTAAAAAATCTTATGCAAACATCCTTATTAGCATATCTGATGTCTTGATCCTGGCTTTCTTACCCCTTTTTCTGTTGAAGATGATAACAGCAACATATAAAAATTTTTTAAAAAAGTGGTAGAAGTGGATACAAAATTTTTAAACAGTATAAATACATTATTTCAGCAACAGAAAAATATTTGATTTTTTTTTCCCTTTCCAAATAATTTGTTTCTATGTTACAGTGACCATGTCATGAACAAACCTGAAAAAAGGACCTTATCCAGCAAGTTAGAATTGTTTAAAATAATTTGAAAACAATGTAGGGACAACACTTTCATTCAGAACCATTAATTGTAGTATTGCTACAGTGATGCTGTAACATTTTATGACATTAATTATGAAAGACTAATTTCCTGTGAAGAAAACAGAGAAGGTCTTAGAGTTACAATATATAAATAGCACTTCTGAAGGCATAACACTGACAGTGTTGTACTCTAGCAGACCAGAGTCAATAATACAGATTCTGTTGAAATTCAAATGAAAAATATTTTTTCACTGGTTTCTATTTTGCCCTAAATTTGGACTTCCTAGCTGGAGTTCTGCAAATCCTATGAAGTATTTGCAGTAAGATACCCTGTAACACAACAGAAAAAAATGTTCCTTTGCTGAACTGGCACAATAGGTGTAAAAAATGATGCATTAGTTTATATTTGGAGACGTTTTATTTCTATTTTTTTTTCACATATACATGCCCACGAATCTTTAATATTCAGTATTTCCTTGGGAGTATCTGGAAATAGAATCTAGTTTCCTAGGTGAGTTTTCAGATAAATGCTGACACTGACTAGTGAAAGGGCTTTCATTTTATGAAAATAGCAGGAAGGAACTGCTATCTGACTGCTTGCTACCTTGTTTTCCTTCAGAAGCTGTGTATAAAGAAAAGCAGCAAAATATTGATTTCATGTGATGCTAAGGATGCTTGTTGCTGTTGCACATGTTGAGCATGCGGGGGATACTGTTTACAGAGGGGTGTTCTGGCTTTATTTTTATTTCAGTATGATAGAAATTAGACTTTGAAAGTATATTGCTTTTCTGAATTCTGTAGTAGGAGAAGAATATCTAGGAGGGGTTTCACCCCAATGCTAATAAATTATTAGTCTGTGAGAGGAAACTGTAGTCAGGCTCCTGTTGTTACAGAAATAGAGAACAAGGTGTTTATATAGAAGCATGGTGTTGACTCTCACATATTATGAAGAGATAAAACTATTGGTACTAAAAAATTATTAAGGAGGAATCACTCTGTTCAACTTCTTTACTTAGTAAGTGATAAAACACTCATATGCAATGCAAGAGCAATAATAGGTTAAGAGCCAGGAAAAGCCATTTGATGAATTGATGAACTTACTTGACCTCATGCATCATTCAGGAGAAATACTCCAGTGAGTGGTTTCTGTCCCAGGATTGTACTTGGTTTTTTTGAGCTGTACATGTCTTTTAGGAAAATACCCAGGTAAGCTCACTGAAAGATTAGAAATGTAAATATCCACAGGCAAGTTATTCTAACCCTTAACTTTCTTACTGATAAAAGCTTTTAAAATTTGCCAAGAATGCAGTTATTTTCATTCATAGCAACTGAAAAGCTTTGGGCTCATCTTTAGATACCTTGATAAGAAATTGGAAGCTCAGCCTCTGTTTTGAAATTTTGGCTTGAAGTTAGTTACTTAACTTGGGCTGTCCTTTGTCTGTTTTCTCTTAGTAATAATGTCTGAAATACATGTGTATTTTTTCCATTTTGGGGGAGATATACCTGGATTCTCTCAAGGGAAAAAGCTATACCTTGGAAGAAAACAAAAATATTTTTCTACACAATATGATACAGAAAACTGTACACTTGAATTCTATTAAATGAAAATAATTTCTCTGGGTAATTTCATCATTGAAAGCAAATTATTTGATACATAGCAGTATATGGTGCATAATTGTTTACTACTGTTAAGTCATGCAGTTTTATAGGTAATTTATTAGTGGTTTCTATTATCAATTTGTAGTCATTCCATTAAATGTTAAGTTTGTGGGGATTTCTCTAGTATTCCATAAAAGTTGAAGAAATTGTTTGGTGTTGATTTAAAGTGCTTGTTTTCACTGTTCTGGTTTATTGTGCATTGCAGTAGATTAGCAGCATGAACACAGTAAGTTGCTGTGTCTGTTTAAAGCATGATAATTAACTTCAGAGTGGTATCGAGCTATTAAAATGTCCTGTTGTGATTGTAAGAGGTTTAGATTTACTCCTGAAACATTGGAAAGGTAATTTCTACTTAAAAAGCTCCAATCAGTTGCTGGTATCTGGTATCTCATCCATCAGAGCTATACTTGAAATTAGTAGAGCATTATGAAATGACACTTGAATTCTGGACCTTCTATCTGTGTTACTAGTACCACTTGCTTAGCACTGTTAATTGGGAAGTAAACCTTACTGTTAATTTTAAGTTATGTTTTAGAGTTCCTATGCAATAGTGCAGAACTTTTGTATGTATAGTGCTGACAAATACTTTGATTTGTACGGTAAAAAAGAGACCATAGTTATGAAGTGAATGAATTGTGTTTTGTGCACATAGGATCTTCGCTTAAATTAGATATTGATAAAGTTCACTGATCACAATGGATCTTCTAAGTCATTTAGTTTGAATTAGAGAGGGTTTACCATGGTTTGTATGATTGATGTGTTTTCTTCCTTTCTACCTTGATGGCTTTATATATTTTCTTCTGCACTAATCTATAAGCAGTCTCCTCAAGTGTCATACCAGCATTTTCAGTGGATATATTGTAAACAAAAATTAACCCAGGTTGCATGGGAGCTATACTCATTTTGATTTATAGCTACCAAGATGGTCTTAGGGCGGTGGTTATCTGTAGCTTATATAGGGGGTAGGAATTATCAGGTACCGGTGTATAGTGGTTAGATGAATGATTTCTGTTCTTAGAGATATTAACCAGATCCACTCCTCAATAAAGACTAATAACTCAGATTTTTAAACAATCTTCATGACAGATGAGGGCACAGAGGAGAATGCATCAACACTAATTAAGAATGTTGACCGTTTGTTCGTTGTAGCCATGATTAATTGATCTTGGAGTGCTATCTCTGAACAGGAAGTGGTATGCTGTTACATTGTGAAGTTTAAAGGTTACATTTTAGTGTACCCTTTAACTTGCCCTTACATACAACATAAAACGTTTTTACCTGTCTTATCTGAGCATAGAAAGAAACAGTTTCCAACCCAGATACAAATTAACATTTGGTGTTTTGTGTACTAATGTGAATGTGTCTGGTCATGGGACTTGCCCAGTCTGCTTTTTGACTCTGTTGCTGCATGATATACTTAGTCTTCCCGGTTGTATTCAGAAAATGTCTTCATTAATACTCAGTTTGATAATTTGTTTTATTTAAATTCAGAGCTATGCATTCATTCTCTTGTCCCTCCCAACCTCCCCCAGTTTTCTGTTCATGCTTCCCATGGGCTTGCCCTTTTAGGGTCCTTCACCTGTAATTAAGACAAGTGTTGAGCAGTTGATGCAAAGACCCCTGTTCTTTAGAGTCTTATGCCTGATTAAACTAAAGTTCCTGTATGCCCAACAGCAGGTCCAGTTACCTGAGCCTTGCACATGCTCTTCAGATTGGAGAGAAACTACTTACATGTAGAGACTCCCTTGAAAAGAAAACCTTGTCCTGTGCTAAAGTCATGTCACCAACTCATTTGAATGAATGTAGAATGATACCCTGTTTTAAAATATATGTAGAATGTTCGTCTCAACCAGCTTGTAAGATTAATAGAAAATTGCTTTCTATTAAAACAAGTCCTGTGGATTTGTTTCAATGGTCAGGTAACTTTATTAAAAATTACTTTTAACGAGAAGCTTAAAATAATGAAAGAGAAAACCACAGGTGAAAATGATCTTTTATTCACCATAATATTATTTTTCCAACCCATGTGCTCTATATTACTTTAGCAGTGGGAGCATCCTAGGAGCACACACATTTTTGAATGAGAAAATTACCTTGCTTGTCTGAGAAAGCATTTGTCTTGCAAGATTTTGATCCTAAATCATGCTTAGCTTCACATTAGTAATGCTGGGTACCATCCATGCTGAAGAGATCTATTTAATTGTGTGTGCTAAATTGCCATGTGGACAAGTGTGCTAAACTGTGATTAGTAGACAGAGTTTGAGCCTCAAGAGCTGTTCTTTGGAAAGGATCTGAACTTACAGAACTTTATACAGAACAAAAGAAGGAAGGTTTATTGCTCTTGTGTAGTATTTACCTTGCCGTATTGTATTGTCTGTGAAGAGAAAACACCTGGCAGGAGAGATTACAAGAATCTGTGCATATGTATTCCATTCTGGCTCCAGTCTTCATGTGACTTGCTGTGATAAATGTATCTGTTGCAAAGGGTTGCAAATCAACCCATGTTTTACTTCGAACCTTCTCTCAGAATCCTTCACTAAATGATCTCTTGGATGAGAAGGCAGTGGACACAGAAGCTGGTAAGTAACCTGGTTAAAGGCAAATTTTTAGACTTCTGGAATTTCTTAGAGTGCTGCAGCCATTATTGAAGCATGTATACAGTATAGTTTTTGATAGTGAATCCTTTTTCTCATGCTGCTCAAAAGATAATTAATAATTCTTAGCAAATACCTGTATTAAGCCCAGATAGCATTAGTTAGTAGTGAGCTTGTTTTTTCATTTGTGTTCTGCTGCAGTCTGGGGTTCATTACAGGGGTGAAGCTGAACAATATACACAACTTGCACAGGGAAGATATTTTACTGTTGTACTGCTTGTCTGAGTTTGAGATTTGTACAGCTAAACAGAGTCCTGACATAAACAGGTGTGGTTCTATGAAAACCAATGAATTTGCATTCATTTGAACCAGGGCAGTTTAGGTCTGTGCAAACTATTTGCAGAAAAAAAATGTTTTCTCATTTGGGTCATACAGTGCTTTTACAAGAAAGAGAGAATAGTCATGAAGTATTCCAACTAATAAACAGTTCTTATGCTACACTTATTTAATTTTAGTGACAACGAATAAACTGGTTTCTTCCTACGTGTGAAATCTTGAGGCTGCAATTGAGGTTTTTGTTTTGTGCACTTGAGTTTTGCCTGCTATAACTAACCAAGAACCACAACCAAGTTCAAGGGCCTGGTAGACAGTTGTTAGTGTAGTTGGAACTCAAACACCAGTGCTACAGAAGTACCAGTAAATAATATAGTCTCATTCCCTAACAGTTATGCTTAAATTGAGGAAAATCTGTAGAGATGTCACTGAAAAATGCAAATAGAAGTAAACTGTTTAAATGCCAAGGTTAGAACAGTGTATGTATCATATTTTTATAATAATACACAAATGAAACGCTGAGAGATCTCTTACTGTTTCCATGGATTTTGTCTGTGGTTTATTTAGCAATGTAGACATACGCCCAATAAAAAAAGATGCTGCATAAACTATAGTTCAGGCTGAATGTGCTTCTGTTTTTGGTTTAGGTAGAAATGTTTTTTCTGGCTGCGTCCTTCATACTTAGGTCTTCTTACAACAAATGGAAAGCCCTTAATTGTACCTAAGGGAATAGTTAATCTACGGTGGACATATGGTGGACAAAAGCTGAGTCTAGTAAATGAAAAAAATTATAAACAGAAAATGTGTGAATGTCTGCACAGTCTGAGAGTCATGGGAGATATTGTGCTGTTGGATTGGAGCTTATTTTAGGTTAATTTGCTATTCTTTTCTATTAGTATATTAATACAAGTCAGTAGAGCATAATATACATAGTTTTAAAACCCAGTCAAATTCATGTCTGTTTTATTGGATTGAAAAAAAATACCTGCTTTTAAAACAGGGCAGAATTTCTTTTTTTGCCGGTTGTCCTGCTCCTACCTTTGCCACATGACATAAATGCAATTTCGATTTCATTAGTGGAGGGAAACTCTCTGAAATTTTAAAAAGTTATAACATTTGATTGGGGGTAGTTAATCAGCGTTAACCCTGAGCAGCTCTTGAGCTTTATGGATTCAAGCATTATATGTGGTTGCACTGCTCCAGCAAAAGGTTAAGTATTAATGGAAAATGTTCACAGCTCTTTTACTCAAAGAAAACATGTTACTTGTAAGTTTTCTTTTGATTTTACTTTTACAGTTACATTGAATGTCTTCATTCATTTAGCCATCCATAAAGCAAATATTGTTGCACATGCAGTGGATAATAAGTCTTTTTAGGACTACTTGTGTGGTATGTCACAGATCATTAACTGCAAGTAACCACCTGACTTGAGGGAAGTCTGGAAGCATCATTACAGTGAAGTAAGCTTTTATTTCTGTATCACTGCAGCACATTGATTTGTAGGAATGTCTCCATTAGCTACTGTGGAAATATATTCTCATATATTATTATTGAAGGAAGTTGATGAGAGAGGATAACCAAATTTCGAGTGTGAATAGGGCATTAGTATTATGATTTTGAACAAAATGGAGAAAAAGACAAATGCTATTGTAGCATTATTTTCTATTTAAAAGCTAGATAAGTCAGTAAACTGACCCTTTCTTAAAAGCTTCAGAGTTTCAGAGTCAGACTGATAAATATAGTAACAGTTGTACAGTGTTTCAACTGAAATACATGTAGTAGTTGAATATATTTAATACTTTGTATGGGCAGGAAGTGTGGGAGAGAAATTTATTCCTAATCAGCAGGGAAAACTCCAGCTTTTCCTACTGATTTCAAGGAACAAAAAAAAAAAAAAAGGAAAAATTAAGACCTTTATTAGAAGTAAGTAGTTATTATTCAAGTTCAATTTAGAGAATGAGGGATAGTCTACGCTAATATGGGGAGTAATCATAATGGATAACCCTCACTCTCTTTGTGGTATAATTTGAATGATGTGCACACAGATTGAAGAACAAAGAAGAAAAATTACAGGGAATGCACTGTATGTATATTTTTAAGTTGTGTAATTGCCAGGACATCATCATGTTTATTGGGGTTTTGCAAGAGAAGTGGAAATTAATGGTACCGTTTCGAGTTTAGCCTACAGTTATAGCTCCATTCCAGAGACATTGTGGAAGTTGCCGTGCTGTTATGTAATACCAAGTCGCCGTTGTCTTTCATCAGAAGACGATGACACATTGTGGGTTTATGATACCCATTTCAGTACAGGAACATGTGTGCTCTGCTAAATGTGTAGCTTTTTTGATAGAGCTTTAAGCATATTAAGCACTTATGGTTATGAGTTCTTTATTGTTCCAGTATTTGAGAAGGTATGTCTTAATGAGGTACCAATTGTGCTGCAGTTTCTTTCTACCTTCTACTTTGGTGTATTTTATAGATCATGTTTTTTTGAGGGGAAATACGGTATTTGAAAAAAAATAAAAAAAAGATATGTCATTACTTATGTGTGTGTAATATGAGACTGTGAATATGTTACCACAGGGGTAATTACTAAGCCAGTATCAAGCAGATCACTGAGATGAGCATGTTGGTTAAATGCAGAGAGTATTATTGTTGTTATTTACACTCTGTGCTTCCAGCCATTGTGGTTTGGAGGATAACTTCAAAATATGCTTGTTTTTGAAGGAGAGGTCTAAGGCTTAGCATTAAATTCACTTGAAAATCAATGAAGATTTACTGAAATGTGTTGGTTAAGGAGCGCGGAGTATAGTGATGATGAATGGTAAATTAGTAATCTAATTTATTTATTTAAAATAAGGTTGTAAAAGAGGAGGCCTTTATGTATATTGTACATAGTTTCTGTTTCAAAAATACTGAGTTCCCTATGACATACTTTTGGGTTTTTAACTCTTAGTTTTTTTTCAGAAATAGTGCTTAAGATAAAAATTTTTGTTGTTTACACGGGTGTAAATTTAGAGCACATTTAGTGAGCTACTCCAAGTTTACTCCAGTGTTTTCATGCTAGCCCCTATTTTATCATATTCTTCTGGATTATCTTTTTCAATCTGTATACTATGAGAGTTTTCTTTGGTTATAAATATTCTCCAATACGTTCACCTAATTATGTGTGATAACAGTAATATGTCATACTGTTATAATACTAGTATGTGATGGTAGAATTCAAGGTAGAATTCATTAAAGTTTTGAAATATGTGTACAGAAAGAGGAATATCACTGACTCTTTCTGACTTTGACTGGAGAACTCAGTCATACTTAGGTCATACCATTTAAAAACTGCCATCAGGACTATTTCTTTTTGTTTCATATGCTAAACATAATATAATTCAAAAAAAGATACAGCCTAAATAGTTAAATGGAACACAACAGTAAAATGTCTTGGGAAAGGCTTGCTTTGGAAAAATCCAGGGATATAATCATGATGTGTATTGAGGACAGCTTTAAATTGTTGGATTTTGTAACCAAGCATTTTTTTGTGGTAGATAATTTTAACATGAAGGCTGGAAAAACCAAGATTTGTACAGATAGCACACCTTTGATACTGTGGACAGAGAGAGACCCTCAGTTCCTAAAATCTTACTTCATACATTTACAGGAGACTTTGGAAAGTAATTTGGTGCAGGTATAAAGAAGAGAGCACTGTATAGGTGCTGTTGGTCATGCTGTTAAGTTGAACTGTTTCAAAAATATTTTTATGTTCTGCTCATAACAGAAAATGGTGGCATTTTGGAGTCTACTTCTTACTCTTCCTTCAAAAGCATTATGGAAAAGCTTGACGTATTTTGTTTTGGAGATATCACTGCCATGTCTCATGGGGTGTGCATTTTTATGCTTCTCTTCATTCTTCATTCTCTTACAGGCTTTGCTCCTGATGCTATGGGTAGAAAGGCTCGTGTAGTTTTGTTTTATTTTTCCCATTATATCATCCATGATGTAGGTAGGCCTTCCCCTTAGGTATGGTAGGACTTTGTGAGAGTAGTGCACCATGGATACTGTACAACTGGCAAATCTAAAGTTGGGAAAAAATAACACTGTAAGACAAGCAAAAAAATCCCTCTCACAAGGCACCATACTGATCTTTCGGAATCAAACTGTTTGGTTCTCTTGATTGGAATTTTTTTTAGGGAGTTAGTTTTATATGGGAAAAGGAATCTTTTTGAGCAGAAAAAGTAATTTTCAGTGTAATAAAAAAGCCTTAGTAGTTCTGACTTATAATTCTGAACTAGTTCAGCTGTAGAGAATTTCCAGAGTTTTTGAGTTTAATTCATTGTTTAATTCTAAGTATACTGTTGTGGTAGTTTATTTTAATTGCATTACCCCATGTACTTGCAGTTGCTGGAGAAAAGAAGCCTAGTCTGGTTGTATTGTAATTCTGCAAGGTTGAAAATGGTTCAGTATGAAGAGTACTGACAGTTCTTTCCCAGTAATATTTAGCACTGCTTTGAAGAAAATTTTCAGAAAACACTCTATAAAGCAGTTCTAAAATCTTTAATTTCTTAAGTTGTCTCAAGCTGCACAGCAGAAGTAAAGGAAACAATATAAGGAAAGAAAAAAGAGCAGTCATTGTAGAGATCTCTATTGCCAGCTAATATACTGCCTAATTAATAATCTAGCAATTTTATTGGGCTGACTTCTTAAAGTACATGTGTTAAGATGACCTGCTTTTACACTCTAAGTTTTCCAGTTTTATTTTGGGAATGGGGTATACAAAAGTTTATTAGAGAATGGTTACTGGTCTAGTTGCATGTTTCAGTGGTTGATCACTAGGGCAATAATGCTGGTTTCTGAGCACAGCCAGCACTTTTTCCAGCTGCTTTATAGTGATATCTTGAAGCTTAAAATGTAATCTATATGGGTAAGCCACAAAAGCCACTATATATTAAAGCAGACTCTGACAGTAACTCAAAATTGAACAGCTGGCAACACTACTAAAGTAATAAACTTATTTATTAAAAAAACTAAACAGAAGAATTATATTAAAAAGAGAGAAATATGTTCGACAGACCAGTGGATATAGTTTAAAACCTGGAAAGTGCTGCAGATTAAGGGGCCAATTTATGAACATCTGTTCTGGCAGTTTCTGTGAGATTCTCATGTTCTTTACAATAAAAGTGTGAAACATGTTTTTCCCCCATACTAATCATGCTTTTCTGCAGTTCATAAAAGTTGCATTGAGCCTTATGCAACTGGGCCTGTCTGCTTTACACACTTGCAGAGTAATTACTATCCATGAAAGAGTACTATAGCAACGTCACAATCCCACCACATACACTTACCCTCACTTGTTCCAGGCAGTCTCGTTGCCTTCAAAAGCACTGAAACAAGACTTCAGTTTCCTTCATATTTTTCAGCTTAGAGCATGGCAATGAGCTAATAATGGAAGCAGGACACTAGAGTGCAAACTGGACAGGAAAATATCTTGTACGTTGTTTCTCTAAAGTTGAAGCGTACTTACAGTTGTTCACAGTCACCAAAACAACTGTTAACTCCCCTTACCTCTGAATTTTGAAAGAAACGATCACAGAAAGATTAATTTAATTGTGATGTTTACATGGAAAATTTGTCATATTGACAGATATGTAAGGGTAAGCTTTAAGACCTGATCTGCTTTGAGAGGGAACTGAAAAATCATAAGTTTAAAACTGAGTATCTAGTTTCATTGTCAGTGGTACTGTTGGCTTTTGACATCAGTGTGACCAAGATTTGTTTCAGCGATTTTAGCTCCAAGCCTTGTTTCATAATCAGGCTTGGTCTGCACAACACAGGTCATAATATTTTGTTCTCTACCTCTTGCTTCATGTCCAGCAATTCAGACTGAGCTAGAGCAGATAATTTTGAAAGGCCATCAGTTTTTCTCTAAAGCAGTACAGACTGCTAACATCCTAAACCCTGCTGCCATTAGTAAACAAAGTCAGGTTCTTGACAAAGTCTGTGATTAGAAAACCAATGTGTAGAAGGAATACTGAGCAAATGTGCAATAAAACTTTCCTTGTCCTAAACAGATTATATTGCTTTATTGATGGAAATGGTTACTTTTCATTTGAATTTGATTACTTTCACTGTGTTATGCCTTATTTATTAGGTTGCAAAACCACATGCTTTTGTAGTTGTTTAATCTAAGGTGAACAGTTCCAGCTGAGAATTCTCAGGACAGGAAAATTTCTGTGTACCTTTTGGGAGCTGCCTTATCATACAGGCAGGCTCATTTAGGCTCATACTGACAGTAGGGAAAAGAAAGGATATCTGATATCCTTTGGACAGAGAAATGTCTTGTAGTAGCAAGTCATTGTCTGTTTCTGTGCCATCCATTTTGGAGCAGTTTATAGCATGGGTGAATCTGTCATGTTGGTAGTTTATATCCATTTCTGAAGTGGCTTGGCCAATTTTTTCTCCAGCTCACTCATGGAATATTAAGAAACTGTATATTTCAGCAGAAGGTATTGCCATTGATAGTTCCTTCTGTCTTTCCACTGACTGATACTCTTATAATTAGTTTATTTGTAGTGCTGAGGACAGTACTATTAGGAAATAAAGCATAAAGTGACTTATAATAATTTCACAGTTTTGGAAATTAAGTTTCCTTTCTGCTCAGTCTAATACAAAACATGAATTGGTGCACTCTGAATCATTTTATCTGCATCTGCATGGTATATTAATGTCAGTTCTTAAAGCATGGAAGTTTTTTTTTTTATAGAAGGGTCAGAAACATTAATGCTGTATTTGCTATATCATTGTGTTTACCTGTGGTGAATTTTTATTTTCTGCTTTTGATTTGTTAAAATGCACAAATGTAATTTATATGCACCTGAATATAATGTTTCACCTGTGACTGGGGTTTCATTTGTTTGACTTGATTGGTGCCCTGGATTTAGCAAAGAACTAAACCAACAGAAATCAAGGCTTCGTATCTTCAAAGTCAATATCCCAGAGGCTATTGTCCCAGAGGAAACCAAGGAAGGGATCCAGGTTGCAATATTTTTTTATTAGACTTGACTAGAATGTTCTGGATTTCTGGTTTTGATTAGCTCAGATTTTCACATTTATAGTGAGCCTCTTGTATGTGGGTGGACAAGGGAGGCAAACAAATGACTGCATCACTGTGATTTTCCATCTGCCTCTCTCTGTTAGGCTCTGCTGTCCAGACTGGATTACTTGTCTCTCTTCTTCCACTTCTTCATCTTCTTCATACTCTTTACGCCTTGTCCATTGTGCTTGGTGCAAAGAAAATGCTCTTAATGTTGTTGGTTTTCTTTTCATGCATAGATGACCAGGAAGTGTTGCTTCATCAGCCCTATATACCAGACTTTTGGTTCTTTTCTTTTCTTTTTCAATAGTTATGTTTTGAGAAGTGTGGCTTACTTTGCATGCTTTTTTACTCTGTTAGACATCTTTGAGAAGTTCTAACAGCTTCTTTGAATAAACTTGATGGATGAACTACTAAATTCTTTTGGTTTAAGTAGTAGCTCTTCTAGTGTACTGAAGAAGATTTCTTTTGGAGCTATTACAGTCTACAGGGTACATAATCTACATGGATTAATGTGGCATTTCCTTCATAATCCTGTGAATTTTCTGCCTTAGAGCTGCTTTTATGTTTTTTGTAAGAACTTTAGTAGACTAGACCTTTAAGTATGTGTTGATATCCAAAATTGTTATATTGTCATAGTGTGCTTTTGTACTTAACATGTACAAGTAGAAATAAGATGTAGTATTTTTATTCTTTCTGTGGGTTTTTTGTTAGAATTTAGTATTTAGTGCTGTGTATTAAGTAATTAGGCCAAGAAGGCAGATTTTTTGTGAGTATGTTGGTGCTTAAAAAGGTAGACTGCTATCTGGTGGGGTTTTCAAATGGGCTTAAACCATTGCCTAGTTGACCAGTAGTTGCTTTGGCACTTTAAAAAGTGCCCCTAGGAATGCCTGCTTTCATCTTTCAGTCTCTCAGTACCATTGCAAATGTGACTCTAAATGTTTAATTCTTCCAAGAAGACGTCTAAGTGCAGGGGAAGTTAAATTCTTTTGATAACCAAACCAGTAAATATATGGCAACATTAATGAGCTAGTGCCGACTTGAGTGTCTGAGTTTTCTGAGTTTCTAAATGAATTTGCGAATAACATTGGAACCTGTGAAGCCACTTCATTCTGGAATTAATTTTAGGATTGGTCTGAGGGAAAAGTGTAGTAGACATCACAATTCTATTGTATTTGCAAAATACAATTTAGTTTAATTTTGGAAAATGTTTCTGAAGAAACATAGAGTTAACTTCTTTTTAGCTAATAAAATCACTTGAGTATGGTGTGCACTTAGTGTAGGGAAACTTCTTTTGTGTGTTTACTCTACCTCACTTCTTGTTCTGGAATTCTTTTCCCTAGCATCAGCACAGCTGCATCATCCATTTCCACAGTCCTTTTAACCTCCGCTTTTAATTAAAAAAAAATTAAATCAGATGCTGTTTAAAGCTTCCCATTTAGATTTGGGAAAATAAAAGTTCACATCTAGCTTAGACGTGTGTGAACAGCTGTTAAAAGCCACAAGCAAAACGATACTTATAAAAGTGGTGGGGGGAATTTTAAGAGCAAACTGCCAGTTTGAATGTACTTTTCAATAGGTCTTCACTTTCATCCAAATGGTTTTAACAATAATTTTCTTTGAAAAAAACCCCTTTTTATAGAACCAGCAGCCCAAGCAGTTAGGCCAGTGGTAATAGGAGGCAAGTTGCCATTTCTCTTTAACTTTTTATGAAATTTTTCTTTGAATCTGAGGAAATTGCTCATTAGAGAGGTTGGAGGGGCTGATGTCCACCCACGCCCACCCACATGTAAGTACATCTGTCCCCATTTGATTCTAATGAGGGATCTTGTTCATTGAAATTCCCAAGTTCCAAGACTAAGCGTAATACTTCCCTTGTGCCATATTTTGCAGGCATTATAGTCCTGCTCATGATTTAAGTATTTTGAGGTAATCATAGGATTTCTCTTTTTTTAGTCCAGGTTACCAAATCTGATTAAAATCAGTTGGACAGAAACAGGCAGAGAGTTTATCAGATGTTGAATATTTAAAAGAAAGATTTAGACTTTTCCTTTTTCAATCTATCTTCTGAAAGAGAGAAGAGAAAAAGTAGTTCCTTTAAGAACATTTTGTCTTTACTGGTATTGGGGGTCGTGGGACTAGAGTGTAAAATGCTCTGTGACCTGATATCCATGTATACCTATTTCTGGGAGTTGTTTGAGCAACTTTTTTTGCTCCTGTCCTGGCTGGTCTATTCTGTAAGTGATACATGGTCTCTGTAAAGCCTTCCCAGATGCCTGGTGGTGCTCGGAGTAGGTGTGACTTGTCCCATCAGGTTACCCTGTGGCAGGGCCATACTGAGTTCACTTAGCTTGAGCTTACTGTGTCAGTGCTTGTTCAGAGCCTGCATCTGGAATTGTCTTCAGACAGTTGGGGAGCATGTCAGGTGTAGTCATTGAATGTTTTGTGTGGCAGCAGAGATGCTACTGAAGTTTCTTCAAAGCTGCAAATTTCTTTTTTTTTTTTTTAATTGAGGTTGTTGGAGTGTCTGTTAGCTTTTAATCTTAGCAGATTACAGCCTGTCATAACTTGTGCCATCACTGGTCTTGGTACTTGTTTCTTTGCCGTGTTGGGGTATCCACACTTGTGGAAATATCTTCAGCATGACTTTTGCTCCCAACAGTGTGGCCTGTGGTGTGCAGCCAAATATTTCATGTTCACATCTGTCTTTGCCATATGCCCTTGTTTGCTTTGGATGGGCAGTTGGTGGAGATGAGTTGGGTTGCAGTGTAAATTCTTTTAAAGTTACTTGGTCATTGTTTTGTCCTTATATGTCTGAGTGTGTTTTGACTTCATATTATTAGAAAGCAGGAACCGAAAAAGCTTTTTTATCACTTCCAGTTTGTTGGATGTCTCATTTTTATGTTTAGTTTGAATTCCCTACAAAGTTCCTACTGTCATTTCTGAAATGAAAAGAAGAAACAAGTAGGACAAGCGAAATGCCAAGTAAGTAATTTCCTTCTAACACAATGTGTATCCCTGGTGCCAAACTGCAAAGCTTTGATAAGACTGGGATTAGAATTTTGGGTATGAATCTCAGAATTATCCTTGAGAATTGAGGAAAACTTAGGTGATCCCAGTTTACACAGGAAAGCAATGATGACCAGAGGAATGAAAAAGCTTTTATATGAGGAGGGACAAAATAGATTGAGTTTCCTAGAAATCAGAAAAAGACAAACAGGTGTATAAAACCATGAAAAGAGGATAGAGAACAATGACATGGCATCTTTTCAGTACAATCCCAAGGAAATCTCATGCCTTTTTCTTAAGCAGCAAGCTTAAAATAAACAGATTAAATTACTTTTTCATATTGTGAACAACTAAATTGTTGAAGTTCTATTCATTGTAGAAGCCAGAAGTGCACGTGGCTTCAGAAAGGAACCACAGAGACTTGTGAAGGGCTGGCCCACCAGTGGCTATAAAACATTTCAGCTGTATTCCTGAGAACCTGGAGTGTCAGGCTGAGGAACTCATTCTGAGTCAAAGTGGGGTGTGTATGAAGGAGTGAGCACTGTAGTTGTACTGTTTCTTATTTTCCTGCCTCAGTACCTGCTGCTGAATGCTCTTTAAGGGAAGTTGCTGGCGTGGAATATGCTAGACCTTCAACTTCTGGATTTTAAAAAATTCCAAATTCACTCTCTGAAGCTGTTACAACTCCTCCCCAACTCCAAGCTCCAAAAAACCTTCTGGGACAGTGAACAAAACACCTCCACACATCCTTGCAATTTTGACCTCAGTGCCTTAGGTTGTGTAGCTGTATTTATGTGTATTACTTTGTAGCTGCTTGGTTGGAACAGTGCAGGGAATGTGATCTGGATTCTGGTGGTTGCTCCACAGTCTTATTTATTTTTCAGTACAATTGTCTTTGGATAAAGTAATTAAGAAGTCTGAGGGACAAAGAGAAGTACTGAGTACTCAGTAGTCCCTGGTGATTGATTCTAGGCCTTCAAGGTCTTTCTTTAAAGTATTTGCTCTTAACCAGTTCAACTGTGTGAATCTCACAGACTCTTGTGAAAACCCTGTTTCTTGCCTAGACTATGTTAAAGAAAATTGTGATACTGAAAAGTTCTAAGAATCTAATGTGTTGTTTAATATATTTTTATTAATATGTTTTAAAGGGAATTTTGATGTTGATATGAATTTGTCAAAGAGTGGTCAGTGATGGCCTAAACAAATGTTTAACCATTAACTAAAAAAGTTTATTTACTATCCTAATTTAGAACATTTCACCCATGGGAGTTATGCCTGTGGAAACTCTTAATGTACATTAGAAGAGGAGGAGTATTCTAAGTCACGAAGAAATTAGGTCATCAGCAGGGCTGTGCTAAAATTTTAGTAGATAATATCTTGGGGTTATTTGCAAGGGACTTGTAAACTTCTTGACGCAAATTCTCCTTTACTTTTTCAAACCTAGCAAAGGAAGTACTACTGATCCTTGAGGACTCCAAACTATAAAAAATAGATTGGGTTTGTTTCACTGTTTGAGGTCATGACTGACCAAATAGTCTGGGAAAATACACTTTCAGCAACTAAGTTCTGCTTTGAGTCAGATGTAGCTGATTTCTCTAAGTTAAACAAAAATGGAATGAAGCAGCAACTCTTAAAATCACCTTTGGTTTTAAGAAGTTTTAGGAAAGAAATGTTAAAAAGTTTACAAAAAGAAGTTCCCACTGAACCCTAGCTTACTTAATATTTTCAAATCAAAATGAATCCTGACAAAAACTTATGAAAGTGCATACATGTGTTCAAATTTAGCTGTTCTCAGTGATGTATTTCCCACAACACAATCTGGTCTGTGGTGGTTTTGTGATTAACTTCACCCACTTTCACTTTTGTCATCTGCAGTCATGGTAACACTGCATGGAGTGAGTTTTCTTCACTAATCCAGCCTCAAATGTACAGAACAAAGAGGAGTTCTTCTTTGAATGACCATGTGGATTCCTTTTCTTCTGCAGCAGCGCTATCACATGAGAAGCTTTGGAAGTGCTCAGCCAGTAGCCCAGGAAAAGCCAGGCTCATCCTTTTGATTTGCAATTATGGTAGCTTAAATTGATAAAGAAACTATGATTTTTCTAACTGATTTCAGGCCTGCCTCTTCTGCTGAACCATCTGCTTTCTTGATGAAAGTCTTTTTGGTGTGAGGTTGGTTTGGTTAATTTTATTTTTTTTTTCTGTTTGTGTGTGAGAGAGAAAAACAATAAGAGGGTATTTGATTGCTTTGCATCAGCAGATAGCTGGGTTAGCTCTGAGAAGACTATGGGCCCTCATTTCTAACAAGTGGTGTATAAAGTACTTTTCTTATCCCCTTGGTTCCTTTATGCATTAAATAGCTTTTAAAGTCTTGGACAAGGTTGTTAAAGATTTTTGTTCAGTCCCTTATAGTTAGCCTGATGACTTGGTTCCCTCTGCTCATCTGAGACTGGTTAATACAGTAAAGTTACAATATTAGTATAATCCATCTTAGTGTGTCCACTGATGTTTTAAATTTGTTTGGGAAAAGGCTTTTGTAGCTTTTTCTCCATATCTGAGTCAATAATAGCTTTCTGTTAAGCTGATGAAGTTCTGGACCATGTGTTCACATTATGATAGAAATTTATGTCAGGGAGAAATGAGCTATGTGCTCACTCTGCTCAGAGGCAAGAAGAGTTCTTCAAGACAGTGATGAACCAACTGGTGTATTGATTAAAATTCAGGTAGGTTTTTTTGCCTGGATGACTAGATTGTGATAATGAAGTATGTGAGCAGGCAAATATGTAGGATGTTTGTACCATTCAATTTCTATTGTCTGCTCTGAAATCATATTGTTAAGTATAAATAGTTTGAATTCAGTTCTTTGTAGTCTTTGAAATGCTGTGGCTCAGTTTAAGATTAGCTGATACATTTTCTATCATTGATCTGAATGTGCTTGGGTTTAATTTCTCCTTTTGTAGTTAATTGAAGCACGTTATATTTATTTACTAAGCAGCCTCACTTTTTTCTTATAAAAAGTCATTTAATATAAAGTTCAGTTGGACTATTAATTTTTTAACTGCCAGTTAAAATCAGTTTAGCTTAATAATAATTAGTTACAAAGCTTCCAAATGGAAGAAAAACTGGGCTGCTGTTAAACAGGATTTGATACACATGGAACAGTTAAGCAGTAATAAATTGCCTAGTAACTGAGTAATTTCTCTCAGATATGTGCCAATCTTGTCTCTACATTGAAAAATTTTGGAAGAAGAACTGATGTTTGAAATTGCTTAATGCTGGAGGTTTATTGTAATAACAGTAATACTGACTTGGCCTGATCTTTGAACATTTAAGGCTTGCTTTTATATCCTAGTGAATGATTTCATGTTCATTTATAATTTTTGTTGTGGGAGAGTTCCCAGAGGGGTATGTAGGAGAAGTACGAAGTGTCTCCAACTCCCTGCTACATCTGCTGGAACCACAAAGAAATCAGGCATGGAAGGGCTCTGGAGTTGACCTGGGTTGGCTCTGGTAGGAACAAGTAATTCAGAGTATTGGATAAAAGCATCACACTAGAGAGGACAGCCAAACATAGCTGTTGGCCTGAAGTCAACAGAAGCATACCTGTGGAAACACTCTGTGTAGATGGATGCAGCAGTAGTCATCAAGAATGCTGGATGGGTCCTCTGAGGAATTGTTATTTCTTAGGTAAATGCTTTTTATAGAAGTTTGATATTAATAGTTCATTTCTATGGCTTCATGAAATAGATTACTCTGAGATATGTTCCTATGCATTATTTGGAAACACTGTTTTAGGAACTGCTAGGTAAGGATAAGACCTTTTGCTTGATGTTTTAATACGTCCAGATTTACTATTTTTTGGAAGAAAGTAGTTGTCTGACTGTACTTAGTATGGAAGGGGCTGTATAATTTTTGAATAATAAGCAGAACTGGAAATTGGTTCCAAGGTTTTGTAGGAAGTTGGTGGGCAGAGGGCAGATGGAATTAGTTTTGATTTCTGTCTATAGCTACAGACTGCATCTCATATCTTAATAAATAGATATCTGCCTTTAATAATATGAAACAATTAGTTTTTCATATGCAGTAATGATACTGACTTTGTTAACTTACCAGCCCTTTTCAATGCTGAGAAGGAATTCAGCCCTTGCAAGCTCAAGGAGGCTGCAGTTCCACAATTGGTTGGCCTTGTGGTGAAGCCCTTTTGCATCTTGAAGTTACCACTGCTGCTCCATGGGAAATCGGATCTGAGACTTGATCTGGGTTAAACAGAGCAGTCAAAAAGAAATAGCTAATTTTAACATGGATCAGCTCGCTGAGCTCCCTAAGCTACAGGAGTTGCATGGCCTCCTAAGTAGGTGAGGAGAGAACAGTTACACTCTGGCATGAAGGTGGGATGAAGAGCCAGGAGTGGGACAGGTGAGACTTTCCAAACTTTGGTGCTGGCATCGGTAGGTCTTGAAACTGTGAATGCAGAAGGAGACAGATGTGAGTGACTGAAGGCAGGATGTAAGAAATATTGTATCAGTTTTCATAAAGATTGCAAGACTCTGAGTTTATGAAATTATGGTGAGCTTTATATTTTATGCCTGCCAGTCCTGTAAATCTTCATGAATTTTAGAATGATTTAATTTGGTAGTTCTGTTAGTACTTAAATGATGATGACTATACCTTCTCCTGGTATTTATAAATTCCGTGATGATGTAGTAGATACATGAAAATTAGAGTAAATATTTGAAAGAGATGAAGAAAAGCTGATCCACACATGGCTTGTGGATGTATTGGGCTAGCACCATCTTCTGAATGTTTAGTACATTGCAACTTCATGTCTTCAATAATGCACTAAAGAACACTTAAAATAATATTCATTCAACTTAGAATTTCAGAAATTGCATTACTGTAATATCTTTTTTTACACTCTGTTGATGTTATGGAATTGTTAAATTCAACCAAAACAATGGATATCTCTATTTGGATTAGTAGGAAAATAGGCTTTTTGATTTTAACCCTTTTCTAACCTCTGTCCTAATGCATACCTTTAATAATATAAGGAGGAAATTTATTTTTGGAAAAAGCTATTGAGCCCAGCAGTTTGTCACTAGTAGCTTAGCTAAATCAATCTTAGCATTTTTTTTAAACTTTCAGTAATCCTGATAAAAATAGTTTCATGTTGAATCAAAGAAGAGTTTGGTTCTTTTTTTTTTCTGTCAGCAAGTCTTGTTTTAAAGTGGTGAGGCAGTCATTGAAGTTCATTACAGGGAACTTTGGAAACTACTATAAAACCCAGTAATGTCTAATCTAAAGAGAAATGTGGTTTTTGAAGTTAGGCACATAGAGATGAATTTGTCCATATTAGTGCATATGAACATTTAAAAAATACAGTGCAGCCATTGCAGTGTTAAAAATACTCTTAAAAGATTATGAATCAAATATTTCTGTGTTTCTTATATGTTGCTCTATAAAGGGTAGTCTCAGACTGATGAATGAAAATCTTCATTCTAAGTGGTATAACTTTTTTCTTGTTTATATTGCTAAAATTGTTAGCAATTAAAAATTATATTGTTAGCAATTAAAAATTGTCTCACTTGAAACTTGATTTTTTTTCTATGTATATTCTTAATTACTGTGTTTATGAAGGATGCTGGATCAAAAAAGTGAAATACCATATGTATTACTTACAGAAAATTTTAAGAATGTGAGAAGAAATGCTGCACCTAGAGTTTCAGAGGTACAAAAGAATTATTACATATTTTCATGCTCTACTGTATTTGAGTTATGGTTTTTCATTAACAGAATTTCTGTTTCTCAGAGATCATCACACTAATGCTATTGCTGTACAATTTATAATTTCATTAAACATACCCTTGTCTAATGCTGGTGTTTTAGTGTTCCTGTGGGGACTGGAATTAATCTGCATGGTATTGGGCATTGGGGATTATGGTTTGTGTGAACACAGCTTATTTTTCTTTGCTTTGCTTTCTCAGCATCATTCAATAAACATTTTCAACTGTGCCTGCCCTGTGATTTTTATAATTGAACTAATACAGCAAGAAAAATTCAGCTGGGTTGTGTTCTCCTGTCCTAGGTTTTTTCTCATATCTCCTTGTCTTTAGGAAATAGCAAATCATAAACATGTTTGAGTCTAGATTAACACATTTAACTTTATATCTTAAATTTCTCATTGGCACAAAGATAAGGAAGCCTGAACACAAGTGTAAAAGAAGATGAAAGATGATTTAGTGCACAAAGCAGTAAATTGATGGCTTAGTGAAATTTCCTGTGATCTTAGTAAGGCATTAAATTTATCTTTTCATATGTGTTTCATCTTCCCTTTGTAAAAACAAAAATGGTATTTGCCTAATTTACTGGGAAGCAAATTAGTCAGCAAATGATCCATTACTAATTGTTAAAGGGTTTGTAAATTGGCACCAGAGCCATATAAGAATCTGACAGACTGGATAAAAATCAACAGTGAACAAATTGTCTTCTCTCCAGGAGGAGCTTGTAATCTTAGGATATGTTTCTGTGTGGAAAGTAAAAACTAATTCACCAAAGGTGTGAAATTAGAGAACATTAAAGTCTTGTACACGATACTTTTGAGAGGGTAGCATTAGTTTGCTGAAGCCAGGCTGTTCATTCTCCATACCAGAATGCACAAAAGTGTTTCATGTTCTTTCATTCATAGCCCCACCTGATTTGTTAAGCTTACCCTAAGGATGTGTTTGTTTAAATCTGTACACTGCAGTAAACAGAGATATGTCATAAAATCATCTTCACAGAGGTGTGTGCACCACATCTAAACTCGTTGTGCCTCGATCAATGCGTTCTGAGTTCACCATCTGCTGCCTCAATAGATCTTCAGTGTACTTAGCCACTTGAGTTGCAGGCTGGGGAGAAGACAGTCAACAGTGCCTTTCATCCACCTCTCTTGCTTTCTGTGGCCTTGCAATAGCCTTTCAAAAAGAAAAAAAAAAGTAGAGTAGTTCCAATTATGTTTTAATCCTAAAATAATATTCAAGGTGACTCAAATTTGTATTAGTTTAATTATATAATCTTTTCTGAATACTTGTTTTGAAAAATGTCAGCATTAGGGGTAGGGGTAAGTGGTACAGGTACCTAATAGAAGGGATCAGATTCCAGCTGTCAGTGTAGTCTTAGTCTGTTCAGTCAAATGAGAAATAGTTGCAAGAATTTCTGCCAAGAATTTATTAAAAATGAAAATGGGAAATGTCTAGCTGGGAAAAAAAAAAGGTTATTCTTATTTTCTCTTTAACTGTCTCTTCAAGCTGTGTAAGCCAGTCATCTGTCATCCGAGTTTTGAAAAGAAACTTGGGTATATTGTTTTTTTCCTTCATAAGAAATTTTACTTTTGTATGAAAAGATGCCTGCTGTTTGTATTTGCAAAGGTTAACTTCGTCTTAAAAATAACCTGCCATCTCCCAGATATTAAACATGCTTGTTATTAGGCAGGAATCCTGTCACACTGTGTCCTCTTTAGTTAGCTGCACTTGGTGTGCTGAGATGAAGGCATTTACTTCTGGCTGCTCTTGTTGTTTTCTGTTGAAACCTATTTTAAATCTTGCAAGTGCTAACCTCATTAACTTAAGATGCTCAAGAACCACTGTGTTTTAGAGCTGTTGCAGAAGTGCTGTGATTGCTTATTGTTTAACAGTATTTAAAAGTCTCATTTAATATGGGATATTTTTTGTAAAAAGAAGTTAATGTAATAACTGCAGCTACTTTCATAAATGCCAGTCAGAGAACTTGTCATGGTAAACACATTATTTTTTATTATTTCCCTTGTTAGAACAAACTGTCAGCCTTATCAATTTGATTTTAATGTGTGAAATATTCTTTTTCCAAGAACCTCAGATTTTGTGTCTTTGTATGACCTTTTTTGGACAAGAAGGATAATTTCACATAAGTTTTGTACAAATAAGTGGAGGCCTATGTGAGAGATATGCATAAAACCAGGCAAACCTCATTCACAGGCATGATGTCTTTCTGTTTTCAACCAGCGACCTAGGAATTGTTCACTTTTCCTTTCCCATATTAGGCATACATTTTCATGTCTTGTATCTGTAGGAATTTGTCTTTTGGAAGGCACTCAGGTCATAGATTTGTCATTTAGAAAGCTGTATTTTTGTTTATTGTAATTGAGAAGCATATTTGCTGATAGTTCTAATTTTTTTAGAGGAGGAAGTGTTACAGTCTTTTGTGTAAATTACAAGAGTTTTTAAGCTTTTTTTGCTTTCTGAAACCAGTGATTTCCTGTTGTAGCTGGAAATATTAAGTGTAGTTTTTCAAGTCTTAAAGTGCAGCACCAGCTATTATTCTGCCTTAGCAAGTCTTCTAATACAATGTTTGATTTGTTACTGTGTCCTCATAGGAAAGCATCAGCAGTAGAGTGTACATGACAGTGAGAAAGTAAACACATGCTTGCAATCAAATTAATGTATTTCATCTGTCTTCAATTAATAACAATCTGTCATGCTATCTATCTGAGAAGTGGCATAAACAGTTTATTTTGTGTTTGGAATAACTTCCTGGAGGTAGTTAATGTGACATGTAGTTTGTCTGACATGAGTATAACCAGATCAACACTCTAGATGTTTTCTTGATAACCTAAAAAAATTACTGAGAAAATCTGTACTGGAACTATATTTATATTTCCTTTTGAGCTTCCTTAAATCAGAGTAGGGGCATAGTTTTCAGGACTTCCATGAAAGAGTTTTCTTTTCTTGGCAGTTATACAATTTTAGTGTGAGAAAAAGATTGAAAGTATTAACAGAAAATTAACTAAGAAAAGCTGCAGTTTGCACTCTGACATTTGGGATTGAATATTCGAGAATGTGTGCTGTAGTAATTTAGAAGTAACAAATCAAAATAGATTTTCAAAAAGCTAGCTGATACACAAAATCTGGTAGTCCTGCAGACCTGTACAGTTCACTGGGAAATTAAGTTATTGTTATTTCTGTTTAAATATGATTATATTGTATAATAATAATAATAATAATAATAATAATTAGATATTAGTGTTCTTTTTATTTACACAGAAAAAACCTTTTTGTCTAAATAGAAAATGAAAGTGCAGTTGCTTGAAGTTCTTGGAAACCTATTGAAATACTCTTTAAAATCTAAAGCATAATGAAGTAACTCCATGTTTTAGTGGGAAAGCAATAGGTTGCTGGTAAGCTGTGCAATAAAAAACTAGGGAGGGTTTTTTTTTGTTGCCCTTATGTTTATTTCACTTTTTTCTTTGGATTGATGGTAGGACTAGGATTAAAAACAGGTAATATTGCTTATGGCAGAAGGGGCTTGAAGGGGGGTTCCTTCTGGCCAGAGCAATGGGCCATGCTAAGCTATTCTCTGTTGACATGCTATGAGACAGAAGTCTGATAAACTGGAAAGTAATCCTGTTCCCTAGAATGTTGTTGTCAGTATTCAGCTTGATTTCTGGTTTATTTTTTAGAGTAGTGGATATTTGGCACCTCTTGGAGAAATCCCTCTTTTTATTTCCTTTTTCATACACGTTTGCTTACGCATGGAGGAAGCAGAACCGTCATGTCCTGGCATTAAACCAACTGTGCTTGTTGAGAGCATGCACTGCATGAGGACAGTGCTGTATAACAGTATGGTTGTCCTCAGTCTGCTAAATTTTCAGGTGCCCAAGCTAGCTTTGTTCTTAAGAAATGGGTCAGAAATTATACCAAAAAATAGGATGAAAAAGACATTGTCATATACAGACCCCTTTTTTAATGACCCTGGAGTATTTTCAGAAGAGAAAATGTGTACATAATTTTAAGCACATGTAAATCAAATTAATAAATTATTAAAGCATTTTACTTGTCATGTCTGTGTGGGCTAATCGTGATAGCTCATTATTTAAACATTATGTAATTGTATACCTTGTGTGCACAGCTGCAAATACTTTGCAGAAAGATTTATATTTCATTTTTCACAGCATACTATAAAAGAACATATTTTTGTGTGGATTAATAAAGATGTTTACTCATAACTTTAAAACTACTCTTAGTTATATTGAAATATGAAATAGCTATAATATGTAAGATAAGTAAAAAACCAGAGAGTTGTAACTTCATTTATGTGTTACGAACAGTTTTAAAGGAAAATACTGTTATCAATTAAAAAAAAGTTCATCTTAAGGAGAACTGCCCCTTTGCAATGGAATCCTTTCCAGTTTTTATAATTCAAGGTCTGAAAGCTGAAGATTGTCAGATTTGGGTGGAGAGGCGTCCCTTTACTGAAACTCTAAACTGTCTCTCATGTTTCTTTCCATACATATGGTTTAGAGAGTGGATAGGTTAGTTATCACTGGTATAGTCATTGAAAACAGCTTACAGTTTGCAAGTGTAATCTCACGATCCAGGGGAAGTGCCAACAAACTATTAAACACTCAGACCTGCTTCACATGCATTATATTCACTTGTCCATACTATCCTCAGCAAGTACTGTCTCGTTTCTCAGCTGCTTGGAAGTAACTGTAGAAGTTACAGAAAATTTTTGTGTTTCTTCCAAAATTACCTCAAAGGAAGATTCATGCAAAATGGATGTTTTCCTACTTAAGAAACCCCTGTAATTTTAGGCTCTTCTCCAGTGATGTTATGAAAGAAGAGACTGGCAGTCCTGGGGGCAAGAGAGATAAATAAAATGAGTAGCAGCATTTACATTCTGCACAAATTATGCTTTGTTGTCTTTTCAGAGTATGTGCAGTTATTTATTATAAAACCAGAACATTAATCATTCTTCTGACTGATTATATATATTTTAAAGTACTTCCTGGCTTTGTCTTTGTACCAGTTGCGTTGGGTAAATTGTTACATGTATTTTATTATTGCCTTAATTTTAAGACAATACAGTTCTGGGATTAGATATCACACTTTATTCCTTGCAGCAAACTGGTAAGCTAATTATATTGGTCCTAGCTCCTGGATTTTAGAGAAGCAGTTGAGTTAAAGTAGTGTTTAAGCTGCTACACAAGATATGGTGTAGTGGAATGGAAATGATAGTCTGCATGGTGGTGCTGTGTGGCTCATTGCAGGCGATTTTTTAACTTATGGAATGGCACAAACATCTAAATAGTGGAGGAGAAACAATTTTGATATTAATTTATTTACCATTAGTGGTTTCAGAGTCAAAAGCAGCAGAATTATTCAATCAAGATGGAATTTCTGTTGAATGGCTGGGTGTGGGTAGACTGTAAAGCACTAATTTGTGTTTTATCTGATACTTTTTAAGGTTTTTCCATTCCCTTGCCACAGCCCAATAAAATAAAATTTCACTAACTTGCTCTTAAATTCTCAAGTAAATTCATATAGACTTTTGACTTTGAAGAACAGTTTACACTGTCTCGAGCGTTTCCTCAGAATTTTTTAATCATAGGATAGATATCTTGCCTCACAGTATTTTAAAGTATGGTTTCCTTTTCCATTTTGATTTAGCATTGTCCATGAGATTCTCACTGCAAATAATTGATGTATAATAGCCATTTGAAAGGTAGTTATTGAAAGTCCTTTTACCTTTTATAGATCACCTGAAGATGTAACCTAATCAAATCTTTCTGGTTATAATTTAAACTTACTTTTTTATCCTTCTTTGAAATGTTGCTTTCTCTCCATAGAGATGGCCATGGTAGTGTTTACATCTTTTCCATTACCTAAATTCTGCAGTGTTGTTCTTATCTGTTTTTTGTTTTCTGGTGTTTTTTTTTCTTTTTTTTTTCTTTTTTTTTTCTTTTTTTCTTTTTGCTGGTTTTGGCTGGGATAGAGTTGGTTTTCTTCCAAGAAGTCTTCAGGAATGCCTTAGAGGGAGTATCCTTGGGCTTTCAGTGGGAGTTCAATACTTTTCTCCTTGATTCTGTTTTCTCTTTTCACCTCACTAGATCTCTGTTTAATCTCACCTATAAATCAAAATGGAACTCCCTGGAATTCATGAGAAGCAAGCATTTTAGTAAGTCTTACCTACTTTTGCAACAGCAGATGTTGATCTATGCTTGCTCAGTCTTTAAGGAGAGATTTTCATTGGATCTCTATGCCTTGCTGAGAGCTGTGTCCGAATTCTCAAAGTTTCTAATCTGTTTTTGTTGTTCTGGTGTCTTTATGAGATACCTGTACATACAGATGTGTATTGACCTGTTATGGAACAGCAGTTTGTCTTGCTAGTGTAATTGAAATGACTCTTCATACTAGAAAGGCTTAAATATGAATATTTAGTCTTATTTTCAGAGGATAAGCAAGGCAACAGAGATAAATTTTGGAGAATACCTGGCAGCCATGTATTTTTTGTTGTCACTTGAGGCTTTTAGTGTATTTCAGGCACAAAAATGAGCAAAACTGCAACAGCCTATATTTTGGATGCCTTTTCTTTGAAAGGGACTTTGAATATACTTTGGAGGCTGATGAGCCCCCTTTTTCTGTCCTCATCAGGCTAGTCAGGGGAACAGTACTATCTCCCTCTCTTTCCCCCATTGCTCATGATGTCCCTCTGCTTCTCCTGATACAAGTTTTCATGTCAGTATTCCATTTAATGCAAATATATTAAGTAGTTCCATTCTAGCCAGGGAATTAGCAATGTACTCCTTTGACATCTTAACTATTGCTTTGTTAATTTATATTTTTAACTGCCCTTTCTGCATGTTGATCCCATTTTTAAGACGTTTAGAATTTTTGAAATGATAGACCAAAGAACTACCCTCACTGCATTCTCCAAAGTTTGCACATCTTGGGCTTGCCTTAGCTTTTCATGATCAGAAAACATACGGTAATGCAGATAGCAGAGTTTGTATTCAAGCCCTCGACCAAAATACTGGTTTGTAACATTTGTGTGCTGTAGAGAGTCACTATTTGCAAATAGTTAAATCTCTTTACTTTTCAAACTTGTGTCTTGTGTCCTTTTGTCTCCTTTATTCATCCTGTTGTGAATCTTCAGCCATCGGTTTATATTCTATTTGGTAAAAATGAAGCTATTAATTTTGCCCTACTGTTACCCTCTTTCTCATTCCCTAAAGATGAGGAGGATGACTGTACCATCTGGCATGTAAACTTCACTTTGGGCCTTTCTCTAAATGTTTGTGTTTGATGTGTGGCCAAATCTTGCAGATTCCTTCTTTGAGACCTTTGTTAGATATGGCCTAGCATAGCCATTACTAGAGTTAAAATGTTCTCATTTTGTATCTAAATTTCAATAATTCCTTTTTCTTGGCCATTGTTCTGTTATCTAGTAATTTAGAATATTCTGCAAGATCATTTTCCTGGTTTATAAAATCAAACTGTATTTATGTATCTTATTCACTTTCTTTCTATCCAAAACTTATTTGTCTTTGCTGTTAAACTTTTCATGGCTTAAGTGCATTCTCATATCATTCTTCATCCCAAGATACGTATTCCTGCTGTTAATTGGCTCATCATATGAGCCCACATTGGCCAGCTCTTAGTTTTCTGTCTATAAAGTCTCTGCATTCCTTATAAACATCTTTTTTAGAAAATAATTTTTCTCCTCCAAAGCTTTCCCTGAAGTCTTTTTGCTGTGATGTCTAAATAAAAGCTGGACAAGACTTATCTCCTGGTGTGCTAAGAATTCTGCCTGTTGAGCTGACCAATGTCAGATGTTAAAGAAAAAGGACTGGAGGGTAACTGTTCACTGTCTTTAGCTGATCTTCAGTAACTCTGTGGTTATGCCCTTGGCCTGTGGGAAATGCAAAGGAATTGGACTTAAAAATCATTGCACTTCGTTGACTTCAAACTGCAGTTTTGGGTAGTTAAATATTTGTTAACACTTGAAACTATTCTTGTACTAAAAATGTGCCCTTTTCACCAAGAGCTAACGTAACATGAATCACCTGGCATTTTCTGTGGGCTCTGAATGCACACATGGACAGTCACCTGGCAGTTCCCTGGCATGACAGTGCCTGTACAGTTCAGAGCAGACAGCCCGAAATTCAGGAGGCAGAAAGTGAAATACTTGTGACTGGGGAGAAGGACTGAGAAGTACACAAAGTTTGCAAATGTAATTACACCTTGATTTTTCACTTTCAGTCTGTTTATTTCTATGATCTTGTGTGCTTTAATTTCTCTTCTGTAATAAAGTATATACTCCACTGACCATATATTATTAATGATGTTTCCTCATAGAAAATAAGAGGCATTTGAGGATGGTTTCCAATATGCCTGGGGCACTTTTTCCTGGAATTTCATCAACCTTTTAGCCTATTGTTTTCTTCGTATACTCTTTTATTCTTTCCTTCCTAGGAAAGAGAGTTTGAGAGAGATTGTAACTTGTGAACTTGTTTTTATGTATTTATGTAAGCATGTCTTAGTATTTTAAAGGAATATAGTGTAAATGCTGTCTATCTATGTATTTAGTTGTACTGTAATTGTGTGTAGGTTTTTGGAGTTCAGGTATAATCAGAGAAATATAATGAGTGAAATCTGGAGGCAGGGTTAAAGTTCCTTTACAAGTTCATGAAATGAAAATAAAGAAAATGCATTTTTATTTTTCCCAAAAGAGTAATCTCACTGTTGCTATTTCCGAGCTGCACTTAAAACTAATATGTGAAGCATAAAAATAATAGTTAATAATGAAATGTTTTAGGCAGTATGCTGTATTTTATTTTTAAAGGCATTTCAAGAGTCCATCCTTTATCTTGGTAGTCATTTTTCAGAGAAAAAAATTAAATGCATGAGATTTTAACAAAATTTTTATTGACTTCGGGCTTTATTTTAGTAAATGTATCTGCTCTTCCCTTTTTTAAATAAAATTGATTATATAGTGGACGTTTAGTATGATGGAAAAAGTATACTAGAAACATTAGTGTTAATAGCTTAGTATTTTAGTCCTTCACAAATTAATGTCTGTGGTAACTGGATGATTTTAGGCCTGTTCTTACAAACAAGGCCTTACTGATGTGCAAGGAACAGTAATACGTGTCAAAAACTCCACATTAACCAAGGTAAGCAGTATAAATGGGGTGTAGGAATCCCCTGTTAGGCTAAAAATCTCCAAGAGAAAATCTCTGGAGCCTACAAATTAAAGACCTCCAATATCATTTAAAAATAAAGCCTTTTATGTAGCAGGAGAGCATTTTTTCAGCTGATAATCAAATAACACTATTATACAGGCTTACTAGATTTGCAAATTTACAAGTTTTTACAAGTCAGTTGGGTCCCTTCCTCAGGAAATCAGTTGAAGTTTTTTTTCCTGTATTAACTCAAAGAGCCTGCTTGTCCTTAAATCCTTCTGAATATATTTGCCTTATAATTTGACTACATTGAGTCAACACCCTTATAGGAACCGTAATGCAATAAAAAAAAAGAGAAACTGTTCAATATAGTTTCCAATTACCTTAGGATCAGATTGGAGAAACTGGAATGTACACAATAAAACCTGCACAAGACTTGAGTTCTGTGAGATTTTGGAAGCAACCAATGCTTTTCAGCATAAAATACTGTTTGAAAGCTTTACTCTGCTTCCAATGATTGTAAAGTGATAAAAATGAAAATGTGGGTGTGTCTTGAAATGTGCATTTTACTTGTTAAATTTTTCTGAACTACGCCTTTGTGGAATTGAAAGCCTCATATGTAAGTAACTAAGCATCATTGCTTTTACTCAGCCAATTTTTTTATTATAGTGAATGTTTCTGCTTTGCCATGTTCTGCAATAAAATTCTTTATAACTTATTTACATTTTTACTTTGGAAAAATATGTCGATTCAGATGTGCTTGGTGGATTTATTTTGTAGACGTATTCAGGTTACACTGGAATCTCCAATATACATCTTGCTTGCAAACAGAATATGGAATATCAGTTCTGTCTTCTTTTAGTATGTAGCTAGCAGCAGAATTATTACAAAGTATTTGACTGTATCCAGAAATAAATTTGTACTTTGAGATATGGATTTGTTGTATTTGGCCATAAAATTTTAATTGTGGTTCATTTTAGCTTTGCAAATAAAATTAGTCGGATATAATTAATTGCTTTTATTTTAACAAATTATTATAGAGAGAAAGACACTTGCATTTGCATACACCTGTAAAGGAAAGTATTATATCTGATGTGTTTCCAATGAATAATTTCTAAGGTGAGTAACTAAATGGGCTCCAGCATAATAATTTTTCATTTCTTCAACTTACTTTTAGTTGACTTGGAGCATATTCGCACAGTGAAAGCTGACAAGCACCAGCGGTTTTGTCAGGAAAACAACTTCAGTAGCCATTTTGTGTCAGCCAAGACAGGAGATTCTGTAAGTAAGAAAAAACCCCAAACTTGTAGATGTCTGTTGTTTTTTCAAGATGCCGCAGTTTTATTATACTTCACGTAAAGAACTGTTAAGAGCTCAGAGTGCTACAGGCCCTTTTTTCCCTCCCTTAGTTGCATGAAAAGTAGATCTTTGTATGTCTATGTATTATTCTTATTAAATTACAGTGGTTTCTCATCTGATTTTCAGTTTGAGGTACAGATTTTAATGGAAATGGCCTGGCTTATACATCAGCGTGAAAATTGAGACCAGCTAAAGCTCTGTTTGCTGTCAGCCTGTAGTTAAATATATTCCTTTATTCCAGGTGGAGTTCCATCTATAGACCATCAATATAGAATTTTCCAACAATTGGTAAATAATATGACAGGACCCTGTTGCAATAAAAGATTTTAATATGAGTCCTGAGCCATGAGAGACATTGCCTTTGCAGGTCCATTGAAATTTGAACATTCTGGCATTTGTACCAGATGCTTTGCAGAGTACATTTTTGAGCAATCTTTTGACTCTGAGCTAACTGGGTTATTTGTTTTAGTTGGAAGCATATGAAAGAAAAAGTTCTTTTTCAGTTGACACTATCAGTCAAATTAAATCATATTGTATTGTTTTGCTTGATTTCTGTCTCATGACTAATGAGTTTGTCATTCCCATAAAACAGTCTTGTATCTGTCTCCTTAATATCACTCCAGATAAGAAAATTTACTTTATTTTTATGTTATTGAATAGTAAGACCATGGTCAAGTACATGGAAGTATAGTCCACAAATGGAATCACTCGTTGAGGTCTTTGATGAATCTTGTGCAGTGAACTGCCTAATTTTGTAAGATCATAGTTTTTCTGTTAAGTCTAACAATGCTGCTGTTACAAATGCAGTGTCCTGATTCTCTTTATAGTTTGTGTTAAATCCTTGGCATATTTTTTTGTTTCAAGTGTGAAAATAGGGGCTTTTTATGCTAGAAACAGAAGAAAAAATCATAATACTACACTTAGTGAAATGTGCATCTGGTGAAATGTATTCTTTTCTCAAAGGGACCACCAAAATCAGTTTGTTTTATAATTGATACATTTATCATTGCTAATTGTGACAAAATCTTTATTGCACCTTTTTAATTAAGTCCTTAGTTACATCAGCATTCCTCTGTATATGCTGATTGTACTTTTCATAGCTTACTGTTTAAAAATAAAAGTAAATCTGAACATGCCTAGAAAACATTAACAGGAAATCTCTGCTTAAATATCTATTAACAAAAGAAGTAGTTTCAATAGTTCATTTTTAGTTTCAATATAAATTTGAATTAGCCCTTTCACTGTTGCTACATGCTGATCATTCAGAAGATGGAGTGTTTATCCTAGACAGTGATTTAAGAAGAGGCCCTCTGTTGCTACTGTGAATATAGACTAGAGGAGTCTTACTCAGTTAAATGATTTGTTTTGTTTACATCAGACCTTTTCAACAAACTTGTTTGCAAAAGATGATTTTGTGTGCATAGAAAATTCTGAAAGTCATCTCAGGGACAAAAAAATTTCATGGAAGATTTATTATAACTAACTGTGTTACCGTCCATCAACTCACATAGCTGAAGCAATGCTTGTGCTTGATGATTTTTGCACAGAGCATTCTCAGGGCAGGTGATGTAGCTCAGAGCACCTGAGAGCTTGGTGTGGGTTAAACTACATCTCTGGGCCTCAGAATCCCTGTTCAGTGTGCCCTTTCTTGTTGTGTAGATGTTGGTAGAACAGACCAATACTACACCAAGGAATTGAGAGAAAGAGCAATTGTTTTGGAAGCTACCACACTTCATTGGTTGTGCCACTAATTTATTTCTGGTTTCCATCTTGGGTGTTAGAAGAGATTGTGTAAATAGTATTTTTCTGAATTTTCACTGAAAGTGACTGTGAGCATGCACATAGATTTTTTTTTTTTGTGGGTGGCAGCTGCATGATGCAAACCAATGTTTGTTAGGAATTTAGATGGTGAGGTCAGACGAACAGGCCTGCAGATAAAATATAACTTGTAGCTTGGCAATACAATGTTCAGCAGCAGTGCATGCTTAAGCTGCTCTTCTTGAACATGTCCTATTCTTTAATCACAATTAAAATGCAGTTTTACCTAAACAGTGAGATAGGTGGACTGTCTTGAGATGAATTAAAACAATTATTTAAGACAGCATGGCCACCCAGTGTTATGTGTTAAACCATGTCCAAAGTCTAACTCTGCCAGGCTGCTGCTGGAGGCTGTACAACATCCTGCTTGTTCCTAGATACTTCTATTCATTGTATGCTTTGTAACATTCTTCAGAACTCTTTCATACTGCTATTTTTTGGACATATGTAGTAGAGATTTTGGCGATGTTGATGTGCAGTTCCGTTATTCTCAGTTTCAGAAACCTACATCTCTTATTTCACAATACACTGGTAATACATTTTTGTGCTAAACATTAGTGAATACCCTTATTCATATTTTATAGCACCAAAAGTAGTGTTTGAGAGGTGGGTTGTGTAAAAGCTTGTTTAAACTTAGGTCTCTGGAGGCAAAGTAGAAGTGTTGCTTAAAAATCCAGCATACTGTTCATTCCTTGTAGCATTGTTGAGTTATTTTCTCAAATTTTTAAACAAAATTGAAAGTATCAGATGAGGTTATTTTCAGATCTGTTTTGCACAGGTCATAATTTTGTATATCATTGTTTACTGTTCAAGAATGGTTTGATATATTTGAAAGAACCTCAAGGATGTCTGTTTTTAATCATTTATATGCAATTTTTTTTTTCCATAGGTCTTCCTGTGTTTTCAGAGAATTGCTGCTGACATACTCGGCATCAAATTAAACAAAGCAGAATTGGAACAATCACAGGTGATTTTCCACAAATACATGGAATTTTTTAGTATTTTATTTAGTATTGAAAGTGATCTTGTTATGGATTTATAACTGTTCTTTAAATCAATCTTCATTTATTGCTCTGAGGATAATTATTCAATTTCACAACAGCTTTTTTGAAATATGATAATTCCTTATTTATCCATCATGATTGACTCTGTGAAACAAGAAAAAGCATTTAAAAATGAAGAAAAAACTTCAGTTCTAAGGATGTTTGTTTAAAAATAGCACTTAAGATTAGTTTAGAATTTAAATATGTATGTGTATACATGGGAGATATTCATGGTATTATACACATGGGTTTAAACTGAAAAATTTTTCTACAACGCAGTTTCAGAAACCTCAAAGAGAAAGATTATACTACTGAAGGCACCCTGTGTAATGACATTAGAGATTACAATTATTTAAATTTACTAAGTGAACCCAAATGTTGCTATTCTAGTAGTGTAATATCCTGGAACTGCTTTTCAATACCAGTGTTAAACAAGTACCGCAAAATAAATCAATAAGTTTATATAATATAAATGGCAAAGCTTTTCTTATGTACAGCTTGGTCTCCTTCTTTTTGAAATATACAATAAATATGTAATTTCTGAAAGTGCTTTGCCACAGCAGTGTTTGCAGTCTGTGTTGAAGTGGTTAACTAGAAAACTGTATTGCAAACAGTAAAATTGTAAAATAAACTTACAAAGCATACTTAACAAGCAGATTCGTTTTAAAAAGCTCTAATTTATAGGCAGAGAAATACTAAGTGTATCTTTTAAATGTTCTTTTACTACTAAGGTATTATCCATCTATTATTTTGAGCTCTGTGATTATTTGCCTATAAATAATTGAGCACATAGAGTTCTTCAATTTTTCTTTGGTTGTTTAGCTAGCACTGGAATATCAGTCCAAGACCTCTCTGTGCTGTGAGTGGTGTTCTGTAACTCAGGTGTAAGGCTGTAGAAAGGTGTGCAAATACCTTAAATCTAAAGGAGGCTGATAATAGTGTTATAAAGAAAATTGTATCACTCTAAAGAAAGGGTCTGTTTTTAGGTTGTTTTTAAAGTAGGAAACTCCATATAGCCCCAATTCAAGAGTACATAACTCTCTATGTCAAACTGGTATCAGATTTAAGTGGGCTGCCTTCTACTTTAGTGTTGTAATTAGCTTTTAATTTTGTTGTGTACATCAATGGAAGAGGCAATATATGGGTCAGACAAAGTTGATATTGCACAAATTGCATTGGCAACAGCCTATAAATAGTTAATTTGTATAAATTAAATACTGTGACATACATTACTGTTGATGTGTATCCAGACTAATTATTAAAAAAAAAGGTAAAAATATCTCTGAAAAACCACCACCAACAACAAAAAGACAACACAAGAAGAAACAAAGCCAGCAAATGAATTTGGACAGAAAAGAAACTTCACTGTTGCCTTTCAGGTGCAGCAGAAGTCACTACGTGGTGCAACAGTGTGTATATAGCTAAAAAGTGTGAGATGCTTAATTTGCAGAGTTCTGTTAATGTAGCATAATTTCAACCTACTCCAAACAAGCAATAGCTCTTTGTTATCAGTAAAACCTTTGCTCCTTTTGAGAGGGTTATTTTGAAGGGGCTGTAAGAGTTTCCCCGATATAAGTCAGAAACCAATGAGAATATTATGGAATGTCTGTTAGCTGTATCTTAAGGCTCATTGTTGTATGGAACCAAATGCCTCCATCACTTCATAAGAATAGAAGAGGGAAAGTCTCCACATAATCTGGAGAGCAAGAACTTGAACCTTTGTATCCTCAGGAAGATAAATTCAATTGAGATAAATTCATTTGTCTGCAGTAGAAAAGCGTATTTGAAGTGTTGTGTTTCCCAAAAGCATGGAGCTGGTCTCTTGGCTGGAAGAAGGTGGTGTTAGAGGAGGATGCCATTATTAGGTTTCTGTTTTACCATAGATTCATGTATGACAGATGCAGGTCCCTTCAGTGTGGTCTTGGTGGGAGCTTTTCCCTCTTCCAGCTCTAAAATTGGCACGCCTCTTCCTTAATTTGTGGGACGATTATATGATGTGTGTTCCTTAAAATTTTTAGGCATTGAATACTCTAGCTACTGGGCTATAAAATTAGATAAGTGGGTAGACAGATGCTAGATAAATGCTATAAAGAATCCAATAAATACCAGACAATAGTAAATCTGACTCATCTGTAAAGTATACAAGTGTTGACTTGGATTTAATCCTTAAATAAGGAGTAAAAGCCATTGGGGTTTTTACAAATGTGCACTATTTACACACTGGGTTATATACCTGAGTTTTCCATATTTTGTGTAATGTGAGATTTCCTAATTTTTAAAATTGAGATGTTCTTGATTGAATCTGTTTGTCAGAGAACATCAGTCAATCTAGGCAGTAACAAAATATAAGATTAAATACTGAATTTGTGTAAAATGCCAACAGTCAAATGCTTCATTTGTATTTTTTATTTTCTAGTACTGAGAATATATTTAAAATTATTTCTAGCATTAAATTTTGTGCCTGAAGATCTTATTTCTTGTGTTTAGAGTCAGTTATGATTGCCACAGTCTAGGAAAATCTTAGATGTGACTTACAGGTGGATAGAAATAAGTAATAGGAATCCCAAACACAGTATTTTAACTTGTATGACTGTTGAGCTTTGATGACTAGCAGAACTGAAGAAGCTCTTGTGAAAAGTATGTGAGGTTCTTGGTTGCCTTCAAATTAACAGGGCAACTTCTATTAATTAACTGCCAGAACAAGCCTTAGAGATTGAATTATATTTACTCTGCATTGTTTCAGAAAACAGCTGCAGCAGTTTAACATAATATTAATGCAGCCCAAGCTATTTGCTACTGCCCTCTTGTTGGAATGTATTGCTCCCACATCAGAATCAGAAAATGGAAGGTGATCATGTGCTTTGGTCACATCAGGGTGAAGTTGAGCAGCTTAGCTTAAACTGCTGCTGAAAGTTGTTTTAAAGAGAAGCTGTCAGACTTTGTGCTGAAGTGGATGAGGTGCAAGTACACATTACATTCCACCAGCTCTCCTTTGGCAGCAATGATCTCCAGCAGAGGAATAGGACAGACATTTGGGGGTGGTAAGTTTTTAAACTATCTCAGCTAGAGCTACTAAACCTTGTCTGTTAACATGCTGAGATGACTGTTAATCAAACTTTTATTTGGACAAAACTGTAGTGAAACAAAGAACTAGATTACTCTTCGTGCGTGACTGGAAAGTCGAGCATGTTTTTAGAAATAGAACAGTTCCAAAATAAGAAAATTGCAGATTCTGACTTATTTTCAGTCCTCAAAATACTCTCCCTTTTAAATTGCAAGGGTCTGATGAAATGTGAGGAAATAGCTACTTTATTAATTGTTTTTCTTTCTGTATTTTTTACTTTCAACTGTAGTGTAAAAACTGCATGGGGTACAGCTTTGTTCCTTGGCACTGGCAAGAGCTAGCATTTTTGTAAGTGATGTGTAGTTTTCTCTCTAACTAAATGCCTGTTCAGCAGACCAGTGTGTGTGTGCCAGCTTTGTACAACAGAATGTTTGGCAGATAAGTCAGATCTGGAATACAGAGCACCTGGGCCAGGAGAGGTTATTTCTCATTATTGACAGTGACTTGAACCATGGCAATGATACGCTTGATGTAGAATCTGATGCAAAGAGGCCCAAGGTTTTAATTACCAAAAAGTTAATAAAAGAAATGTTGCAATGATATTTTTTAACTCTTATTTGGATGAAATTCCATTAGAAAATCCAAGTCATTTATGATCATCAGTTTTTTGCTACAGTGTACCTAAGCATAGGTCACTAACCTGCCTGTGTTTACAGGATGGGATTTGGACCAATGTTTGAGGAACAATTAATTGCCTACTGATTGCAGGACTTGCTTTCATTTTTTTTGCCCCTCAGCTCTAGTCAAAAGATTGGTATGAAGAAACTAGGTCCCATGAGGTCAGATAACACTGTTTAATGCTAAAACTCCTACTACTGCCCTACATGGGATTCAGCAACCTTTCTCTTGATAACGTCAGGCCAGGAGTCCAGTAAATCAGGAGTGTTGTCCACTAGATAAGATAATATGAATGTGATGAATGAAGCTCAAGAAGAGTACTTCAGCAGCTAGTAAATCCAGGTCCTTTGCCAGCCTATTCAATTATTGTTGCTTGTTTGACATAGAGGTTTTATTTACAGAGGTAGTCTTTAATGTATACTGTTTATATATTCCTAATCCAGTTTATATATTGTTTCCTTTAAAATAATAGAATTTAATTATTTATTAATTCATTTTAATCTTGAAAATGCATTATAGGAAAGTTGAAGTATTTAAGAAAAAATATTAAACTGGTTTAGGGTATCTTTCATTGCAGACTTACCTCCTCTGCTGTTTCTTTGCTGAAATTGTTCCATGAATTTTACTTCCCTTTGCATGAACCCTGTATTGACCCTGTATTAATAATGAGAACCCTTTATCCATTACCTGTATTAATAATAAGAAAACAGTTTTGTTGGTTTGTCTTTAAGAGGAAAAATGGGAACCTTTTATTTTTAAATGAAGCAAAGAAAAATCAAAATTTACAGCATTTTGATAGGGCATTGTTAATTTGGTCACTGCTTTTGGATTATATGTTTAGGTGTAATGTGATAGCTATGTAATGGAAAAGATGCATGTTTATGGCTAATACACTTGTTACAAGCTGATAATGTAGTATTAAATATTAAATTATCTTTGACTTAAAGGAGATGGCCACTACCATCTTTTCTTCCACTGAATTCCCTGCCTTTTTATTCTGTCCCTTCTCTAGCTTTAATACACTTTTGCTGATTGCATGTATGAGCCTTTCACTTTGGTGCTTTGAAAGTGCATGTCCTGGAAAAAGCTTGAGAAGCAGCCCTGGTGCTGAGAGTGCTGCTTTCAGCCAGACCTGTTGCTCTTATATCTGCCTAAGGCCTGAAAATGCATTTTCATTTTGCTTCTGCATAATCATATGTTATCCATTCATTCTTTTCTACTACTGATTAATCTCTCCATTGTTTTCCTTCTCTTTTCTTTTTACATTCTTCTCCTTGCCCTCTATCCATCATGTTGATACATGGTTAACAGAATGTTGTCAGGGCAGAACTAGTGAAATATCCCGAAGAAGATAACCAACATCACACTTCCAACTGCCAGAGCAAAGTCTGCTCAATGCAGTAGTTCAGGTATTGATGGAAAACTTGGTTTGTTGCTTTTTTATAAGCTGCATTGCTTTTACATGAAGTAACAACTGTTAAAGTAAGTTCTTTTGGAAGATTGTGTTTTGTACGTGTAAGTACTTGTAATACTCAACATGTTATTTTGGAGCTTTATGTACAATTAATTACATAGTGTTTCTAATAATCATATAGTTTGTAGAAACTTTGAAATGCTTCGTGCTACTGTATTCAGTGCTGTACATTCAAAATACTACATAGCTGTCTCAGATGGAAATGGATGCAAAATTGTACATTTCTGTCTCCTCATGTAGGAGAGAGCATCAGTCTTATCAAATGCTTTGTAAATAGAATGCATAATATCTGTTAGATCTGTATTAGAGAATAAATATAGCATGCAGAACTTCTTCTTATGTTAATGTAATCTTTAGCCAGTATGCCTATCAAAGTTTTTTAAAATATGGCTGTATTTAAAATTTGCTTTGAATTCTGTCCATGTTTTCTGATGAAATGCTTGGAGTAAAGACAAAAAGACAAACTTAGGTACGATTTCCAGTTACAATTTAGGCAGTTATTATTAAAGAAGGAATGGCACAACTTTTGCAAATAAATTCTGTTTTATTACTCTCATACTGAAAAATTTTCATGGAAGTAAAACTGTATTCACTGCTTTAGCAAGAAAATTGTATTCCTTTTGTACTGTGATAACCTACCAAGGCACTTCCTTCTGCTTAGCATGGATAAACCTAGAATTATAATGAGAATTAGCACCTGATAAGATTTCCTGTAAGGTACTGGAAAAAAAAAATCTGGTTTGTTTGTTATTTTTCCCTTTGAATTTCATAAAAATCTGTTGAATGCTTTGCCAGCATGAAGTTTGCATTTTCTGATTGTCACTGTGTTTTCTTTTATGACAGAGGGTGGTGAAGGCAGATATTGTCAACTACAGTCAGGAGCCTGTGACAAGAGCTGTTAATCCTCCCAGAAGCTCCATGTGTGCAGTTCAGTGACCACGCTGTTCTCTCTGGCTTGGTACCTTTGCAGTCCCCCTGCCTGGACACAGGCTCTGGGATTACCAGGAGCTTTGTTCTAACAGGGACCAGCGCAACAATGCAATTAGAGGTTTCAGAAATGTGTTGCACCACTGTCCATTAAGAAGCAGCAGGCAGTTTTTTGACTGGCTGAAATTCAAACATGAGACCACACACTTGAAAAATTAAGGTCTATATGCTTTTAAATTATATTTAAATGAAACTGTATAACTGTGTTTATGTTTCCTCCTCTCTATTTGACTGATACCGGAATAAAAATGGATGAGGAAGCCCTGCATTCAAAATGCTTTTAAAAACATCACCGTGGAAGGATATTTTGCCAAAGCATTTTAAAATTTTTTTTCTCCAGTCATTTAAACTAACACTCAGCAAAATGTTACTTGGAAAAGCTATTGTTGGAATAATTTTAAACACATAATATATATTTTATCTAGGGATAATTTTGAAAGTGTTCCATTAATATATATACACTTAGCACAAAATGTAAGTTGTATCCAGTGAGAAACAGTGCTTGAAATAAAGCTGTTATTATAAAAATAGTTACTTTTCTGAAGTCTCAAATTGTGTCCATGGATGCTCTGAAAAATGCTAGTGTTTTTGTCTATTTTTATTTACCACATCAGCATTACTTCTTCACTGATAGATAGGCTTATATGTCTTTATGAATACGGATGAATCTCAGTCAACAGTTTGGACTATAAATGATGAGTGATACATTCAACATGCATTAGAAACTGTTGATAGATCAATTAGCATCAGTCACTTTAAATAACTAACAGAATCACTTTTGGCCTGGCACTCTTTTCTTTCGAATTTAGAATAAATGACAAATAAAAAGCTCTGTGCTCTGTGATCTTCACACTCCTCCCCTGTTGCTTTTCTAGCAGTGCACACTGTTCTCTGCTGGCACATCTGAACAGAAAGCTAAGGAGAGAAAAAAAATTAAGCCATCTTAATTCCCAAACTAGAAATCTTTTCCTGTTTAAACTCTAGAATGTGCTTTCTAATAACTACAAGGAAACATTTGGAGATTCAGAAAGTAATGAGGCTATGAAGGAAGCTTGTATATCACAAGTGAAAATTATGAAGTTCTTCAAGTGAATGGTACTATTAAGCTGTTCAAGCAAGTGCTTATTAGTTGCAACAATTAAACAATTAGTAGTTTAACAAAATAGCTAAGCTATAATTATGCTACACCAGGGTAGGTGTGATCTGCAGTAAATTATTTATTCTAGTCTGTATTCTTGCTCCTTCCCATGAGGTTTGTGTCCCACTGTATCACTTTACTGTATTGTTAACTGGAGCTGTAAGGAGAACTCTCTTCCACTATCACCAGATGAGAACTTCTCTTAGAAGAGTTTTTCCTTAACAGTTATTCAGTTCACATGTTTATGCCCTCCAAGGCAGGTGGAAAGTTTTTTAAATCCTTACATTTCTTGGTGTGTTTGTGGCCTGAGCTCTGCTCATATGTTCAAATATTGACAAGAACTGCCCGCTCTGAGAAGCTGAGCACAGCGTAGCTCAGGCAGGTGGCTGTGGTCTTTCTCCAGTCCATGTGTGTCATCTTCATGGTCCTGCTTCCCAAGTAATGTGTGGCATGGTCTTAAACATCCAACTTCTTCAGTTGTTTAAGTTTTTTTTCTTTTAAAAACTTCTATAATTTTACTTTTCAAAAGAAAATACTTTTTCATAACTTCATATACAGAGTCCATTATCACGTTGAATAATAAAAGATTTTTGCTTTTACATCTTGGGTATCCTGCAGTATGAAGATGTTATGTGTGTCCTAGTCCAAGCTATTATACAGATGGATTTTATGCCTTGGTCTCATTACAGTTTTTTATTCTCAGTGTCTATTTTTCTAGCTGTCTTTGACTTGTACATCCTTCTGTCTTTCATTCCTCTTATCTTTTCACCAACTGCTATGTTAAAGGCCTACCTCCTCTGAAGATATTTTTGTTTATGTTTCCAGACTGCCCTCATTCTTCCTCCCTAACATACATGTATATTATTTACGCTAACCAGGAATCTCCTCTTTTCTTTGCCCTCAGCCCCTCCTTTTGCTGCCCCTCTTAACCTCCTCAGCTTTTTGTATTGTATACTGACTTCCACTCCCTCTGCTTTTCCCTCTCCTTCCTGCCCCATTGAGATCCATTACCTGTCCACCTTTTAATCCTTACAAATGAGCTTTGCTCTTTTTGCTCAGCCTTGGGGACCCCACCTTGAGCCTTCGAATTCCAGCTGCAGTCTAAATCCTTGGCTGTGGTAGCTGCCTTTGAAGTGCTGCAGCAGCAATGGTTGGAGATTCAGCACTGCTGTTGCTGGTTCTATGGCACAAGTTCTATGGCTCCAGGTGGAGCAGAAAGGTTAGAGATGATTCTGGAGGATTAAGCAGTATGGAGAGAGGGAATAGGCAGTGTTCTGCAGGGAAGGCTCCAGGAAGGACTCTGGTGACCAGAGGAATAGACACAAATCTTAGAGAAGGACTGTGTAAGGACTCTGGGTCTGGTTGCCTTCTGTAAGTAATGTCCCACCACTACTGATTCATGTGATTGATGTGTAGTAAAGTTGAATTGTGCCATATTAATGCACTTAAAAAGTTTTTTCCAAGGTGAGAAGTGGTGGAAGGCAATTCAACAAACAGTTTTATGAGGTAAAAAAATGCAATGCTCTCCAAAAGTGAGGCGACATGTGCTTAATGTCCACTGACGTGGGGAGTGGGCTGGGACGAGCGAAACATGTTTCTTCCTGAAGCTGAGGCCAGATGAAGGGAAGAAACATGTTCAGGCTCTGATCTTACACAGATGCACACTGGTGAGGTGATCTGCCTGCTCAGAGCTGTTGTAACTAATCATTTCAGTAACAGCTCTGCAGTTAAAGGTTGCTGCAAAGTTCAGCTCCTTGCTGAGGTCAGTCTCCGTGATGTGGTGGATGCCAGTAGGTTCATTGTGTCTGACTGCATGGCCGAGCATCAGTGCTTTTGAAACATGGATCTGAAGCATTATTAGACTCATGCAACTTCTTGTCTTTTGTAGTTGTATAGTTTGGTGGAGTCAAATTGAATCTGTTTCACAAATAGCAGTGTGAAGTTATTTTCCCTTGCAACCAGATGCTGTGAGTGCCAGAAGCTGTGATGAGTTCACGATCTCTCTGAATACATTGTTCTTTTGACAGTTCATAAAAGTTATAAAAACACGTGAAGATGCTTTTTAACCTTACTAACCTTTTTTTTTAGAGTTTAGACACATACAAGGTCACTACCAAATTATGTGAAATATACTCATTTAAGGAATTTGATAATTGTCAGTGCTATCTATCTGCATAATTTGGCATCCAAAACCCCCCTTTTCTTTAAATCACTGCTTGATTTTCACTGGAAGAAAAGGGCTTTTGCATCAGGCAGATTTTAAATGCAGAGCTAATTTGCTTGTCAGCAGGTGCACTTAATAGCCTGATACCCAAAATTTTATAATAATTTTGTAAAGAAAAATATCATAGTAATATTTGAAGTTATTCTGCTTTTTTTGAAATGGCAATTTAGATAAATTGCAGTTGTATTTTTCCTTTTTACATTTTTTTACTATCAGGAATATGGCTGCTTTTTCACAAAAATTTATAATCTTTGCTTCATGATGTTGACATTTTTACAAAGTTGTAGTAGAGAGTACTGTTTAATAGGTAAACATTGGTATATCTAACTTGGACTGTACTGTGCTGCTAATGTTTTGACAGAAGATTAAAGTGAGGTTCTGTAGCATAACTAACAAGTTTATAATAATGGGAAATTTTCTGCAGGGGAATTTTTCCTATTTAGAATACTTACATGCATTTCTGACGTAGCTTACCAGTTTGTATGAGGGGCCTGATAGATGTATTTAAAGCAGCACTGACTTTTATAGAAGTTATATTTACAAAGCTGGTGTGACTTTTCCTTCTGGAATTTGCACATTATTTCCCAAGCAAAGATGTTATTCTACAATGCTGTGTGCTTTCTCAGTTCAAATACTACTGCTTAACATATAATCTGATTTCTTTAGGCTGTCTATTTAAAACCAACTCATAACCACTTAAAATGTCAAAATAGCTGAATGTTGCTGAAAAGAAAAAGCCAAAAGTTATCCATGTTTGCATAGGGGTAATGGCATACGTATAAGATTAAAACTCCAGTCCAGATAATTATCTGTAGGAAGCAAATTTATACTCTGATTTCAGATGCTATGAATAGAAAGTGATTAGAATTTAATGTGCTGCAGTTTTATTTGCAAAATACACAGGTCCTGTATAAAACCTCTTTTTATAAAGTACTCTCTAGAAGCCTTGGGGATCCCTGTTTGACTTGCAAATGTCGAAGTTTGATCTTCCCCAAATAGAAGATAGTGAAGCTCCTGAGTTCCATGAACTGATTTCTATTTTCAGCTTCCCATAGAGAGCTGACTGTTCAGCCAATTTAAACTCTTTTTTTTTCTACTCCACTTCATCTTCATTCATTTTGGCACCATTTTGAACTGGAAAACTTCCAGTTAGCTAATTGGCCATTTGCCTTGTTTTATGTGGGGGTGATGTCAAGTACTGAAATAACCGATTGACTGAAAGCAATCTTGTTTCAAAGGCTGGTCAGAACCAAACCTCAGAAGGTACAAATTTCAGGTTTGTTTTGTATTTAACTGCTACACAGCAGTCCTTATCCTAGTGGATGAACCTCAGAGAAGAATATAGATTTGAGGTCAAGAGCTTGTGTTTGCTCAGATACCACATTTAGAGCACTGGATTCTGGAGGAAGTAGGAATCCAGATCTTTTCTTAATATCACTTTCTAGACTTCCTTTACTTCTACTCTGTAATGTCATACTAGCAATCAATGCTTTAAAAAAAAAAATTAATTCACGTCCGCATTTTAAAAAAAGAGTGGTAAGTATACTTTGGTTCAGGAAAGTTTTTCTTTTAAGGATGAATGGAAAAAACTGCTTGTTGTATGAATTATCACTGGCATAGTTGAAGATATTTAATATACTTTAATATTCATATTTGGTTGTTATGATCTGTTAAACGTCCTATATTCTGCTTTCCGTTTTTCATATTTAAAATATTCTTTAAAATTATAATGATTATAAATAGAAAACAAAATACCAAAGTGGTTTAAATTAATTTGTGCCTCAGAAAATGTCCTTCAGACTCCTTCAGGCAAACATTTTTTCTTTGCTAGCTAAACTCCATTTCTGTCCTTTCCTGGGCTGATCTATACCAGGTAGCTTGGAGGATCATGACCTACTAATCCTTTTTGATTTCTGGTGAGCTTTTAAAAACAAAGTAGACCAAGAAACATCAAAGGAGGATTTAAAAGACACACACTGTGCCCTGGAAAGTAAATGTTGCTTTGGAAAGCATTCTCTCCTTTGAAAAAGAGGTGAATGCTGTGGTTCAATACTATTCACCAAAAACACTTAAGCATATGCTCAAAATTAAGCATATATTTAAGTTCCCTTGAAGTCTATGCTGTTTAAGTACACACTTGAAGCTAAATACATTCTGTCATACTTGCTGACACAGAAATTCTGGCTCCATTGAAATAAATGCCTTTGAGGCTAAAGTTCTTTCAGGAATTTCAGTGTTGTTCCTTAAATTTTCTACCCATTGTGAAGGGTATAATCTAAAGCCACTCCCAAGTTAAAAAGAAAAAAAAAGAAAAAAAATGTTTCTCATATGATCAGTTGTTTTTTTCTGATATTTTCTCTAGCATGAATGATATGGAAATTGAAAAAACAGAAGTTGAAATGTGGTTCAGTTTTGTGAGCAGAACATTTACTTGACATTGGCCAAGCTGCTGTTTTTGGAACAAATGCTTCTCAGATCCATAATGAATCAGAAACAAAAGAATCTGGAGGCGCTTGACAAGTCTCATTGCAAACTGAATTCCAACTGATTGTGCAGGAAAACATATCAAGTTCCCATTTGTAGTGTCTGAATTGCAGATCTGACATGGAGGATAAACAAGAGCTGGTACTTCTTACTCAGATTTGGGGAGGTATTTGATCACCATCTTGGAAAAAATGAAGTGTGATTTCTGGAAATATTCCAGTATTTGTGAAAGAATGGTGAGGCAATGTTTAACTGCATAATGGAAACTGGAGAGAAATGTTGACATCCCACTCATCAATCCAATTGCTTTTTTATCTCTCCACTGTCTTGGAAAGAGAGCAAAGTGTAAACCAACGTTTGGCACAAATGGGCTGTCTGTGCCATTTAGGAGCAATTTGCATGTAATTGGTAACAATTATACAGACAACCCATTTATAACAGGGAGTGAGCTCACAACCTAGCATAAACTAGAGAAAACTAATCATATCCCCCAGGAATCACACACTGATGTAAGAAAGGAAATGGAAGTTTTTCAGTGGAACCTCTTTACTGGTTTTATCATGCAGAAATTCAGGGGTGCAAATAAGCCTGGATTCAACAGGTTATACAAAAGTGCAACTTGTGTTTGTGCCAATTAAACTTGAATATAATAAGGAGTCTTAAAGAAGGTGCTCTCTATCGTTTTTGTTTTCACTGTGGTTCTGCTAATCTTCCTGACTAAATAACCAGCCTTTGAAAGTTCAGAGTCTAACTCTGTTTCCCTGTGGTCAGCTGCTGAACTGATGAGGTGATTTCCCCATCTTCTTTGTCAAGGGCATCTGGTGCCAGCCAGGTCCCCAGCAGCAGATGCTGAGGTGACAGTGGGGACATTGAGTGCAGCTGAGCAGGCCTGGAGAAGCTTCAGCCAGGTACTGCAACTGGGGAAGTGTAAGTTAATTAACTGAGATACAATTAGTTTGATTTGTACATGTCAGCAGCTGTTGAATGTCTTCCATTGTCTTTTGGCACCAACTGACTTTTTAAAAGTTACTATATTTTTTAGGTAGGTGTAAGCTTACTGTAGTTGTTCTAGTTGTGACAACAGGCTGGATGTTTCTGCACCCTGCTGCTGTGGGCAGTCTTTTCCTCTTTGGTTGAGAAGCTTGTTGCAGTGCAGACTCACTAAGCATACGATTCAGGTTGGACACAGTTTTTGATGCAGCTTTGAGAAAGTCTGGATCCAGATCCTTGTGCAGGCACTTCATTAGCTGACTCTCTGAGGAGCATTCAGTATGGTGCTGTAGTATCCATTCAAAGGCGGTGCTATAAGAAGCTCATGATAATTCTGGTCTTTGTGATTTTTGCTCTACTCTTAACCCCCGAGCATGGTAGAAGTGCTAGGCAATGAAAATTGGTGACTTGATGAATTGGGTTTTTTTTGCCTGTTTATAGGATCTAATTGGCACCTATTCACCAAGAAATTCAGCTGACAATGTCTTTGAATTTATTTGGAACTGGACATTGCAGATCAGCATTTTCAATGAAAATTGGCAGAATCTTTGGCTCTGAATTGGAGGAGCTGCAAATGCTCCCTGTGTACATTTGTACAAACCACTTAAGCTGTCTGTGTCTTGGAACTGTTTGCAGGCTGACCACACTACTCCATCCAGCGGGCTGCCGTGGGCATTTGTGGGAATGTCCTGTGCTTGTGTACTGTGGTGGAGTGGTAGCTTTGACTGGTTCCTTGTTTAGACATGGGAGGCATCAAGCAATATTTTCTAGGATTCTTGTCAATGCTTCCATTGTGCAAGTGTACAGTCTGATGGTATCCCTCATATAGCCAAATATTTGGGACAGACCTGGACAAGGTGTATTTCAGGTAACAAATAAGCCCAAGTTTATGAAAGTTATCCCAGCAAGGTTAGTTGACTGTTTACATCATGCAAGGCAGAAACATTAAAAGATGTCTATTTCTGCTCTGAAGACACACAACTGGCAGCCGAAGGCTGATGCAAGTGATCACTGAGGCATTCTGGCAAAGCCTGGGGATAGATGAATGCTTTGCCAAAGTGTGCCTTAATCACTTTAGTCAGTCTTGGGATTCCTTTAAATTAATGAAAAACATTAGTCTTTTTTTCTGGTCTGTTCCTTTCCCTAACTATTTTTGTAAAAACCAAAAAGTTACCAAAACCACTTTTTAAAAATATTTTTTCTTTTACTGTTCCACTCATTGGAGCAGTGGTTTTTGTTGTGCCCTTTGCATCTGCAGCCACCCTCAGCAGCAATCATTCTGAGCTGTTTCTTCTACCCCTTTGCACTTCAGCAGGACATTGCAGTGCTCACACACACACACGTACATCTGTGTGCATATAAATATATGTGAGCCTCCATACACTTTGGCACATAATGAGTGTCTTGGTGCTTGCAAAGTTTTAGATGTTGGGTTCTCTCTTCACCTATCTCTATTTACTGTTTTAAGCCAAGTGTTTCAGTACTGCTAGAAGCATATGTTAGACAATGTGGCTAAAACTTGGAAATACCTGCAATATTTAGTGGTAGATATTAGACATATCTGTCTCTAACCTATATTGACTACATCAATACAGTAAATAAAGCAGGTCCAAGGAGCCTTGCCGAGCACTGGAATGTTGTTGCTTGCTGTGGAGCAAAAATGGCATGCCTGACCAGAACTCACCTTCTTCTTTTATTTACATGGTGCAGTAAGAGCTGCAGTGGGAATCAGGGCAATGGGAAGATGGTTGGAGAATAAGAATGCAAACCAGCTCTCATTGTCATTTCACCAAAGCTCTTGGATGTTCACAGCAGTATCAGACTACAGTGCTTCAAATCCTCTCTCCACTGTCATAAAGGCAGCACAATTATTTATGTTATAATATAAACTGGGAAAATGATCCAGCTTAAAAAATGTGGAAGAGGAGCATTAGAAGACAGGATCAATGTGGCCTGGAATTCATTCTTTAAGTATGGCTGAGGTGACAGTGAACTGGAGCACAGAAGCACCACGGGTCAGTGTTTAGTGAAGACAACTCATGGAATCACAGACCTAGGAAAATGTATACCTTTTTATGACCTGCAGTCCTCAGGCCATCCAAAAGTTGTAAAGACAAGTGACCTTTTTCTCATCCTGCTCACCACTGTGTGACCTCCTCTTGACATCAGTTCCACCTGCAGAAAGCCAGTATGCAAACACATCCTTTCCTGGGCTCCTAGATATTCAAACCATCATTTGTTTTCCCTTTCATGTCGCTGTTAATAGCATAAACACAACAGATATTGATTTTCAAGAATTTTTTTTTTAATCAGCTGCCTCATCAAAGAGTATCTGGCACCAAAAGACAGGTCTGTGTTCCATATAGGAGATATTCCAGATGCCTAAAAAGAGATGGGTATTTGAGCATCTGATTGCAGGGCTGGGGTTACCTCAGGTTTTGAAAATTGATATCATAACTTCTTTCTACCTAAAATAATTTGTGTTTTCTTTCTAAACATAAATTTCAATGAAGAAAGATGATTACCTTAAACACAAAATCACCTACCCTTTTCTGTACCTCTTTAGAGGTTTCTTGAAAAAACAGAGAAGAAAGAGGACATGGACAGAGTCCCGTTTCAGCCTATCTGAAATCCATTGCAAAGAAATACTTTACATTCCTCCCTGGGTTTTCTGGCACTTTTTTCACAAGGAACAATTGTAGTTTCCAGTGTACCTTTCTATTCTCTTCTTCCATCTGAAGGTGAACAGATGACTTGAGGAAGGGAGTGGTTGGGAGCTTTCTTGTACAGTTGTGTTCCTGGACCAAGAACAGCCATGTGGGAGACTCATGTGTTTAGCACATGGCTGCCACTGATTAATGTCATTATGCCCACATGCACCAATGCTGAAGTTGCCTGCTTGTATGGAAACTACAATCCTTAGGAATAACCTGTTAATTTGTATTTGCTGAGTATGTCATGTATGTAAATGTTTATTCCACATAAGTGAAGATGCCATGTAAATGATATATATTTGGTGAAATCAATCAAATCTAGACATTCCTCTTTGTGATTTGGAGGGTTTTGTTTCTTTCCTAGGCAAAACAGAAAACTATCTATTTGTTATCTTTATCAAAAAGTGCTAAAACACCAATGTTGTTCTGGAATTAGCAAAACTTGATGCTGTTCAAATGCAGAAACAAATTATGGCCTTGTCACAAAGGGTTCACATTGTGAGTAGGACTCAGGAGCCAAACGTGGGTGCATAAAGATAAGGGCAAAGAGAGGTTCAGACGCACCCTTAGAGGTGGAAATAAAAAGCTCTGTAGGTTGGATTTTGAAAAAGGCAGCCCACTCTTCTGTGATCTGTGATGCTTGTTGACACTGAATTTGCTCATTAAAATTACTTACTCAGACGGTAAAGGCTGAGTAACCCTTCTATTTCCATCTCTCAAGGTGGAGGCCAAACACGGCTTCCTGGATTCCCAGGGAAAGCAAAGGGAGTCTGTCCATAAATTCCTGCTCTTCAAAATGGTACATTCATGTGCAGTATGAATAGTAATGCCCACAATATATGTTCAACGTGAAGAAGTTACATGGTGGCATTGCAACACTGTCTGAGTAGGAGACAAGAGCTAGGGACATGGCTGTCATGTTTGGTGACATTGCCTGAGCCATCACTGCTAGGATCAGAGGATGCCTTGACTGTACAGGAACTTCTGTGTTATTGACTGAAAATTCCCTACCACAGTGCTAAGTGGTGACACCTAGGCAAATCCCCATCAGAAAGGAATTCTGGTTAAATGCTGCTCATCAGGCACTTAAAAAGAGGGCCATGGACAGAGCTCTTGGATCAGGGCCAGGAGATCTGGATTTCTCCCTGGTTCTGACACAGACATGCAGCAGCAGCTCAGGAAATCCATACCTGTTGTGGAGTGAGATTACAAGTTTTCCATTCCTTCAGATCAATACATCACAACCCAGGGAGACGGCTGGCACCATGCTAAGGAGGGTTTATGTCCCTCACCTGCAGAGTGCCTCTTTTAGAAAGTGTTAAAACTATGAGCAGTTATAAAGTATTAATTATAAAGTAATTATGGACAAAAAGCAAAGTCTCCTTGATTCGAGGTTGTTCCTATACTAAGGTGATGTGGCCTTCCAAACATTTGTTAAATTTTAATAAATAATAGATGCATAAAGGATTAAGAGTTTATCCATAGAGCTACATAGTACTTAATCTCCTTCTTAGTAGAGTCAGGAGATGGATTTCATAATAGCTGGACTGCTGCCTTTGGTTTCTAATTGGTTACCATTTACACTCACAGAGTCATTGACCTTTCAATTTGTAATTTATGAGAGAGTCTTATATCTGATGATACTTCAAAATATTTAAGATATTACTTTTTATCCAGAACAGCTGAATAAATGTTCTAGAAATTTACAGGGATTTGATAGAACTGAAATAAACCCCAGTCAGTTTTCTTTTTTTTTTTTTGGCATGCTGCTAATTTTTTATTTTTTTACTTGACATATTGTACTAGCTCTGAAAGCTGCAAGTAGAAAAGATTTATCTGCCTTGTTCTATGATGTTTGCAGGTAGGGAGGTTTCCTGTAGAGTCTGAATGGTCCTGATTGCTGCGGGTTCTCTGGAAGCTGACATTGCAGGTGGAATTTCTGTATAAATTACTTGATTAAAGAAAAGGTTGGTTTTGCTCATGCCTAACAAAGATTAAAAGAGATTTGCTACCAGAGCTGAAGCTGCACTGTGAAAGGCCAGTATGCCTATGCTGCCATGGCATTTTTCAGTCTACAAAAATGAAAATGCTTTGGAGTTGGCCCTGGGAGTGCACAGGAGGAGCTCAGCTGCAGCGCTGTCCTCGGCAGGGAGCTCCAGGGACAGCGGTGACCAGGGGCGTGCAGACGAGCCTCAAGCACTTGGACCCAAGTGTCCAAGCTGGTGGCCTTGGCCCCGAGCATCTGCACTCAGACTGTGAACTCTGAGATGCAGAGACACTGCCAGGGTCATACTCTGAGGGTTGGAGAGGCATTTGTTCCGAGACCATCAGGCTTTAGGACAGTGAAGTTTTAAATTAGCGTAGTGTTCCCCATGGGCTCCTCCTAGGCGCTAGTGCTCAGAGATCACAGAATCATCAAGGTTGGAAAAGACCTCCAAGATCATCAGGTTCAGCCTTGGAATAGTGCAGAAGAGATATATTTGGTCCCAGGTGTGCACCCACATCTGGTTTGCCTGAATTATCCAGCTCACATCCTGTAATGCAGCTTTGTTTGTCAGTTCCAGGAGAACCTGCAGGCAGGGATGCAGAGGAGCACAGCCTTAGTAATGAGAATCTGGATTTGTGTTTGTGAGTGACCAACTCATCAACAGAGGTTGTTCCTCAACATGCAGAGTGTGTTGATTCAACCACCAAAATGTATCTTAGTGGGAAAAAGGGTCCAAGAATATTTTTTCTAGTTACTGTAGAGACAGGAAGTTTTAACATTGTGTTTGAACAGGACTCCTGCCCCCCAGCAAATCCAGTAATGAAGTGTAATTTCATATCACTGTTATTTTTTAAAAAAACCCTCAAATCTGAAAAGATAGCAAGAGTCAATTCAGAATATGTAGTATATTTTGCTTTTTGAACTAGAGAATACACATAAACAACACTTCTCACTACAGCTGTTAGTGTTGCCTGCTTTCTATAAAATTACCTTTCTCTCCTTGGCATGTTTTGCTGAGAACTGGCCCTTAAAGTGGTGCAGAATAAAGTATACCTAGCCTTGGAAGTGGTTTTTGTGAGTGCTTCCCTCTACTCCAGAAGGTGTTTTTAACCCTATGTGCTCTTTCTTTTTTTCTCAGTTCAAATTCGTTTTTCCTAGAAAATGGTGTCTTCTTGTATAAAAATTATTGGCACAACTGCTGCAATTTCTTCTGTAATGATTCACCACATTAAATTATCCCTTCCAATTCTCTGCATAGGGTTTTAAAAATTTTTTCTAAATTTTGGCTGTTGGGGTTGTTTCTCCTCTCACGTAGGTCTGCAGGAGTTGGAGAGGAGCTCATCAGAAGGAATTCAAGGAAGTCTGGGTTAAAGACCCACCTTTTCTAAGTTTTGTTTTTTCTGGAGTTATGACTTGGATGGAAACCTCATCCTCTAGGTGTGGCTGAGACCAAGATTGCGTGAGGAGTTGGGTGACTGGGGCATGAAACCGTGCAAGGCTGCCAAAGGGATTGGGACCACGCAGAGTGATGGGGTGGGGGACAGGGCTGGTGTGGAAATACACACGTGGCTGGAGCAGCCAGTTACTGTGGGGATGTGCAACACCACATCCACCACCGGGGACACGAATCCTGCCCTCACAGCAGGGCTTTCAGGCAGTAAATAACAGAATGTGCCACACCTTTCTGGGTGAGCGAGGGAGAAAATATCCAGTATCTGGGTGAGAGTTTCTTTAGGGGAAAGAGTGAGCATTTGTGTAATGGGAGATGGTGTAAAAATGTATAGGCATGAGCAGACAGCACTATGGTGGAACAGGCAACTTTGCCTTTTTTGCTAACTTTCCTGTTTCTGGTTTTGGAGCCTTAATGTTTTTCCATATGGCTTTCTTGATTATTATATTACATTATACTATATTATATTATAAATACAATATATATAATATAATATATATGTTGGGTATAATATACATGCATGCATAAATAAGTCATGGTGAAGCCAAGGCTGCCAAGAGAAGTTTAGTAGACTTTAAAGCAAATTATCCTATATTTTTGTTGGGTTTTCAGTTAGATTGAACTAGCAACATTGTAAAAAGGGACCTTTTCATCTTCTTAAAATATATCCCTCAAGATTATTCCAAGTTACCACAAACAGGTTGTGTTGGGAATGAGTTCATGTTCTTAAAGTTCCATCAGTAATCCGTGCAAATTAATTTTAGTCTGTGGGTTTATTTCTTATGCTGGTTACTGCAAGCTTTTCGTGCCATAGGATCATTTGTTGGTTTTGCACATGATTCTTTTTGTTTCCTTATGGAAAGCATAAGACTGAAAAATGTGTTATCTTGTTCTCTGTTTCCAAGTTGAATTTGTAATAGCTATTTCTACACTGTGAAGTAAGAGTTCTTTCGGGTTTTTTTAATCTAAATGCAAAGTTTGACCACATGTATTCATGGTCTGCACGAGATAGCTTTTGATTCGTGCACAATCCCACTGTCTGGCTCCATGTGAGCAGCAAGTTCTGTCCACAAGCTCCAGCAGGATCCAGGGCCTAAGTAAAGAAGCAGGTTGCAAATACCAGTGCAGTGAAAAAGCAGAAGACATAATCGACGAGGGAATAGTATTTGCAAATAAATTTTTATGTATTTGCCTAGCACTATTAAATAAAAAACTCTGGAAAAATTAACTGCTGTGATTATCTGACAAGCAAGCAAAATTGCCAATAGTCACTACCAGTTAAGCTTGGAATTAGTTAGTCATAGCAGACTAAAGGGTAAAGAAATTAAAGTACCTCTATGAAATGCCAAAAATAACTGCAGATAAAACAGAAAGTTAATTTTTTTTCACTTCTTCTGGCCTTCTTGCCCCTCCCCATCTGGTATTAATTTTGATTTGATTTGAAATACTCTTTAAGACATCAAGGGCATTAGGGCTTTGTAGCTTTAGAGGACTAGTTCTGCTTTTCACATTGAAATGAAAAGAGTAGACCTTTGAAGTCCACTCATGGTTCAGAAAGGAATACCCCCACCCTCTCTTTTAGAGTGAGTGAACCTCAGATGGTTTTAAATTTTAGCTTGATAGGTTAAGTTCAAAAATATTTTGGAGCAGTTTCGTTTCCTCTTGAGCTTTGTGTCAGCCTTGAGGGGGATGCTGCTGACTCAGACACAGATGGAAAGATGTATTTAACAAGTGGAAGATTTAAATGAAATTCTTGCTCCCACCCAATTCTACACTACACCGTCTGGATTGCTCTGCGTGTTGCCAGCTCCTTAATTGCTGTCAAAGCTCCTATTACTTCTCACAGAGCAGAATGCTGAAGGTCATAACCAAGAAAGTATATTTTTATGCCAGACAAAATTTCTTCCAATGACTTCTCACTTATCCTTAAAAGAGTAAGAAGTATTGCCACTCCAAGGTACCAATCTCAAGCCACACTATGGCAGCAACATGGAAGCACGCTCTGCTGAGGAGCAAGGCTTCATTTTGAAGGTTGCCTAAATAATGAATGGATTTGGCATTCCTCTTAGCTCTGGTGCTCACTCTCATAGCAGGAAAGGGTTGCAAGTTTAATCCTTCCCTTTGTTTGAAGCTGTTTGAGCAGGTCTGTGGGAGGTTCCAGGCCCAGCTGAGCAGCAGCAAGGAGGAGCACCAGGAGCAGCAGCTCCGGGCATCTTCATGGGGCCTGTGGGTGCTCAGCTGCAGGGACCCCTTCCCTGGAGAGCTCTGCCGTGTGTCTGGGGTGTCACCCCTCAGGGGGCATGGCAGGAGCTCCTGTGGCTGCTGAGGCTGCAAGTGCCGCTGCCAGCGTGGCCAGGGGGGAGCAGGGGGCACGGAGAGCCAGAGGGAGGTGACACGGTGACCCTGCTGCAGGCCGAGGCTCTTCAGCTGCCGTGTGCTCTGGTTAGCTGGGGGGGAAGCTGTGAGTTTACTGTTCCTTCTGAGGGCAGCTTGGGAGGTCCAGAGTGGTCTAAACCGAGAGGCTCTCAGCCATCCAGCCAAGAGCAGCCCCCGAGAGCCGGCTGCAGGGTGCCCGCCCGCGGTGCCAATGGCCCGGACACGGGAGCAGCAGAATTCCCTGGCCAGGGACAGGCAATGCTGCGGTGACAGCTGTGACACCGAGGTCAGCAGCGACACAGTCCTCTCTCCTGTACAGCACAAATCATCTCTTGGAGCTTTTCCTAGAATATTGCCACCTCCCCTGATCAAATTTTATTTTCGCATCACAATTTTTTGCATTTTTTAAAATGCAGTGTCTCTGCTTTGACAGAGTGCTGTGAGATTAGGTGGTAACTGTGGGTCTGCCTTTTGGGGAGTTTTACTTTTTTTTTTGTCAGTGTTACTGTGAGTTAATTTGTGGAAGTGCAAAGCTATGAAGTTCTTTACATTAATAAAAGAAAATGACTAAACAAGCATAACATATATTAAACCTCTCATTTCTTTGCCATGGTTAAGAATGTTGTATCATTAATATTCTCTGTGTAGTAGATAGTTTTATGAGGAAGGGAACTATTGTAAGATTAACAATTCTTTTGTCTAACTTTGTGAAACAACGTTAATTTCTTTGCCTGAAAGAAAACATGTCACTGTTGATTTATAGCCTTTGGTCAAATACTTGCATAAAGTTTGATCCATCTGTTAGATTAGACAATTTTTGGGAAAGATTAATTGAAGCATGTATCTTGTTGTGGTTTCTCCATGTCTATATGTCTGTCAAATAGATAATTACACTGATTAAATTTGTCAGAGAAAAGGAATTCCAACCAGGTGTGTGAATAAAAGTTTTGTGCTATTTTAGTAATTAAATTCTTCAGTTGAGCCTACAACTTTAGGAAGCATTGAATTTATTAGACTTAATAAAAAGGGAGTATTTCCATTAGACCACCTGTGAGATTTTACAGCAATGAAAATATTTAAGATATTTGTTATGTTTCCTTACGATAGTTTCATTTTTTTTTCAATGTTTCTTCTAGTGCATGTAGAAATTCAGTGCTTTGAAGGAAGAATTGTTCACCTGTCTTTGGTAATCACATGTTCAGATGGGTAATGTCAGGCCTGTCATACCAAATATGTTATACAGTGGTAAGTTTATGGATTGAATTGCTGTATTTATTTAGGAAGCAATAAGGTCCTTAAGTAATAACAGAATATGAAACTAAAAGAATCTCATGGGCTCTCATACCCTATGCAAAGCAGATGGGCCTCATAGATTCTTTGCATAAAGTCTTTCCATAAAGGTTGATTTAAATTTTTCAGAAAATGTTTAATACATCCTGAATTTTCTATCCTGACCTAATTTGCATGTCAGACAAATATTAGGGCATATTGGTTCTAAGTGAGGCCAGAGTAAGTCCTCTTAAGTAAGATAAACAAAGTTAAAAAACTTAAGTGTATAATTTTACCATTTACAGAATTGTCTTGAGGAAATTCAGCACGGATGTGTGTGTGGACACAGAGCAGAAGGAACTTCAGGTGTGGACTCTGGGAGTCAAATCTGTCATGAGCTAGCACCATGTGAATTTTACCCTTGTCTTCAGTAAGGGAAACATCCCAGATGTGCTCTCATTTCTTAGGTAGAATGATGGCTCCCAGTTAAGATTGCGTTTGTTCAAGCTTTGCTTCTTTATGTAATCAGAAGTACATCTTTAGATTTACTTACTATGGGCAAGAATATCTTGCCAAAAGGAGTTTTGTTTTATGTATTAATGTACTTAAAAAGGGCAAAAGATGATTTTGTCAAATAGTAAGAAGATGTGAAAATAAAGCACACATATAAACACATTTGTGGAATTCGCTCCAACTTAATTTCAGAGAAAGAACTGAAAAAGTGTAAACACAACAGATTTTTAGGTGCCTTCCGTAGGATGCATTCATAGGATAAATATCAACAAATGTAGGTTTAAAAATAGGTTATTCACTTGGTTACTGTAATTTACAAATAGTTTGCTTATGTTTGTGTCTGTGCAAACTAGCAGAATTTTAGATCACTGATCCAAACACTGTAACTCCTGAATCCTTACAAAATACACAACCCTGCTGTTTGAATGCTCAGAAAACTGAGGAAAATATTTATTACTTTTACTGTAATTCAGTGCTGGGAATGAAATATTTTATTTAGTCTTACAACTGGTTTTCATCAATATGACTTAAAATCCTGTAGATATATCCTTTTAAGGGAATTGCTCTTCTGGGGACTTGTTTTACCAGAGTTTCTCTCAGCAGTAGGGTAACTCCACCTCTAATAGTTTGTTTGTTGTAATCTATTAATCTTTATTGAAGGTCCATATCAGGGATATGTATCACCCAATATTTATTCTGTGCTTGAGTACACAGGATAATAATAATTCCTAGCTATTATTTTATTATTATATAGAATTCAGGAGCTGGCATTCCATTTGCTTGTAATTCATGGCATGGTGATATTCAGTCTTCCTGAGTAAGTTCTCTCTGAACTCCTCAATGACATTTTTGGGTAGAAGAACAGAAGAATTGTGGTCTATTGGGTTTTGCAGTTAATTTGAGAAACATTCAACTTAGGAGAGTTACTACAACTAGATTATTTCAAAGTACATAACTGCTTTTAAGACAGATGGGTTATTTTTAGTTCTGTCTATCATAAGGAGTTTTACATGACAGCTGGCTGATGAGGCATAAATTGGCATTCTTCAGTGTAACTGAGACGACCCACCCTTGCTTCCAGTCTTTGCAGTCCTGCTGTTAATCTGACAGCTCAACAAAGGTGAGCGGTGTCTTTGCCTTTAGAATGAGTCCAGGTGATCTGAGCCCAACAGCTGTGTGTTTTTGGCCATGAACATCTGGCACTCATCATGGTATCTATTGTTGTATGTTTTGTTTCACGTGTGCCAATACTGCCTTTAAGCTACTAGAAGGCCAAAGTTTACTTTGGCTGAGTAGTCAACTATTTAGAATACACAATAAAATCAGATTGCTCGTTTCTCACCAAACTCCTACTGCTGTTTTGATAAGTTGTAGAGCAAAGAGGAAAACCTTGACATGACTGTAACTAGAATATGGATACTTTAGTGCATCTGCAGCGGGCTTGCAGCTTGGGTGGTTGCAGGTCATATATATAAAGGAAAAGAGATTGTTTCACACTGGCATCCATCATTAGTAGTAACTTAGGACAAATATTAATATTAGTGAAATGAAAGCTCCTTGAATTTTGAATGGGCTAGTTACATGTAATAAACTACTTAACACATGATGAATAGCTTTAAAATGGTAGCCTCTTCATCAAATAAATGTCCATTAAATAAATCTCTGGATCTTTTAAATCACCAGAATCAGTTATTTAATATTCCATATATGAAGGTGAAGCCGCTGATGGCAATAAGGGTAAACTGCTTAAAATGTGGAAAGTTTTCCTGAGCAATGCACATGTGACAGAAGGATGATTCTGAGGTATTCTTTCATTATAATGACTTCTAAATAATTTGTGACGGCAAAAGCTTCTCTAATAGGGCAAGAAAATACATATTTTTACAATAAGTGAGAATCTCCATCAGTATCATAAATTCACACAACTTCAATCAACTAGTTAAACCTTAAGTCTAAATATGATTCCTGAAAAAAAAAAAAAAGCTAAATTTCAAGAGGTCTGTTAGTGGGTCACAAAGGAGAAACTATTCCAGTTTGTTCTGGAAGTCAATATTTAATGTCTGGGTATTAATTTAGTTAGGGGTCTGCAATGGAAACTTCAGGTGGTATGTTCACTTGTTCACTTTCACATATTCATCACAAACTACAGAACTGCTCAGTTCTGTGTGAGATACAAAACAGAACCAGCCCCTTGCTCATTCAGTTTAGTGCTTAAAGGTGGAAAGAGAATATGCACTGGGAAACACACTGGAAGGATTAATTTTCAGGTTACATATTTGGGAAGAAGAAGAAGATGGAATGAATTCAGGAGCAAAGGTGGCATTATATTTATCATAAACTTCAGCTTTGTTTCCCTCTTACAACACATGTCAAGCTGTCCACTGGAACCATTTCAGCCTTAGGCCCTACAGGACCTGCAGTCTTTGGGCCTCATATAAGACAAAAAGGGTAATTTAGCACAGTACAGAAACTGCTTGCTATTAAGTGTAGCAAGGAAAAATCAGTTTGCAACAAGAATATTTTTGAGCAGATTCTGCCATGTCTAGTTGGAAGTTCAGCTAAACTTATGATAGTGTGGGAAAAAGCCACAGTCAGAAATGGGGCAGTGTGAAGATGTTGCTCTCTGGGCAAAGGAATGAGGTGATTGTCAAATGGTGCCTTGAAGGTAAAGGGAAGCTCTGTTTTTGGTGGAAATACTTAACATAAAGGTGTTAGGAGAAAACAGTAGTGGGTGTTTGTGTTAAATGGATTGCAAGGGAGAGGCATGGGAAAGTTATGCGTGTTTTAAGTGACTCTGCACTGTACTTACATTTTAAGAGCTGCTGTCCTGCCTTTTGGGTAAATAATGTTTAGAAAATATTTATAACATATGCAGTCAACTTGGTGTTTAGGTCTTTCAGAGCCTAGTTAAAAAAAAGGGAAGTAGCAGTATTGTTAACAAAGTTCAACCCTTGTGTATTTAAATTGTAAACTCATGGAGGAAGAAGTGTACAGGGATATGTTTGCACAGTGCTTGACACAGTGGGCTCCTGCTTCTGTATCTTATTATACTACAAAGAGCAAACAAGAAGCATAACTACATTACAGACACTATATTTTAGAATTATAGTTCAGTAGTGATCAAACCAGTGGTAAAATGGGATTTCAGTCTGGGTTTGCACATGTATAATTTGAAATTAAATCCTCAAACAAGCCAGGAGAACTATAGCTGTAGGGGGAGCAGATGATCAGAGTTCAGAGGCCAGATAGTTAGTGGAAGGAAAAGTAGGCTCTGGGGTTTCCTTTGTTCTCCCCATATATATATATATATATATATATATATAATATATATCTGCAACCCATACAAATACAAAATTACTTTAGTTTGGCCAACTACTGACTCCCTCTTCTCTCCCCTCTCTTGACACATGGCTTCTTTCTGCTTATACAAACTACAGCTGCACAGCAAGTAGCAGACAACACTAATGCTAGAGTTACACTAGCCTTGTTGGCCCTGTATTTATTCTCTCCAGTACCTGCATGTAGCCTTCATCACTGGAAGTAAAGGCTTTATTAAGTACTTTTGGGTGTAATTCTTCAACCATCCTTGAGCTATTACGCTCAGGTATGTGTTAAGATATAGGGCAGTATCTTTCCTTATCCAGCAAAAGTGTGGTGTGTTTGTTAATGTCACAATGAGGAGATAAAGTCTTGGTGAGGTAGGGGAATAAAGCCACAAAATTTTATCACAATCTTCCCATTCTTCCATGTATGTAACAGGAACAGGTACATGAATTCTTGATGCTGGAGGGAGGTGAATGTGTGAACAACAACAACAAAAACAACAACAACAGCAACAACAACAACAACAATAATAATAATAATAATAGTAATAATTACAATAAAAATAATAATCATTGCAATGACAATGACAATGACAATGATAATAATAATATCCCTTTTGATCTTCCTGGTCAGCCTTAATAAAACTTCTTGCCCTGAGGAATCAAGAGATCTTGTCTGTGCTATTCTGCCTGCTCTGCTCAAGTGGGAATCCCACTAACTGTCCACAGGAGCAGAGCAAAAACCAGTAGAGACGAAGCCCAGTGTGCAGGTGAAAGGGGAGAATTTTGCTTAAGGCATCTGAAGTATCATGGGAGGCTTAAGATAAAAGTTCTTTTTGTGTTTGGAGTGCAGCTGTGGAATATCTGACCTCAGGCTCAATGGCTACCAAGGACTTTTAGCTTCATCATTTGTTGGTATGAAGTTTCAAGAACCTTGATTCTGCACTGCTAAAATGGGATGCAATGGATGCTCCCTCTAGCTCTTTAGCTGAATTAGCTGGAGGGCATAAACTCAAGAATTTTTCTTGTTATTTTATTGGGTAGGAGAGACTGACACTGGGTTTACATGCAGATGAATTTTAAGTATCAGTTCCTAAAATTCTCTTTTCCCAAGAAGCCTACAAAAAGAGTATTAGCAACTGAGATTGCTGCCCTTCAAGATGACTTGTTCAGTTTTCTTTACACTTTCCCTGTGCATCTGCAGTTCCTGTACCTTCTTGTCTGATACTGGAATTGCAATGTTTCTGTCACAGAGGTTCTTCTTCTGCTCAGGGTCAGGCTACACCTAACACATGGGTGTCCACGTCCAGCACTTTTTTCCCCTGCAGTGAAGTCAAACACAAAATAATGTGTTTAACAACACTTGAGGAACTGCAGTCAGCACCTCTTACTCTGCAGATGCCAAGGATTGCCCTTGCTTACAGGCACAGGCTAAATCCTCAGGCTGTAATTCCTCTTGTATCCGTATTTATGCTCAGATCACTCTCCCCCAGTGCTTTATGTTACTGGGACTATAGTTTTCAGAGGAGAGCAAAAAAATGTTCCCCATCTCAGTGGGATAAACAGGCTGAAGAGACACATTTTGCCAGATAAGGACAAACTTCAAAAACTATTCTCACAGTATTTCATTTTCGGCTTTGCTTTGCTTTTTGTTTTTATAGCAACCATGGAGAGATGATATTAACTGATAAACTGATTGCCTAAAAAATGGCTATATTCTCTGAGTCCCACGTAAAATATGAACTCTGTATGAGTGCTCTCAACACTGGACCCCCCTGTTTGGTAGGGTACAAAATTCTTCTGCAATGAATAGTATCCCAAATACTGCACAGAATTCTTGTAAAAACATTCTGTGCTGTTTGAAAACCTAAGCCAGTCCCCACATCTCTCTAAACAGTTTGATATCTTTTCCTAAGCAACTGAATGAAGAATTCATTTTGTCTAATTTGAAACCTGTTCAGATATCATCACTTTCAAGGTTCAGCTCAATCTTGAACATTACTAGGTCCATGTTTCATTTCACTAGTAAAAGGGCAGGGAAAAAATCAGTGAAAAAAATGAAAAAAAAGGTAATGGAGTGCCTCTCTCTTAAAAAAAAAAAAAAAGAGGTTGAGAGTGATAAAGAAATAGGACTAGGAGGGGCAGAAATTCGTATGAAAATGTCTGTACTCTATGTATTACATGGGCAATCACCATGCTGGGTCCAAAGCAGTTTCCTTAACCATGGAGGACAAGTTTCCATTTAATGGCACAGTGAAACTAAATTGCACTTAGCATAATAAGAGAGGGTAGAAAGAAGAATTTTTAAGACTTTGATCCCTCTTACTACCAAAGTTCACCATGAAGATTTTTCACAAACTTTTCAGCTTGGAAAATTTTTTCCATCTCTTATCATAAATTTACTTCTTCAGTGTTCCAACTGAACAGATGCTGCATGTCCAAGTCTGGCTGACTAAGGTGGGGTAGCACTAGACCTCAACACTTTAGAATCTATTATTTTGCCCATTTCTCACCTCTCCTTTGTGCATAATGTGATGTATGGTGCCAATTGTTAAATTTCATAGGTTAAAAAAAAATTGGAAAGTATGTTTGTCTTGTTTTCTTGCAATATGTTGCTTGTATTCCTTACTTGCAAAAATATGGTATGACTTGTTGCTTGAGCTTTCTACAGTGTAGCTAAATCCAAAGGACTGGCTGGGAAGAGCAGAAAGATGGAAAATTCGTTCTGTTTCAACTGAGCATTTCCCTGAACTTTTCTTTGTGCTGTGGGATCCCTTCTCTGTTCGATGCACAGAGAAATGTGGAGTGTGGAAGCTCTTGCAAAGAGGACTGGAGAATCCAGGGATTGGTGCTTAAATGAATGCACTCAGTTCCTCACTCAAAGAGTATTAATAATTAATAATTTCTCCATTTTGTAGATCCAACTAAACAGAATCATCACTTTGTGTCTGCATCTACTGCTATTTCTCTACCTGTGTCAGCCTGTCAGGACAGATTGACAGTAACCATGCTCTTTCACTCCCAGTGTCAAAATCTTGTAAGGTTTGTTAACCTTTTCATCCTGAACCCACAGATTTTACTTTCATGATGTATTTTAACTGACTTGCAATGTAAGAGCACCCTCTCTCTGTATGGATCCTGATACTGTAATCCCCTAACGGTATTTAGGGGCAATGGTGTTCTGATTAGCTTCCAGTGGTGATTAATCCTTTCTTCCCTCAAATGACAGCTGTTTATATCATTGGTAGTGCTCTCAATCCTGGCCAGCCTTTTCTTATCAGTCAAGTCCTTTTTCAACACCTGGACCTGGCAGTGGATTTCATGCCTCAGTGCCTAAGAGCTATTTTAGAGCCATTAAGCACACCGGTGCTTACAAAGTAAATGTTACATTCTCCAAGCAGCATCCTGCTTCCCAGTCCCTGTGCTCTTCTTCCTTCCTATCCACTCCCTGTCCTTATCTTCTCAAATTATTTTAAAGTAAACCTGGGATTCAGACTAGCCTAGGATATTTAGCAGTCAGTCCTGCCTTTACAGTTTCCAATCATACATTGACTTCCAGTAGAAAAAAAACCCAAAAGGAAATAAAAATAGTTTTTACTGTACTGGGTCTGGCTTAAACATCTGCCTTCTCTTGGCACTGTCGAAGCCTGGGAATCTGGGAATTTAACAATGCTGTATGTGGAGTCGGCCAGTAGGTGTCAAAATAACCTGTCATTTGTACAGCTGCAGTGTGACAGCGATGGGTGAGTGACCATCTTTTCTCTGGTGTGGTATTGATGAGGAGTGGGCTCTGCGAGGGTCTCGTGTCCTCACCCAAGGATGGAGCTGATGTCGTGGCAATTTATCGAGAGCGTGGCAATGCTCTAAGTGATTGTACTACAGATGCTGTGTCAAGTTTAGTGAAACCAGCAGATACTTGATATTTACTCAGGGTAGTAATGCTGCAGAAAGCCTTCACTCCTCTCACTCCTCTTCCCTCTCCCCCAGTAAAACTTAGCGAACTGGATGTGTGCCTTCTAGTAGTCTGCATAGAGTGCTGCCATAAATTGAGATTAAAACTTCATTTTGCTGGCTTCTTGGCTTTGTTTTCTGTCCTTTTGTCCCACCACATTTGACCTTAAACCTGATTTTTCTGAATGTCTTGACCTGAGAGCAGACCTGATGAGTTTTGCCCTCAGGGGTGCGCAGTGGCTGCTGCTGACATTAGCACTCATCGAAACTGTGAAGTGAAATAGTTCAGCCCCTGCGTTTGGTCTGTCACTGAAAAGTTCGGGAAGTCCTGTACATACTGAGGGCATTTGGATTATAAACAATTCTCACGTTCTTTGAGCACTTTACTTTCAGAGACAGAAAAAATAATTGATGTTTTTGTAGAGTTTTCAAAATCAACAGCTTATGTAACATTCTCATATGTGTTTATTCTTTTCAGCCTGAAATTTTCCTGCTTGTAAATTCGTATAGAAGTGTGCTGTGGTCTCAGTTTATCAGGATAAATGTAGGCAGAGGTTTGCTGTCCTAAAACTCCACATGCTTCTACAATTCTAGTTTAATATTTTGAAGAAAAACACTTACCTGAGTGTATACTTGTAGATTTTATAAACCAATTTTTTGTGTTTCAGTTTACTGATGAAACAAAGTAAAAACATAAGCAATGTTTAATGAGCTTTAACCCATCTCATTTGGCAATGGAGTCTTCTGTGATTGTCTAGTTTCCTCAAAATGCTGGATGTGTTCCCTCTCTGATGCTGCAAAGGAGCCTGCACTTCTGACACAGGATTGCCTGGTGCTGGTGCCATTCAGATGGGCAATTAGTTGAGCAATTAAATTAGATTAGCAGCCACTTAGATGGGCAATTGGTGGAAATCTGTTGGTTCCTCTGCCTGTCAGAGTGTGCCACACTGGCAGAAATGTGACACTGAAACATCTCACCAGCAGTGGGCAATTTGCCTGGAATAGGGCTGGTTATTGTTGATTTGACCTCTGCCAACCCTTCAGCTTCTGTGTGCATGGCCCATCACACTGTGGCTTCCTCCTCACTGCATATATTCATGGGTGATTGTGTGTTCAGTTAGTATGAGATCAAAACCAATAGAAAATATGAAAGTGTGGGGGGAAGATCAACTCTAAATGAGTCCAGAAAGTGCCTTGGGTAGAAGTGAGCTAAAGCACAAAGGCCAGTCAAAGGGAGCCTCTTCAACTGAGCAGAAAAATCAGGCAGGACTTTGTTTGAAACAGAGGGCTCTTATTGAGGACACCTCAGAAGCCATCACACATCTGGCAGATCTGTTTGTACCTTGACCTTTTGTGAAAATAGAATTTATTTTAGTAAGATTTTAAAATGTAATACAATGTAAATTGATTCCCGCCCTTTCAGCTTTCGCTTATTTCAGATGATTTTTTGATCCTTAATGCCACACCATAGTAACAATAAAAAAAGTTTTTTTAATACCTTATAGTAGCTGCCAGTAATAACACTGGTCTCTAATGAAGCCAACAAATACTGAAATTTGAACAATTTGTAAAGTCAGTAGAAAATGTGTAACCACATACTCAGGCAAATAGGCTTTCCTTACATAATAATCTTATAAAAAGCAGATGCAATTTCAAAGCAATAGAAAATATGTGTTGCATACTGGAATAAGCTTGTTTCAAAAATCATCTCTTACAAAGCCCGTGGCTGCATGTTTACTGTCTCTGCCTTCTCCTTCTTCTCAGCAAGATTGTTTTCTGGCTTGCCCCTCGCCCCCCATCCAAGGTGCACACCACCCACCACGATCATGCTCCATTAAGCTCTTGTGCTAAACAAAAAAGTTCTATGGAGCTTTCATTTATCAACTTTCCCCCAGAGTGCTTTTTGCATTTCATCAGGGATTTGCAAAACTATTCACAGCTTCAGAAACCCAGCACTGGGGCACCGTGATCGATGGGAGAGGAATTCAATAACCACCCAATACTGCTGAGCAGTCCTGGGTAGTGATTGGGGCAGGAAGAGAACGAGCAGGAGATGATGAGCCAAGGTAGTTGATTAGGTCCTCACTGGAAATGGGTTGGGGCTTTCAAGTGCTCTTGGCAGTTAGAGCCGCACTTTTAAATCTCATTTAAAAAAAAAAAAAATTTAAGAAACATGTAAATTAACATGCTGATGGGTTTTGGTTTAGGCCCATCCCAAGTATGTATTTTATCTTGCAAAGATAGTGGGGGTGCAAAAATATTTCATTAATATATCTCACTTATTTATATACATTGATTCATAAAAATGATTTTTCCATGGATGGACAGTTTTAAATGCACACATAAAATTGTGGACAAGATAGATAGTACTGCCTCAAGGCAGAATGGTGTCCTGAAACCACAGATCCCTGTTATCTGGATTTATTTTAGTGCTCTCTGTCTGAATGCAATTGCAGTTTTGCATTGTTTATCTTAGCTATGCTATAAATTAGAATAGAAATGCCTTCATAGGCAACATTGCCCCTTCTCTATTTCAGAGAGAACTATGCTGGTGTAGCGTGGTGAGATCTTTCAATCCTGGAATAAGAGAGTTTGCTTTTGCAAACAGCTTTGGAGTGTGTCAGTCTGAGCTCCTTTATTCTACATTGTAGATGTCTGGAAAATTGCTGTGTCTCCTCAGCTGGGTATTCTCATTGCTGAGCACATTCCCTGCAGCCCCCAACACAAACGTTACTGTGGGAACAGGGAATGTCCAAAGCACACCCTGTTCTGGCAGATCCCAGCTGGCAGGCAGCCCTCTGGGGTCACAGCTAGTCACATCTGCAGTGGGTTGCTTTAAATCAGACCACGGGCAAGCTTGAAGGACCAGGGAAATTTTTGCTGCATCCACTTACCCCCAGCAGCTGCTGTGGCAGCTGAGGTTAGAGGCCAAGGCAGCGCTTCCCAGCAATTCCGAGGTGGAACATTGATCACTGATTTCCATGAAGAATTAAATGTACATTCAGTTTATTGACAGAAGAGGCTGTATAAAAGCATGCTGTCTTGTACATGAGAGGAAAAATGATAATGTTTAAAGCATTCATTTATTCTACAGTTCCTATCACAAAAAATTGACAGCAATGTTGTTTACAGACCTATTTAACTAGAGTTAAATGGGACTGTTCTTGTGGCCGGCCATGAGTAATGATGAAGTCACTATAATTAGAAGCTGAATTGTTTCTAAATCTCATAATCAGGATTGGGGTCCTGTTGTGCTAGGTTATTTATAAACATTTCTAATTTGGATTAGAAAATTCAATTTCTATTTGGAGTAGAAAATTCAATTTCTGAGCATTTAATGGCAAAAAAGGACAAGACATGACATGGAGAAATATTCCAACAAAAAGTGGAATAACTAAGTGAATGTAATCACATGAATGAAAGAGATGATCCTCACAGCCCTATATTAATATGCTTTTGCACTTATAGCTGAAATTGTAATCCCATTGAACAATCCATAACTGTTTTTTAAGAAAGATTGTATGCTGTATTTAAACAAATTACTGCTGGAATGAAGACTGCAAAATTTCATTAAATTTTTCATTAATTTCATTAAATCATTACAGTTTGTTAATTCTTATGCAGACTATATTTTTGTTGTTATAAACAGTTATTTGCATTTATTATTTAATTAAAGCTGCCATGATTTTTAAAGTCTCTTAACTTTCTTTGACTTGTTTAGTTTAGTTGTGTTTTAATCACAACCCTAGTCAAGTGGTGAAGAATAAATAGTAGATAACAGTGATGTATGAAGCTGAATCTCACAGAAAACAGGTGTCTGATCAAGCTTCTGCTGAAATCCAGGACTGGATTCCTATTGACCTTTGTAAAAACAAAAAGAAATGATCTTTCAAATCCAGTTGCAAGCTTTACAAAAAATTAGCCTGTGTAGTTAAACCCACTGAAACCCCTAGCCACGAGGCACATTAGTACTATAATTTTTACACCTGAAAGGGAATATAAATTGAAGTTTTATTTTTCTGAGAATAGAAGAGTTGTCCTTTTATGTTATTGATTATGGATAACTTAGGAAGTTCTGAGTGGTCTTCTGAAGGACAAAATAAATTATGACAGAGTATGTGTAGATGAGATATAACTGCATGGCATAACAGTGCCATATGACAGTGAATTCATATTGCTTTGATACGTATTGCTTAAAATTGCCATAGCAGTCCTCAGACAATAACTTTATATGATAGAAAGAGAAAAAAAATAAAAATAGGGGCTCTGCTTTCTCTGCCGTTTAAGAACATTGCTGTTTACAGAATGACAGAATTCAGTACTAATTCTTTTTAATGTAATGAATTTGACTCTATAATACACAGCTGATAAAATTATTCTGCTCAAAAAATTTGTGTGGGTTGCAATTTTAATGTGGTATGGAAGGTATGGAAACTGAAAGAGAAAGGGCATAAGCAGAAGATGGAGTGTTTGGATTCTTTGTTGAAAGTCGGAAAGAAAAGGAAGAAGGAGTGTTGAATGTCAAATCAAAAGACAAATGGCAAAGGAAGGCTGGATGTAACGAGAAGCATGAGAAAGAGACGAAAGTTGAGGGACTGTAAAGGTGGAATAAGAACATCTGGATTCAGGTAGGAGGTGTGCTTCACTGTATCTGGAAAGATGAAATTTCAAGGGAGAAGTCAGTTTGGACTGGGTAAAGAATGAGGTCAGAGGGGAAGAATTCAGAATGACTGTTCATGGCAATTGTTGAAAAGGCAGGATAAAAGGATGGAAGCCAGAATGGGTTTTGTGCATTTCTTTTTCAAACAGCGAAGGAGAGTAAGGCACCTTTCTGTCAGAAGTGTGAGGAAACTAATGAGAGTGAGAGCTTAAGGAAAGGCAGGGAGAGTAACAGGGCAGGAGGAAGAATGTCCTGGATCGCTGTCTGGTGGTGGGAGTTAGAGAGGCAGTAACAAGACACAGAGTTACTGGGGTAGAGTAAATGAGAAATAAATTTAATATCAATAGCCTTTCTTTCAAAAGTGCTCTCATTTCTCTAGTGGCTTTGCTTTATAACACTTGATAGCCTCTGCCTCCCTGATATTCCAGACAAACCAATGCACAGGCCACAGACTCCTCTCCTGTTATGCACACAATGTGGAGAGTGTTCCAGTGCTGTGTCCAACAGTGATATTAAAGAAAGGTTCTGCTTTTTATTTTTAAGGACTTCGGCTTTCAAGACTTTGGACTGAGTGCCAAAAGCAATTCATCAGGAACGCTTTACAACTCAGCAATACAAAATCTGTTAGGAGACAGACACCCACAAGACAGAGTTTGGGGAGGAAATATGTAAAGCACTGGTTGACCTCAGCATGATTAATGGTTTTTAGCACACTGAACTCTGTTGCTTACAATGTGAATTTTACCCTGGCTTACCCGTAGTTGTTTATTTTTATTTTTTTGAAGGAGGTGGAACCTCTGTTTGGGAAACTTTCATTCATTTAGAAGTTAATGACAGTCCACATATAACAGCAAAATATTTATACTGGGACACAATTGTCCCAGCTGATTCTACTTCTCAGCAGTTTGCTCCTTTTAGAAGCAGCCTTTAAAAATTACAGACTTTACAGGGTTTATGTCAATCATCTCTGTCATGAAAGGATCATATAAAGCTCATTTACTGGACTACAGCACTGAATAAGATCTCTTCCATAACCACAAAGTCACTCCAGTCCCAGCTCCTTGGATTAATAATATCCTGAGTTCAAAGGGACCCCTCAGGATCAGTGAGTCCAAATCCAGCCTTCACACAGAGCAATCCTGAACCTAAACTATTTGTCTAAGAACATCACCCAACCATTCCATGGTCACTGACAGCAGCAAGTGCTCCAAGGTGGAGGCTCCTTGACTGACTTAATCCAGGCATTCCTGTACTCAGTGCTGCTGAGCTGCGACACATGGGGCACCAGTGGCTGGGATCCTGCTTTTCCTACCTCCTGGGCTGAGGCTGTGCAGCAGCTGAGAGAACAAGAGCTTCCAGCCTGCGAGCCCAGCCCTCTGAGGCTGTCCTGGACCACGGGCTCCAGTGTCTCAGGGCCAGTCCTGGATAAACTGCACAGCACATGGAGCACCACTGCTTATGCCTTCTGAGCTGATTTGCTGTCTTTGTGACAGGATTTACAAACCCTCAGAGTCAAAGGACTCCTTGCCTTGTCCTAATTTCAAGAAGGCCAAAGAGATCATCATTCTTTCGGGGCTTAGCTGGACAAAAAATATGCTCTCTTTTTTTCTGAGCAGTATTGAGGAGGGAGAATAAAACAGGGGACTGCTGTTAGCTATGAGTCACCTATGGAGTAAATAAGTAAAAAAGCTGGAGGGCTGATTCTCTCCAAAGGTTTCTGCATCAGGTTAAAGAATTAGAGCTCCATCCTTCAAGTCACTACAGTGTCACAGCAGTGAAAACCAGCAGGAGACAAAACTCCACTGTGTTAGAAATGCTCTGAGACCAGAGGAAACGGAAGGTGTCACCTGTTTCATAAATATGTACCTTTAACCTGGAGCTACAGCTTTTGTCTGGTTGACCCATTATATAAGCAAAAAGTCCAGACCTGTTTCTGTAAGCTTGTACTATGCATTTATCTCTCAATAAGACAGTTTCCATATTTCACCCTGGCTCTGACTTGTGTTACTTTTTAATCCTGAGCTGAGTTTAAAAGAATGAACATATTCCACGGGGCTTGAACTTAGTTCAGGTGTTAGACTCCAACACTTTACATTTCTTCATATTTTATAATATGAATTTATGATATTTTTTGTAATTGCTTAAGGGAAAGTTCAAAAGATATATGCTTAAGCTCCTTAACAACAAAATGTTTTTAGAAACATCAGCTAACATTTTGGAAGGTTTACTGCCTCTTATGAAGTTCATGCAGTTGAAATCTAAAAAGTGCTTATTGCTCTTTTTAGTGCAGTGGGACAGTAGTGCAGGGCTGATGTCCTGAGGCTCATTCCAGGAGATAGAAGTTGGTTGGAATCACTGCTCATTTGAGCTCAGACACCAATCCAATATCTAAGTTCTTCCCTTGTCAGTTCTGGAAATAACAATTACATCTCCTTAGATATATTCTGTGTATCCATTTATTGTTGGAAAACAACAGCGTATAATGGAAAACAAATGAGCTTAGCTAAAGAATAAGGTTACTTTGAGTAGTGCAATTTTAAAGAAATATACTTTTATCTTTCTTGTTTAACCATCTTCAAGATAAAACATTGTGTCTTTTTTTGTTGTTGTTGTTCTCCCTCCTGTTTCCAATAGAAATTGTTTGTTTTAAAACTTTAGTTGAGTTCTGAGGTGAAAAAATTTATTTATTTAACAAGTCAAACAGAAAACAGTATGAACCATTCAATTGCTGCTTTCTGAAGAAAAGCAAATGAAAAAGTTAAACTGTGGTGAATGGGATAAAGATGTGATAGGTATTATAGGGCAGTGGATGTTTTGAATTCTGGAACATCCTTTATTTTTTATTACAGCCATCAGAACACATAAGACCAAGTTTGGTTTCTGGTGTCTGTGTTTAAATGGAGGGTAGATACAGTGGCATATAAAGATGACATATCTTTGGAGTTACCAGAATGTTGTGGTGACTTGGTACAAATCCTGCATACTTCTGATTCAAATGTGACACTGAAGCAAGAGCAAAAGCAGTGCTGTGTGTCTGTTCCTCTGCTCCTTCCATGCTTCATGGCCTGAAGTTACCCAAATTCAGGGTCTGTGTTCTGCTGAGCTCTTGCAACAGGAGTAGGTTGCTGGTTGATGCCAGACTCATATATGTTAAGCAAAAGGTGTTTCTCCCAAAAGTCTGATTGTGCACCATGAGAACTCATGGAAAACTCATAGTTTACAGCTGTAATTTTTCCAAAATACTGGGCTTGCTTTCCTTGTAAGTCTTCCATCTTAAGGTTGACTACTTTGACTGTTAATTCAAAATGAAACTCTGGGCCAGTATGTCTGCTTCTGAAACAGGGAAAGAAAAAAGCTGAAACCTCAAATAAAGGATTCACTTCCATTACTGAATTTTATAAGGTGATATGTGGCATATAAAAGCCTGTATTGGTAGCTTGGGATCACATGCTTGTGTTTCTGCTCTCTCTCATCTGGAGTGAGTGTGGGCTATCTGTGTTATGGTTTGGACTGGAGATGGTTTTTCCCTTTCACTTAAATTGGTGACTACAGGATGTGGCAGTTCTAATCATACTGAAAATTGCTGTAATTGTTATCAGGCAATAAACATTCAATATATTTTTGTAAGAAGTAGAGCTTAGTGGAAGTTTTCCAGTATTTGAGAAAATAGCTGGAAGCAAAATGGTAAGGATACAAATTGAATTTAGACTTTAAATACTAAGAAAGTTGGCCTGGCTTATTCTCCTAAGAAACAGGATTACTGTAACACTCGGAGCAACGCAAGACATGTTCTCAGCTAAGGATGAATGTGAATGCCTTTTTCATATAAAAACACATTGTAAGTACTGCAGGAATGCATACCTGTCATAAGCATAACTGTTGTACAGAAAACAGAACAGGATTGTGAATTAAATGTTCTTACAAAAGACAAAATTTTCCTCTTCGGTTCTCTCAGCAGCCATATATGGGCAACTTTTACCAAATGAGCCTGCAATAAAAATTCTGTATTGTGCATTCACCTTAAAGCAATTGAAAGATAATGTCCATATAATTTAGGTGAGAGCTCTTATTTATTACTCTGAAATTATAGTACTTTTTAAAGTACTCCATATGTGTAGATGGGAGTGAAGATTCTTAAGTTGTTAACATTTGATCTCCTGTTATAATTAATCAGATCCAGAATGTCGCTTAAATAATGTGTTTATATAGTGTTGTCTAAGAGTTTTACTTACAGTACTCCTTTGAAACTATCTGTACTGAATGGGACTAAATATAGGTGCAGTCTTTCTCCTTTTGATAAAACACATTTCCACCGGATAATCCTCTTACTTTGTTTTGGGAATTGATGATTTTAGAAAAGGTAAAACTAATTCTGAAATCCTGTAAGTATTTTACCGGCCTAGTAATTCCCATAACTCATTTTCTGGAAACATTGCAGGATGGGAATTAGGTTTTTGGATTATAAAGCACCCTTTTAAAATAAACAGGAGGAAACATAGGGGAGAGACAGAAGAGTGTAACTTGTTTAACATTTAACAAGCCTCTTGATCCATTTTCTGGACTAGTTGCCATGCTTTTGAAGATAAAAGCAATTACACTATGTATGGGGGTGGTTTTCATGCTCTGAGGGTTGAGGGAATTTTGATTCTTTACAGAGGCAGGAATGTGAAGATTTGACTCAGTCGAGGCTGATTTTTTAAAACATTTTTCTGACTGCGTCTGTGAGAAATCCAGATCTTGCTGAAATCAGTGAGAATTTGCTCATTGCCTTTAATAGAGCCAGGATTTTGTTTGTGAATGTTCAGGTTTTCAGTCACTGGCCAGCTTCAGTGGAGCTACATTTCAGCTTTTCTTTTTTACTGCTGCAAGTTGCCTCATCCCTGGCCCTAGACTGCAAAATGACTCCCAGGAAATTTTCTTTCTGGAAAGTACAATGTTGATGATTGTAGCATGGACTCTGGTTAGCTGAAGCACAGCAATATTGTGATGGAAGACTGGGAGCTCACTAATAAAGTCTATAAGTTTGCTAGGCAGTGGGTGGTGTTGGACTGAGTTGAGCCAAAGCCCACTCTTGTAAATTTTGATCGAAAAGTGGGAAGCTCCTGCATGGGATCCTAATGTTAGACAAAGAGCCTTGGTCAGAATTGGGATATCTGACAATGCTGTGATGTAGCTAGCAGAGATAATGGATCATGAAGGAAAGGAGATCTGAAATCTCTGGATCTCTAACAGGATGAGGGTTTGCTTTATGCTGCTCTGCAGAGACACAGCTGATTCATTACCCTGGTCCTCTGACACGTGCCTGTCTCCAAAATGGCTTGAAGGAAAAAAAATTACAAAAGCCAACTCAGAGATAATGAACTTAACACATTTTTCAATGTCTCATTGGTGGTTAGACCTACTTTATTGCAGACCAGTGAATCTTGAGGTTCTTGATGCCTAATTTATGTCTGAAAAAATGGAGCTGGACACCAAAGTCATCTATCTACTGATAAGCAAATGTAAGGAGGTGATTCAGTGTTCCTGTGCATTGTCTGTGCCTGACTTCTGGGCTCTGCTCTTTGGAAGAGAAATTTTGAAATTCAAGGTCGGGACCAGAAGCCACCCCAGACACTGAATAAAGGTGCCAAACAATGGGTTTGAAGAAAGTGACTGAGAGGTGAGTTTTTCCATTTGCCTACCAGGCTGTAATTTGGCTCCTGCCTGGGAGCCGGATGTGGATTCCTAGTTTGGCAGTCTCTAATGAGGCTATGGGTGGGAGGCTGGTGTTAGGGGAACTCATGAGGCCAAGGTGACCCTGGAGCAGGTGGGTCTCACAGAGTGCTGCCCTTGCAAAATGCTCCCAATTTTCCTCCCAGTAAGTTCTCTGCTCACTTTGCACTGCCACTGCTTTCCACTGGGCTGCAGTCTTTCCAGGGCTGGCCTGTAGTTTGTGTTTCTCTTTATTGCTTTAAGAATAACTGGGGTTGAATGAAAAGTGAATTCCATAAATCCTTCCCCTACGATGTATCTTCAGTGGAAATCTGTCTTCTAAGATAATTCAAATATCATCATTCATCACAATGGTTATATTCAGATTTTAAGTTACTCTCCTAATACAGTTATAAATGTGTTGTGCAGTCATCTGGTGATTGCATATTAAAGCAGTGTTTCCCAGAAGTTTCCACTACTCACAGCATGTTCCATAATTTTGGGGGGTTATGTCAAATTGTGAGTTTTGTTGCAATCCCATTTTGTTAGTTACTGCAAGCTTAAAGAAACAGACGGTAGTATGTAATCTTTCTGAAAAAAATGGGAGAGTTGAAAAGGTAATTTTAAGTTGTACTGAGTGCAGAAGAATGTGAAATAAGTTGGAAGTTTTTTTTTTTTTTTTTGAAAGACAAGAGCTCTAGCACGGGCATCATCTAACCTATGGATTTCAAAGCAAATATGTAGAGTTCTGAATATTCCCTGTGCATGAAATTGTATATTTAAAATATAAGCCTCTAAGAAGATGTGTATTTTGCCTCTCAGTTTCCTCTCTAAATTGGTAAAATATTTTGGATTAAACATGTTCAAACAATTTGTGTCTGCAGAAACTACAGCAGATGCACTGTGTTCCACTTTGCCATGCTGCCATTCAAATCTCAAATCTAGTGCAGTAAATAGAAGTGGTGTTTTTACTTTCTTAAGTCCCTGTGCAGCTTCCCTGCTGTGTGTTAGCCACACCACTAACTCTGTTGCAGGTCAAAAGAAAAGTTGGCAATTTTACAGCTAGGACACCTCTCTGCAAACAGTGTAGGCTATTCCCATCTCTTTCCTGGATGGTACTGGAATTTCCCACTCCTTGTGACTGCTGTGGCTATTTTCCTGCTCTGAGGAATCTCTGCCCCTGCCTTGGACTTCTTGGTTCCCTGCTCCTTTACCTGTGTGAAGCAGCCAGGACGGGTCTGCCAGGGAAGGCAAAATGCTCCCTGCCAGTGGACAGCTTGTTTCAGATAAGGGAGTGAAGGGTGTGAGGTGGCTCAACATATTACTGCAGGAGGGGTTTCTGGAGCCAGGAAAATCCAGCTCCTGCAGACTGGCTCCACTTTCCTTTCACCCCCTCCTGTGAGTAATGTGAGTTGTTTATTTCTTCTCAGCCGCCCTTGCAGAGAACAACTGGGCGTTCATTTCTCTTCCCACCTCCTCCTCGCCCCGGCCTCTCTCTTTACCTTGAAGAAGTGGGAAAAACTGCAAGGGAAAACACCTCCACTCCCTTCCCTTGATCACAAGCACTGGGGCAGAGCCAGGTGAGCTGCCTGAGCACGGGGAAGAGTAGGACACTGTGATGTGTAGGGTACATGTGTCTCTGGCTGGGGCTGGTAGCCTACCCCAGGACTCCTCCCAAATCCTGAGCAGAGGGTTAGATTCCATCCTTTTGCTGCTGCCCGTGTGTTTCTGTACAACATCCTACCGGAGATTTCAGCTAGGACCAATTTTAAAATGAATTAGAACCTTAACCTCCTCTTCCTTTAATAGTTCTCTGTAGCAATTTTATCCTTCTGTTTTTGAATTTCTAAATAATGACTGAAATAGATGTTTATTTGATAATTTACAGTTTAAAGAGGATTTTGAAAAGAGATTAATCTCTTTACATGGGAAGACACTATGTAATCTTCTAAGACATTCCAAATTTCCTCAATATTTTAAAGTCTTTTTGCTATTTATTTTGTATCTCTTTTCTTGAAAGTGTTTATTTTGGGAAGGTCAAAACAAAATTCTCCCTGTGTCTCTCATCAGCTGTAAGATGAATGCACACAGTTGGAACAAGTTCCATTGAACTCTCATGCAGAATAAACAAAGTCCTGACCAAGGCTTGACTCATGATAGATCTTTAATGACAATTGTCATGAAAAAGTATTTAACATGTTCTCCACCAAAAGAAGGGTGTAGCCTTGCTGCCGAGTCAGCAACCCACCAAAACAGGGGCAAGGAGAGATTCAAAGGGCAAGGCTGATATGAAAAAGGCAGGCACTGGAAAGAAGCTGGGCAGCTCTGTGCTCATTAAAGAGGGAGATGTGAGCGTGCTGGGGAGGTCAGGGGTGTCACAGGGAATTCCTGCTGCTCCCAGTCAGGCTCTTCAGATGGAATCAGCCTACAGAAATGGGTGTTGCCCCAGGGTGCTGCAAGTGTGTAGTGACCACTTGAGCTCCTGTGGGCTGTGTCATACCAACCTGTGATAAAGCAATTTTGCCTCAAATGTTCACACAGTCTGTGGGGGATCTCAAGGATTGTTTTGGGAAGAGGCATTTGGTATTTTGATAGTTGAAGCTAGAGATGCCTGCAAAGTCTCTGCACATCCTTAAACAAAGCAGATCTGTTTCCACTGCCTTTTCTACTTGTGTGACAGTGAGTGTAACACTTGGCAGTCAACAAACGCTGCATGCTGCTCTTGTCATCATGTGGTGGGGCAGGAAAACTGCTGACATGGAAAAGTGCAGACAAAATCAAGCAAAGTGATTCATGGCTTGGAAGGCTCTGTGTCCTGGGGAAAGATTAATCAAAACGGGCCCAGAGAGCTCAGGGATAGTAATATGCATGCATGTTATAGTTACTGGGTGATAGAAAAATATCTTTGGGAGAGTTGGGCCACATTCACAGATGTTATTTTAGGAGGTACATTTATTATTTTTGCTATTAAGAAAGGTCTCTCTTGTAAAAGTCTAATCTCTCTGTGAGTGAGGGGCTAGGAAACCTGCCCTGTATAGATTACAGACCCATGGTATTCACAACAGTCATAAGGAGGACCGAGTAGAAAGTCTAAGAAAATTACACTTTTAGACTGTTGCTTAGTGAAGAAAAGATGCTATGAGAGCTGTGGGACAGGCTTATCAAAAGGAAATAAAACACTTTGGTCCTTGAAGGGTTCAGGTATCTGAGAGTGATTCAGACTGTAATCTCATTCCCTGCAGCAGTAAAAAATTAAAATTCTCATTTTAATTTTAGTACTACACGTTACTTGATAAATTTTGGAAGGTGTGCACTTACCTTTCTGTAGGCCTAATTATCTTTGAGGTAAAGAAGACAGTGATTGGAATGGTCTTAGAGATTTGATACTATTTAGTAGATTAAGAGATAAAATGTCCTTTTAACCAATGTGAAAATATACACAGATGATATGAGAGGAAGGAACAGTTTTGACTAATTTCTAAAGGAATATATCTAATAAAATCATTCACTAGGTATGATTAGATATTTTTATTCTAAAGAAATTTTTCAACTTGTTGGCCATTTTTAATGAATTTAAGTGCCAACGTTTCCTCAAAATTGTGAAGTTCCTTTTTATTATGAGAAAATTAGAGCTAGGAAAGACGTTTGTACATGGATAGATAGAAAATTTTCAGCAGACATATCCTGATCAAGCCACTGGCATGCACAGTGTTCAGAAACAAGCACAGTGCCTCTTGCTTGACCTGAAGCTGATGGATACAGGAGAGGTGGAGGAGAGCATTGTGGATCACAGAGAGGGGAATTTATCAAAGGAGTATGGAAAAGGGGCTTGGACTGTAGCATTACAGAGCAGAGAATGATGCAAGCCACAAATCTCTGAGAAACCAGGCTTTATTAGTTCCACTGCTTTTGGAACAACTTGTTTAAACTTCCCTTGTAGGTAATTAACTTTCTAATGGCACTGTGAGATAGGCCACCTGCAGAACCCTTGGGCAGGGGGATTCACAAGCATGTGCAGTTCAAAATAAAGCCTCATGGAAAACTAGGCAAAAGTGTGTTAGAATAATATTTACATTCAGTAGCATTAAGTACATCTGTTTGTTATTAGTGGGAGGCTGAACTGGCTCAAAAATCTTTTGCAAGAGTGACCCAGCAGCAGAAGGCCAGGTACCTTTGACAGCTTTTCTACAGCTACCAATACAGCTATATTCAGAAACGTGACAAGATTTCCCTATCAATGTCAATTTGAATACAAAGAAGATCAAATTTAGATTACTGTAATATATAAATATTTCAGCTCTGTCCTTTTAGGTGTCTTACTTTGTCCTTATTTTCGCTGTTACTCCTGTGTTTACATGGGTGTGAAGTTTTCATACAAACTAAGGGAGTGCAGCTCTGGTTGAAATCAGTGCAAGCCAAAGGGTCAGCTTGTTTGAAAAACCAAGGGTGATAGGCTTTAACCTAATAATTTAAAAATTCCTATGAGTGTTATTTGATGCAAAAAAATCATGGCATCTTATTATGTCGAACATGGACACAGAACATGAATTTTATTTTTTTAGTTCAGCTTAGAATGCTTACAATAAATTTGATGTCTGAAGATTGTACACATAATTGCTAACAAGGATTAATGATTTCAGTGTAGCTGTGATGATTTAAGCTATCTGGAACTAATGTTTAGTGTCAGGTGGAAAAGCTTTGGCTTAGCTAAGAACAGAGTCTTGATATTTTTGTCCTATATCTTAGATGTATGTGTGTGTGCTTATGCACAAAACAGTAGTAGGGAAATGGCTTATTCTAGCTTAGGATTTAGGAATTCTACTGACCATGTAATCAGGCTTTTGGGTCAGTTTCATGTTCTACTATAGGTTTATTCAATGTAAAACTAACTTGTAATAGCTATTTGTTTATATTTCTCTGTCTCTTGAGATTTTTAACAATCTGAAGGGAAAGGAAAAAAGACATTCAGTACATGTGTGTTTACACATAACATATAGAACATGAAACCATGGAGACCCCTTATCTGAGTTAATCAATCTTTCAGTCTGAAGGATCCACAAGTTACAGGGAGATTCCTAAATCTGGAGGTTGTTGTGGCAAACTCTTATTTAACCACAGACGATTGTTGTCTTTCCTCTAAATTATTAAAAATCTGTCCATCCAGCCCCCCTGAAAGTTTCCTTTACCTTTCCCTTAGATTCACACTCACTGTCAAGAGTGGTCTCCCTCTCTGGTTTAGAGCTGCTGTCTCTGTTCTCTGAATGTTTGCATTGACTGCTGTTTCCTGGCCAGTTTACACCTTCAGTAATCTTCAGGGTATAAATAGACATTATGTCACACCTTAGTCTTGCAGTATAAATTCTTGTGCTGTTCACTCTTTGGGATGAGGGCTCCTGAGCCTATTTTGTTTGCAAGGCATATTGAAAGCCTGATAAAGGTGATAGAGGTCAGTTCTGCTGCCCAGCCACACACACCCATGATATAAGGAGTCCCTAGGGTGTGGGTGTGACAGTTCTGTGGGACTTACAGGCATTATACAGAAGTTTTGAAGGTCTCATGTGTCCCTGGGAAGACATAGCTCTCCTACTGGAGACTAGTGGATACCCAAAGGTATCTCTGATGGCACTCAGCACTGTTAACCTCTTACACCAAAATCATACAAGCAGGCATTTATTAATTATGCAGTTTCCAACAGCTAATCAGGAAAACATTCTTAAGGAGAAGAAAAACAAAAGGACTTTTGATTTGACCAAATCTGGAAGAAATCCATCTTGGTTATGCTCAAAGAAAATGAGCATTGATACATAAAACACCTCCAAAGAGATCTGACACAATAGGAACAGATGTAGAGAGCTGTGTGTCTGGAGATCAGCAGCAGAAGTAACCACCTTATGATGAGACTCAGAGTGTTGTTTTGTGGTTTAGGAAAAGCAAGTAGGTATGACCAAAATGACTGTCCTTTGGGAAGGTGGAGTCAAAGGGCACATGCTTGAGAGCCACAAATATGAGCTATTCAGAAAACAAACAAAGGCCTCTAAACTAAAATGTGCAGGTGACTGAAAAGGTCACCCTGTGAAAATCACCAAGAATGAAGCAAAGGGAGGTGATGAGGTGTGTTTGAAACAGTGGCCTCATCTCCCGTGTAAGTGCACCAGATGAGGAGCAGCGTGGGTCAGTAGGTCCCACACTGACTTTGGGATCTCCAAACTCCTCCAGTCTGCATGAGACTTTGGGACACTGCTGCTCCTTTAATGACTAGTAATGTGGGTGGGTAATGTGTTCAAAATGTGTTGGTTTCTAGAGCTGTGCTATTTAAACTGCACAGAATGGCAAGGCTTTGAAACCAGCCTTAACATTTTATGGGCTGTGTAGCTGCCTTTAAAAAAGGAAGCAAATATTAATTCAAAAATGGGAGACCACCTACTTAAAATGTAACTCTGCAAGTAAGACAGTAATTTCCTAAACAAACTTATATGCAAGCAGTGAGTCGCCCTTTCACTTCTATAAATGTTTGTGCAGTGTGCTTCTATTGAAAATCATTTGGATTCAGAAAGGCATGGATTTGATTCTCTGCTTTCTTGTACTAACTCCTATTAGTACTGAGTAGATTACTCATTCAAGGATTTACTCATTCAAGAACTCACTTCCTTCGGTCTGAAAAGCTGAAGCTAAAAGCTGCCCAGCTGAAAGCTTTCTGCTCTGATACTGGGCTTTCTGATACCAGCTCTGGACAGTGATACTTCTTGTTTCCTATAAATCCTTTCCATGCTCATGTAAAAACTGATAGGTCTGCTGAAATCAGACATCCTTTTTCAAACAAAATTTAATATAAATAAGGTGAACTGGATTTCACTCAGACCTTCCAGGCCTTTCTTTTGGTCTAATATGCCTTCTTTTCATTCTGTTAATTTCTTTTATTTGCTCCAGGTTTTGTTGTTTTTCTCAGTCTGTTACAACTATTTTGAAGAGTCCCATTTTGTTATGTGTGGTCACTTATCTGTTGCAACCCACTTAGTGGCTTCCATATGTTGCTAAAATGTGTTTGGAAGAGGGGATTAAGTTACTGTTTCTAGCTGTGAGTTTGGTCACTTGGACACGTTCACTGGGATGTGAGATCCTGGGGTCCACAAGAGCCTTCCAACTGGAGATTTTCTTTTTTTTTTTTATCCTTTGCAGTGGGGGACCCCACACATGGTTCCCCTGTGAGCCCTGCTCTGAGGAAATTCGTGTAGCTTTACTACAGCAAAGTGAAATCTTTGCAACCCAGGTTCTGGTATTCCCTGCCTTTGGGATCTGACTTGAGGTGCTTCCCTCCAGAGGTAAAAGAAGGAAATAAGGGTTGTGAATATTCCATCAAAACCCTGAATGTCCATTGTATGAACCTTTATTGAATAATCCCTGACAAAACTGGTTCAGAGAGAGAGGCATATCCTTGCTTTTGTATGAGTGAAAATTGAGAAATTAGGAGTTCAAATAGGATATTTAACTGAGTGACCAAAATAACTTCAGTTTCCAGTGGTTTTTTGATGAGTGTTTCTTGTTAGCATTACATTCTATTAATTACAGTGCTGCTTTGAGAATGTAAGTCTGGGAAGCATTGACTAAGTCATGTTTTAGTCAAATCTGTTTCTTTATGAATGCTGTGACAGATTTAAATTCTACTCTTTTGTATCAGCTTTTTGCCAATACCTTCATATGACCATTTTTTGTTCTTGAGTGTGTTTTGAGAAGATAACTTTTCTTGTGATTCTTAGCAGTTCATAAAAATAAATAGCATGTAGTGAGTTTGTTTTTGTACAACCCAGGATATTTACTTTATTGGATTCTATATAATTGGGTTTGGGCATAGCTTTGGGAGTAAAGAGTTAAGGCAGAGGCAGAGATGAAGAATCTGTTTAATTTACTTGATTATTTCAAGCCAAGTGAATATACCTAAGCAGCACAGAAAATAGAAAACAACTATTTGGTCCCCTTTCCCAGCGGGGTTTTGCATGGATCCTGCACCGTGTCTCAAATATCAGCAGTGGCCACATCTAGTAGAGTAATCTTGACATGCAAATATAGCATTAAACACAACATGAACTCATGTAGGTTTGTCCTTTTCAGCCTGTTTCAAATAGTCTGCTCTTCTGGTTTTTCTGCAGTTGTGTTCTTCCAATGCCCATGGAAGGTACATTAATTTCTTTTGCATAGTATTGCATGGGATTGAACTCAGCAGTTTCCCAAGTCCTCTGGTAATGGTATTCTGAAATAAAAAGAAAAAAAAACAAACACAAGAAAAGCCACTGTTTTCATTACAAATGTTGTATATTCTGCAGCAATAAATGGATACTAATGAAACAGAAATCAGTGGATTCGGCCTCTGCTCTTGTAAGTGGCAAAGTATCTGAATATTTAAAATAGTAGTAGTATTTAAATATTTAAATATCTGAAGAGCTGGGTAGGATTTGATGAAATATGCAGTGGCTTCCTTAAACCACCGGGCACCGAAATAACTGAATCAGACTGTCATTAATTTGAAGATAACTTTCACAACTTGGACTGAAGCAGAGGGGAAGACACTGATCTGTTCATGCTCATGACCAGTGACAGGATTAGAGGAAACAGTGTGAAGGTGAGTTGGGAGAGGTTTAGGTTGGATATCAGGAAAAAGCTTTTCACTCAGAGAGTGGTTTAGCACTGGAACAGGCTCCTCTGGGAAGTGTCACAGCACCAAGCCTGACAATACTCTTGGGTACCTGGTGTGGTTCTTGGTGGTGTCCTATGCAAGGCCAGGAGTTGGACTTGACAACTCTGATGGGTCCCTTCCAACTCAGCTGATTCTCTGATTCTATGACTCTGTACGTACCTGTGCAAATGCAGAGAGAAAACCAGAATGTACTGTCTGCTAGGCAGCCAATAACCCTGAATTGTATCTTCCTGTTTCCCTCAGCCAGGAAGTCACTCAGCTATTTTTAAAATCCCTATCCGTGAACATAAGAGTCTTTCTTGAGGAAAAAAATAATAGGAAATAATTTAAAATGCCTTTGAATTTCCTTTTTATCTCTTGATGCTTCTGCCTTTCTATCAGAGCATTTACAAGTTTATGCAGCCTAAAGGCAAGAGTCCAGGAGCTCTTTCCAAATATCCTTCATTTTAAAAGGGTCTCTATGAGCAAGTAAGCAATCTTAGAATCCTTCATTCAAGTAGTTTTACTGCTGACTTGTGGCCTATCTCTTGGCAAGTTCCTAGGCAGTTTGCTAATATTTAGATACTAGAGGATGGTGATGACAGTGAGATGACAGCAGTTTGTCACTACAGTTGTCACTACTCTCTGGAGCATTAGACTGTGGAAAACATGGTTGTATGAAATGTTCTTTGTCAGCTGCACTTTGCAAACAGAAAAATAAAGATTTACAGATTTGATTTCTGAAATGAAATTGAATGGAATGACATGGAATCCAAACTGCTTTTTCAAATGTTTATCACTGTAAAGGAGAGTTGATCAGGTTAGTTAAATCCTGGGTCTTTAATTTGGGAAACAAGCTAATTTTCTATCTCTAGGACAGATAAAAGTGGGATTTTCAACAAGTTACTCAAATCTCATGGTGTAGAATGTAGTAGTTAGAATATATAAATTAATAATAAATCCGTGAGATCCCAGATGTTCTCAGCATCATGTATCCCTGGCCAGATTTATATGAAAAAGATGTATTTGTTAAGGAAACCAAGTATTAGCTGTCCTTATGAAATGCACATGGCTTATATAGTTCTTATTCTGTGTATTACTGATACTGACAGAGGAATTTTCGTGTATTTTACTTCTTTGTGTAGCAGATATTTTTTTAAAAAAAGACTTTTGCCTTCCAACATGAATGAGGATCACCAGGTCTGGTCCTGCAATGGAAAGCCAGTTGATATTTCTGTTTAAGAAGCAAAGTAAATAAAACACAATCCCTGGAGTGGATACCTCTGCCATGTTCCCTTGGAAAGCTCCTAATTGGACAGAGGTGCCCTCTGTCCATGCACAGAGCCCAGCAATCAAATACACACGGGGACTGAATTCCAGCAGACTTTATAGCCACCTCTGCACAATAACAATAAATAATGAAATAAATGCAGGGCACTTTTGCTGGGTGGTTCTCAAAGCAGTCTACAGACCACTCAAACAGTAGTGCATTGATTTTTCTCACCCTTGGAATACAGCGATCCTGTGTCAAAACATGGCTGCTGCTTAAAAGCACAGAACAAGATTACAGAGTGTTTAGGGCAGGAATTAATATTTGTGGTAAAAACTACAGGATATTTTTAAGGATGCAAAATATAAGCATTATGGAATGTGGGTTATGTCTTTTTTGATGTATGTCTGTCCTTGCTGCTTGACTTCAGGGCCAGGAAAAAATTTTGCAGAAAATGTTTCTGTTATCAATCCTTAGTCACTTAGCCAAGGGACTTCTCTTGCTCTCCCCTGGCTGAATTATTATTATTTGGTGCTGAATTACTTTCATTGTGCATGCCTGCAGTGCAATCCATACCAGCAAGCTGAACTTGCTGAAGAAGCAACCGTAGCACAGTTGGCAAAATCTGTTCATTTTATCAATCTGTTTGGATACCAGTATCCAGCAAAGTGTGAACACCAAGCACCACAGAGAAGAGCCTGGTCCTCAGCTGTGCTTGAAGAGCCTGCACTGCAGTCTGTGCTTCCAGAGCTCAGCTGCTCTTAGTACCTAAGGTGGGAATCACCTGAGCACTGCTCTCTCTGATGTGATCATGCTTGTGAGCACACTGTGCAACACAGCCCTCCTAGGGTGGTTTGGAACTACAGATGTTTCTGCAAGCTGTCAGCCCTTCTCAAGAAACTTGCTGCTACAGCTTAAAAGGCTTAATTCACTCTGCCTGTGATCCAAATGTATTTGCTTGCATTTGTTCAGATTAAATACAGGTGGTTCTTACTTGAAAATCCTGGTGTCTTTTTGTTCTTCCACATCTATAATATTTATTTCAGTGAAGCCAGAGATACGGTAATATTTTCCTTAGTTTTTATTTCTCTTTCTCCTGTGTAAATATGCGCATCTCCATCGTAATTGTTCAGTTTATAAGAGGTTGTCCTGGCTTGTTTTTTGAAAATTCTCTTGCCAATACTAACTTATAGCATTTCCTAAGTTCTGAATCCAGCATGAAACATTTTAGTTTGAGTATTTAGTGATTTCTAGTACTGAGCTTTGCCTCAGTATGGCAAATTATGGCAATATCCATTATGGCATCCAAAATGGCAAATTATCCATTGAGTCCTCCCTTACTTATAGGAAACCAATAGAAAACATTAAAAAATGTACTGTGTTTTTATTTTTAAAAATTAAGGGGATGAGAGTGTGAAAGACTATGCCATCTTTTTTCCCCCCTCTTCTATATTTTCCCTGAATCCTGAAAGAATATCCTCGATAATAATCATTGAATGTTCAGAAGTAATTCATTTTAGACACTCACCTCAGATAAAATTGCAAGATATTATTGATTTACCTTCCTAAATATATAGAGTTTGGGAGGTTTTATTTGTGGTAGGCTGTAATGACACAGTTAGAGGATCTACTGTGTGTTTAGCAGTGAGGAATGAAGCTCTAAAGGTCTGGAAGTTTGGAAAAGTTCAGATGCCTCAAAATGCCTGGATTCCTCTCAAAATTTTTTCTTAGCTGTATAAATCTACCACCTAGCTGTCATCCTCTGAGGAATTAGCAAAAAAGCGTATTTATAAGACAAATCATTTGGCTGATGAAGAGAAATATGCTAGCAATATTTTTTTGATTCACATTTGAAAGTAGAATATTTCTTCCATTTCAGTCAGAAGTCAGGGCTGCAAGTAGGTTCTTTCCAGCAAACTTACAAAAGCCTTTTTCTTTCTGCAGGCATTTAGCCATACCACTGTGGGCTGTGATCTTGTCAGTTCTCATAAGCTACTAACACCAATGGTAACAAAATACTTTCCCTAGTTATGGGATGCACATTTCCATGAATTGGTTTGGTTCATCTCATGCATGAAGTGTCATTTTTTTTTTTTTAAAGCATGAAGAACATTGGAAGAATTTTGAGTAGTTTTCTCCCTACTAAAAGCTAGTTATATGAGTAGAAGCTGTATCTTAGAAGTAATTCAGTAATGGCAAAAACCTATTTAGCAAAGATGTAGCCTGAAGGGCTGGTAGCCCCTCTCTCTGTGCCTGTCCTCCTGAAGTAAGCTGGACAAATGAGACAGGATGAGACCCAAAGCATGTAAATGAGCTGGTATTCCATGGTACAAAATTGTGCCTTTTCTGCAACATAACCCAGCACCAGGAAAGACAAACTGAATGTGAACTCCCTCTCCTTTGCTACATAAGCAGTTATCATTCAGGTGGATTTAAAAGGGCTTTACAGCCTAGCTTGTTTATACAATGTGTTAATTCTCCCACCACTGAAAGCCAGCCACCTCTGGCCTGAAATGTGGCATCAGTTCAGCAGTGTAGCAGCAAACTGCAGCACTGAGCACAGCAAACATCTCCATCTGCAGATGCCCAGGGAGCAGCAGGAGGGAGAAATGGAATTGCACAATGTGTACTCAGAGAGGACTTGCAGCTCGAGGTGACTTGTGGCAAAATTAACCTGGGGTGGATAGTGATCAGTGATTGGGATGAGCTGGAACCTGAGCCTGGCTAAGAAGGCAGCACTGCTATTCCTTGGCACTCCCTGGTCCTGCACCCTGGCAGAGTAGCACTGTTAGCAGAAAAGGAAAAAAAATTGAATATGTCACCAGCACTGCTGGCGAGAGCAGCTGAGATTTCTCCTCTTAAGCAGACCTCGCAAACATAAGTAGAGCTCAACATCTGAGTTCCCCTGACCACTCTTATTTTCATTTAGTAATATTTCAGTTAGTAATACTCCTTTGAATAGCTAGGATTTTAGAGAGACATACAGTTGCTGCTCTGCTGCAATGGGTCTCTCTTCCTGTGAAAGCAAAGCATTATGAATGCAAACGACTTTTCTAACTAACACTGTTGAGAGGATGGAAGTTCTGGTGGGAAAACTTCCAAATGAAACTTTGGCTTCACTCAGCTGGAGTGGCACAGGCTCTGTACTAACAGCACCTTTTTTTTTGTGTGTGTCCCTCCTTTTTTTTTAAACCACAAACTTCCCTGTGTCACAGCTCTGTGCAAATATTTCCCATATGTCAGCTGGCTGATCCTGTAATCACTTAGGGCTGGAGTGTAAATTACACAAGCGGCAGCACGCGCACAAATATCTGGCTTGTACGAATCTGTAATTCCCTGAGATTCAACTGTGGTGGATTGAACCAGCTTTAAATTAAAAACTTTCTTTTAATAGCTGTGTAGATCCAGTGCTAGAAGGCCTATTATTCTGTCTCCCACTTTATCCCTAGCCAATGCAGAATGTCTCACTTGTGTTTTAATGGTGCCTCTCTTGCTGTTTGCTTTCTCTGTTTACTTTCATTTCTAGCCAGTGTGCTGTCATTATGCCATGAAGTAGTTTCTTTGGGTAGGAAACTATCTTTTCTTGAACATCTAGAATGTGCATGGCATTTTGTGAACTAATTAATGGAGTATGCTATTGTTTATTTTATATCTGTAATACTGCTGTTGAGCAGTTGACTGTAATGTTTCCGACAGGGTAATAGTCAGAGAGTATTTTGATTTTAGGGAATTCTGGGAGGCTTTAAATTAATCTTTTCATTCAAGATGGTAGGAGTGCACTTCTCAGCACAACACTGGCTGACTGTATGCTGGTGTTCTAGGAGGCAGAAGAAATAGAATAATGTAGGGGACTTGGATTTCTGTGACTTTTTAAAAATAAAAAAGTTTCAGAAAAGAGTGCTTTGAACAGCCTTGACTACAAGTTTCCCTCTCTGCCTGTGTGTGTGTGACTGTGCACAGGGCTCCTCTGGTCCCTGGCAGTGACTGTGCTGTGTGGGGCTGGTGGGCTGGGGGAGATGGTGGTGGGCTCCGGGCTGCAGAGAGGAGGTGGAGGAGCCCCAGCTCCAAACTTCACAGTCTGAGGAGCAAGAGCTCTTGCTGATAGAGTCACCTTCTCTCAGCTCATCACCACTTTGGTGTTACTCTCCCTGCACATGTGAAGGTTTAGAAGTATCTTTGCATACACTTTTAGTGACCAGTCTTTACACTGGCTGTGAGTGTTCCTGTGCAATGCTTGACCCCTTTCCCTCTTGCTTTCCTTTCCTTGGTTTCCTGTGTTTTGTAGATTTCTGCACTTCCAATTTCTTTTATTTTGTCTTACTTTACCTCCTTTTTAAAAAAAATTCATCTACTCCTGTCTCCCTCTTTTATTTCCCAACATCTTAATATTTGTACTCTAAGCAGACATTCCACAAAAATGCTGTTGAAGGATAGAATGAAGATGGTTTCTACATTGGAGAGTCAATAGATGTATTTGTCCATTGTCCATCTTTCACAGTTGTATTGCTCATAAAAGCATATATTTTGCACTGAACAATACTATGAGTGAACGTAGCCCATGGTATATCATGAACAGGTTCAGTCAAAAGGACTGGAGGACATGTTGGGTTATAGGTGGTGATAAAGAGGTTGTAAATGCAACATTTTACTTGTATTTCTTAGCTACCATTTTTTTCTGAGCCTTTTTTTTTTCTATTTTTTTTTGTTTCTGGAAGTGAAAAAGGTGCAAGCATTTGGTTTTAACTGATTGTATCAAATAATCCATCACTGGAGGTAAGATCTAACCTCATCTTCAAGATTTAGGAGGAAGAATTCCAAGCCCAAGAGGCAACAGGGTAGAATTTTCACATTTTCAGTCACCCTTGATATGAATTGGCTGAGTGTGATCCTGACAAGAACACCCACTAACATGGACCTCTACATACTGTGAATTTCTAAGTATGCAGATGCCTGCAGTCTTTCCTCCTCTGGAGACTGCTACCATCCAAGGAGTTAGTGGAATTGGCTCAGATAAAAATCACCTAAGCCAAGCTGGCTGGTACCAGCAGACAAAGCTTGTATTGTACATCCTCCAGGAAGATTTATGGGCAGCTCTGGAGCTTCTTTGGGGATGATTCTGAGTTCAAGGGAGTTTTAAAGTGAGGGGAGAAGGGAAGCGTGGTGTGATTTTCTTGGGGTAGAGGGAAGCGCCATCACAGAGGGCAGTAGTCCTTGATCATGCATGAAGGTGCAAACTGTTTCTCCTTGCACCTGCTTGAATAAAACCAGTCTTAGATTTTTTTTCCCCAAAGTTTTTTTGAATGTACGTGTAGCAGCTCTGCAGAAATCACATAAGAAAATCTCATTGCCTTCAGTTTTAAGGGGAAGAAGCAGAGCAATTATTTTCCACATTTTCTATAGCTCAGAATTATTTGCTATAGCAATTATTTTTGGGAGTTCAGAGTAATTTTAGGATCTTTTTATTTTCTGGCAAGAACCCACAGAGATAAAAATGGCTCTTGCCACACTGGTACAGTGGCAACCACTGCAAAGCAAAGTGCTCCCTTGAGATTTGAAAGTCAGCAGTTTCCCACTGAGCCCTGGACCAGCTGTGGAAGGAGGAGGAATAAAAGGTGATATGAGTTAGATTTATGCTGATGTATGAGGTGAGTGTAGGTTTTTGCTTAGAAGCTGCTAGAAGGTCATGGTATTTTACCAACTGAGATTTATACATTTGAAAATGAACCTCCAAATGGGAATGTTTCCAAAGTCTAATAAAGCAGAGCTATGCTCATACACTGACCTTGGCAAGCCTGCAGGTAAGTTCCACAACTTCTACCACCTTATAAACACTAAGATGGGTTATACAGAAAAAACTATAGAGGCTCTATTTAGAGACTTATGGTAGCAAGTAGGCAGAAAAACTTCAAAACCACCAATTTAATTTATTGAAGGTCTCAATAGGAATATATAGGAAAAAATTCTGTCTTCCACTGCAAATATTCCCACAGCAGCCCAATCTACTTGCCAGGAGTACCCAAAATTTAGGGCAAAGGGTGGGGGAACAATGTTAAACCTGTTTAATAATACCACTAAACAAAACTTGAAGGATGAGCATGAACCTGGATCCATATTTTACTTGATTACCTCAGCAAGGAAGCCGATGGCTGAGAGGTTTGTCAATCTGGAGTTTACTAATTATGTAGTTATATATCATGGTTGTAGACAAAACAAGAGAACACCCACTGGGACTAACACACTTTTTTTTAAGTTTTCCAGCCTGTCTCTGGTTTTCATAAAGGTTTTTAAAGTTTCCTTTTGTGTATCCAAATTGGGAAAACATGGGTGAGATCAAGAACTTGTTCCTAGTTCCAACTAAAATGCTGGTAATGCTGGTTAAGGGTTCAAGATCTCCACTCCAGGGAGGCAAGCATGACAAAAAAAAACCACCTTGGGCCAGAACTTGAGTCAGGACCAGGGCATAAATTAGAGCAGTCTGAGGAAATGACAACTTGCACCAGCATCCTCCCAGCTTGCCAGTGTGGCAGGGCACCATGGCACTGAAATCTAGGAATTTCTCAAGGCAAATTTATGGTGCCTTTGCTTTATTAGCACAGCATAAAAAGGCCATAATGGATGATGGAATTATTTACTTCTACACTTCCAGAAAATTACACCCAGTTGTAATAATTTTGTATTAAGCCGTCATTAGCTTTTTCATTAAATCAACGTGATCTAGTGGAAGGTGTCCCTGCATATAACAGAATGTTGGAACTGGATGATTTTTTAAGGTCCCTTCACACAGAAACCTTTCTGTGATTTTATGCTATTTTTTTCCCCTTGCATTGCCTTTCCAGGATCAGAAGAAAAGGAAAATCATATTTTACAACAGTCAAAGAAATAGTGTTTTAAATCTTAGTATGTCTTGTGATATGTTGTGTTTTTAGACTTTTTAAGCAAAAGATGTACCTATACCTCTGACATATTTCAATATGAAAGTTCTAAAGGGGTTCTTTGAAATAGCTAGGTGCTAGTAATGTGTCTGATGTGTTTGCATGCAGCCTTCTGCTATACAAAGCCTGAAGAGCTGCCCCCTTCATGGCCTTTTAGGTTCTATTTTCCAGAGACATAAAATATTCTAGCAGGAATAAGAGGTGGAGTGCACAATATGATGTGAATAAACACGTGTGCTCTTTGGAGCTGCCAGCATGTTCTGCCTTAGCAGAGCTGCTGAAGGGATGGGATTATGAGCAGGGTCCCAACTGCAGGAATTTCTGTTACATTATATGACTACCATATAGGGTTTTTTCCTAATTTTCCTTACTGTTTTCTAAAAGTTATTTTTTGTTATATTTTTAACTTAGTTAAAGGTACAAGGTGTTGCTCTCCAGCTTGGTCTATAGTGTGTAGCTCTGACAAAATGGTTTGTGCTTTAGGGCTGGGTTTTGTTTCTGGGAGTGTATTTCACTGTGCAAAACTGACTTGGTTTGTGGAGTCCTGCCAGTGCTACCCGTAAAGTGGACCCTCACCTAACATAAAGTTTTTAGGACTTATCCTACATCTGCAGTTCATGATTTGTGGAACATACAGCCCATGTGCTGGAGGATGTATGGAACTCCCAGCTGGTTTCATTAATGTAGATTTCCATTTGTGTGTTGGAGATCTACTTTTCTCCATGTTGTGCAATGTTTTTGCAATGATTTTGGCTCCTCTAGCATTAAGTCTTTTAAATGGTGGAATTTATTCTTGATTATACTAATAAAAAAAAACCCATTTTTTTTTCCAAGAGTCATATTATTGGTTTTGTAAAGGATGCATCATTCACCAGATATTGATCCCTCTCCTCTGGTTAGAAGGACTGGCCTTCCACTTGCATGAAACAGTATCTGGCATAGCAAACAGAAACGTTTTGCATTTCAATGTAATTGGTCTCTCATGAAAACAGAAAATAGCACCAAAAATTTGTGCCTTTATTTCATACTTTTTAATAGAAAAGACTGAATCTTGCCTCTGTTTGGTGCGTGTGGGTTTTTTATGTGGGTTTTTAAAAAAATTTCTCTTTAAGTAATCAAATTTGAGTAGAACATTTTACCTTATTCCAATTCTCACTTCAGTCTTGCTGACTGTATTGATTTTTTTATTTTGGACTCAAACCCAAATATGTCTTTTTTCCAAACTGTGTGACTGTAAGCCCATCTGAAGTCAGCCTCAGTCCATGCCAGATGAGGCATCCTGGGAGTGTGAGAGGTGTCAGTACAGACCCAAGTTTGTCCCTCTCTGGAGGGAGGACCTGCCAGGTGCATTGCAGTCAGAGCTCTCCTGTGCTACTCTCATATGTACTCCATCTATGTCAGGCAGACAAATTGAATGTGGGGTGCTTCTACAAGAACTCCAGGGAGGTAAATGGGTTATTTAGCTAACGTGTCAAGGCTGACCTCATAGCATGGAGGATGCAGTGCTCTGAAGAACAGGTTGGCAATTTGGGTACTTAAAGTCAGACAAGGTTGTCTTTCAGGATTTAGTATGTTTTTATATATGTGCCTTCCTAATCTATAACACAAGCAAAATCTATATAACCAGCAGGACTGTATTGTGAAAGGAAGAGTGGAGGGAACTGAAGGCTACAGTATTACATCTTCTCACTTTTGGTGATTTATTTAATTTCTATTTCCTCTCTGCTATACCTTTTCTCTGGAATTAGATGTAGTTTTTTTCTTTCCCTATATTTTAACATTATTAAAATTCATTATTTTTATTACCTTATTATTAATGTGCAAGACTCTTTGCACATTATTTCCTCTCACTTTCACAAAATTCATGATTCTTGACCAGTACAGAATTTTACACATCTGTTGTTATATTCTCTTTTTAAAGTATTTAAAACACTGAGGCCTAGGATGGGAGTCCTGGCTGCAGAATTGTCAACAATTAATTTTGTAAGTCAGCTTGAATTTACACTTGGAACACACAAGCAAAGAGGAAGCAGCTTTGAACTGTGTGGCTCACTCTGTCTCTGCAATACAGAACCACATATAATAAAATTTCTCGAGCTACTTTTGTAGCTCTAGATATCCACTGTGATTATAATTCACTGAGTTCATTGAATATACAAATCCCACAGCATTAAACTGAACATTTGAGACCTCAGAGCTAAAAAACCCGCAGTTGCCATACCTTCCATCAATTTTGTCACTTTTCTTTCTGATACACTACAAAATCTTTATATATGTTTGAATATACTATCTGTAGAAACACAGTTTTATCTTGGAAGACAGGTATTCTAAAACTGAGAAGGCTAATTGCTTGTGTCTTTGGAGATTAGGGAAATGTTTTTACCTTTTCTCAAAGGGTGCATCTGCATTAGTAGCTTAGTGTCCTGGAAGAGTGCAGAGACACTTTTCCTCAATGTAATGCATGCAAGGAACTGAAAATCTGCAGCCTGTGATTGGGCACAAAGCATGTAGTATACTGCTTGTATTATACCTACAGAAGTCGTACATGGATCAAACTTCTGAAACACTAAGTTCACAAACTTTATAGAGAGCTAACTAGTTCACTATTAATGAATAATTAAAAACACTTAGAGAGTGGACTGGCAAAGTGTGGTCAGTGATTGTGAATGAAGTGTAGGATATCTTGGTGAAGCCATTTGAAAATCTGTAACACAAGTTCCTTGGGAGTAAAAATAAAATCTTCACCATTTTCATGTATCTGGAATGTCATATCTAACTGTTCTTAATCCTCTTGTAGAGAGATTAGAAATGAGGCATTTGAGGTAGGTTGTGGGGGGCTTTATGAAAAAGAATCATGGGGCAGGTTGAAGCTGTGCATGTGTCAGAAAGTTCAGACCCCTGACTGGGAAGCTGCTACTCAAACTTCATAATGAGGATCTTTTTCCTTGTCCTGACCTCTCTCCCCAAGTTTGGCATTTGGCTTTATAGCACATTGGTCAGTTTGTAGTCAGCATTTCCTCAAATGTTTATGGCTCTGCTTTAAGGGTGGAATTCTCATCCTGAAGATGATAATCCTTCATCATGTAAAATGACCATGCTGTAATAAGATCTTCTTGCAGGGTACAAATGTGTTATTAGGTGTCAGTCTGCAGGCTCGGGTCATCCGCCAGCTGTTACACTGCACAGGTTGTATTTTTTTGCAACATTTGGTGGAACATTTCAGGACTGTGGGATTATCTGAACCAGATGTGAAAAGGCATCTCCCTGACACAAGTGTGCAATTAGTCATAAGTGATTACCCATGACCCCTTATGTGCAAGGGGAGAGAAACTTAGGGTTAACTGCTGTCTGCACCTTAACTGAAGAGGGCTATAAAAGTTCCTCCCTTTTATTTCTCAGACTGCAGCCAATTTTCTGCTTGTTCTTGCTTCTGAGATTTTTTTTTCAGGACATGCAATCCAGAGAAACCTAGAAATCTGAGTCCTACTTGGAAAATTGTAACAGAACATTACTGAGAAAGAGACGTGAGTCCTAGTTTTTCTGCATCTTTCTCTGCTGTTCGTGGTTACAAAGCCACTGTAAGATCACAGTCTCTTCCCAGTGAATAGACTGATATGTTGGTCCAAGGGCAAGAAGCAAATTAAGGATGTTCCTCTGACTAGATAAACTTTCTCCTTTATATGGAGCAAGACTTCATTTTGAGTTCCTTCTGCCATCAACAGCTCCAGTAACATGACAAAGGGAGAAATATGAGTCTCGTGGGGCTTTACCTATCAACATTTACACCCTGGCTCCCTCTGGAAACAGGAGGGTATTCCCAGACTGCTGGTCAAGTGCAATTTCTAAGAACTAACATGCCTTACTCAGTTTCTGAGTGGATCTGAGTGGTAGCTCTATCCCTGTAGATCTGTAGGGTTCCAAGTACAGTGGGCTTATATCTGCTGTATGCTGGTTGACATAATTGAGTAGATGAGTTTATAACAATGCAAGAACCTTTGTAGAAATCTTCTTGCATAGTTGTGATGGTATAGGGAACTGTGTGAAGCCTTTTATTGTTTAGAGACAAATGGAAATCTCAAATGCTTTTGGCAAGCTACATGTAAACTTATGTTCTTTAGCTGATTAATGACTTCCTGTTGTCGGACTGCTGTTCATCTTTACCTGTCCAGTGTGACTTCCCCTGGTTTTCTCTCAGTGATGTTTGTAGGCTATAAATTGGTCAAGGGTCTTCATTTATTTATGAAAGAAAGGACCACAGCTAAGGCACAGTAACAGAAAAGGAAAAGGTAGCTGGTGCTGCATAGACTGGGCAGCAGGTGGGGATATAAACCCCCACAGGTTGCTAACTGTTGTCGTAGGTGCTAGAAGTAGCCAAAGACTACTAAATTGAACTGTGTTCTAGCTACTTTCTTCTCTTCAGCCCAAATTGGCTCAGGCTTAACAATACTGAGTCTTATTTGTTACCTCCCACTCATGTTGCTAACACTGTCAATGCAGAGTGGAAAGATGTGGGGACTTTAAGTGGTGCCATCGGCTTTGTGTGAAAGCAGAGTTGCTCCCTGACCCTTTCAGAGGACATGTGGATGAGGAGCCTGAGACAAAACATGTCTAACATGAGGTCCTCAACAGTAAGCACAATTGCCTGTAGCTGGCTTTGGAAAAGGAACAGACCTTCACAATTTTCCCTGTGTTTCTAACCTGCCTAACAGCACTGCAGCTCTCAGGAGAACTTCCCGATGCAGCACTAGACTTTCACTCACAGCCATGGAGAGATGAAAGAGGATAGATGTCAACAGGTTGTATCATCATATCATCACATATCATACCAATCTCCTGCACTATTCAGGTCAATAGCATGTGGTCAATCAGGCCCTGTGAGTGTTGCCTCATCACAGCTCCTGTGGACAGTGGAAATTTGGATCGTCTGAGTGAAGTGATTGTTTCTTAAGCATAGGGCTTTTATGGGAAATCAAAAGCCTTCTTTTCATCAATGAGGTATTTAAAATACCTCTCTACCTCTTCTCCATCAGAGTGGGGTATAAACCACAGTGTGGCCAGTGAGATCTTCCAGACAGTTGTGAGCTCCCAGTGTTAGCCAGACTCAGACAAAGAAGCTTTGGCATTTTTCCCCTAGAGAAATTTTCCTTCCCTTCAACAGTGGCTGGTTCTTTCTGAATCTGCCTAATTTTAAGTATGAAACATCTCAGTTTAGATTTAAGCCTTTCATCATCTTCTTTGAAGGGCTTTTTCCCCCTCAAGTGCTTGCCATCAAGGCTGGTCTGCATGGAACACATTTACTTCTGAGTTTTTGAGCACTGCCTGCACTATAGAATTTAATGGACATCAAGGGAAAAATATTTGTTGGTCAAACAACAATTTTTCAAGATTTATAGTTTCTATCACTCCTGGTTATAACCTTACCCTCCATCCCAGGCACCCCTCTCAGCATGCAACTGAATTTTTCCAGTTTCATGGTACACTCAAAGTTTTTCAGAATTCAGTATTCATACCAAGTCCTGACAAAGCATTGAGTGTTCACTAAGTGTTGAGATAAATATTAGACCCCAGCATTGCCCTCCAGATGGAGGAAAAAAAAATCAAAAGCAACCTCTAGAGGTAAGATCAACTCCATCCAATGCTTCCTTGTTAGCTGTGACAGTTCTGTCCTGCTGTGCACATGTAGGTCCTCATCCTTGTCTCTGCAGCTGATGGCTCAGGGGATGGGCCCAGGGCTGGTGACAATTCTGTGTGGAGCTGATCTCTGGGCAGAAGGTGAGATGCTGTTCCAGCAGCAAGGGATTAGCATGAGTGAAAGAGAGCTCTGACTGCAATTTCCCTTTGGCACCTAAGGTACATGCTTAACTTTGAAGGTGTAAGCCAGGACATGGAAGCAAAATGGCCCTTTTGCCTCCCCACAGTGTGATACGTGCTGAAGTCTTGCGGGATCAGCACTCTTGTTTGGATTTCTGAATTCCTGCCAGATCAGGGCATTTAGTTTGGATCATAAGAGAAGTAGAAGCTGTTCACAAGGCTTGGGTCCAAATTTCCACACCATCTGCTGTGTTTGTAGATCAGTGTGGAGGTTTGAGCCTCCCATAAAAGTAGAGGGAAAAGAAAGTAATGTTTAATAAGGGAATTAAATGCAGGAAAAATATGGAATGAACCCAGAAAGTGTCCATCCATGTTCTTGGGCATCGTAAATTAGGAAGGGAGTAGCACTAAACGGGGAAGAAGGACAGGTATGGGACAATGGGCTACTCTACCAAGGGTAAAATGAAGTCAGTTTTCAGTGGAACAATGAAGGTGAGGGTGACCCAGTCTTGATTACTCGCCTGGAGTTAAAAGTTACAACTAATGTCTTCTTTGTCAACTTCTGTCTGCAGGTTCTGGAGACAGAGATAGGAAACAGGAGTGTGGCAGTTCCGAGACCCTGGTCTTGAACCAAGACAATGTGCACAGCTCAAATCTCTTCTCTGGAGCTGCTCCTGTAATCTCCAGTTTGAGCCCTTTGTGTGTCTGGTTGCAGAAAGTCAGAATAGGTCTAATGAGAAGAACTTTATATTTCAGTGATGGGGCTGACTTATACAAACATAAAATATTGATAATTAATATTGTCATGGTTAATTAAGATTAGAAATTGGAGAAATAGCAAGAAATACAATACAGTGAAGTTTAATTGGAGAAAATATTATCTGTTACCCTTTTGAATCTCATTGCAGGAAATTGCTATCAGATGAAATTACCATACCCATCTAGTTCAATTGGAAAATAACTTTCAGAAGAAAAGCCTGGTATTTCATAATAAAGGTAGTGCAAATTTTACAGTAAGACTTAATAGCCATAAAAAGGAAAAAATTAATGGAAACATCTACGTGTCATTGCATAAAAGCCAAATCAGAAGCAGAGTCATGGCTTTCCTTCTGAACACCACTTCCTTAATTGAAGTGATTTTCACTGTCTTTCCTAAAAACTAGAAACATGCTTCAAAATTTTAAATTGCCAGTGTGACAATGAGAGGTTTAAACCCCATTAAAGCCCTGTTAGTACAAAAAACCAAGTAATATTATGTGCCATCAAACCACAGAATGTGAATGATGACTGAAACACCTGGCACTGTCCCTTTAACTCAAGCCTTGCCACATCTGAATGTGAGGGGCGTTTTTATTTTCCTATCTTGGGGCTGCTGCCTCTCCCTTCCTCTCTCACCCATGTGAGTTTATTTTCCATTCTGTTTTTGTTGTTTAGGTAGGTGCAGTAATGGCATTCCCAGGGCAGCATTGGGAAGCACTGGCTTCCTTTGTGGAATTGGAAAGCAAAAGCTATTTCAAAGCTGAAATCTGAATATGCAGAGTACCCTGCATTTGGGCCAAATTTTCGTGAAGCTAAACATAAAAGCTGCCCATGCACATTTCTTCCAATGGCCAAGGAGAGATATACATTAAACAGTCTGATCTTTAATCCTTGGTATTAGATTATTTATTTGTTTTAGGCAATGAGGAATGTCATTTGATCTTTTACTCACTGCCATTTGTCTTGCAGTCTACACTGCAGATGCACTGGGAAAAGATTATGTTCCTTCATCTCCCAAATAAACTTTTTGTTTGTTTGCCATGGCATTTGTACAGCTTTCAAGCCTGAATTTCTGTGTGGGCTTAGGTAAATTTCTGTTCTCCTTGAAGCTAAAGAATACAGTAACCTGCTTAAAAGAAGCAAGCTATGAAAACACCACCTTTTTCTTGTGCACTGGTAAATCCATGAGGTATTTACGAGCATGGTATCTAAATGGATAGACACGGACCTTTGAAACATAATAAAAATAACTTGATAAAAGATTAAATTAATGAAAAATACTGAAATAAGACCTTTAAAATGTTCTTTGCAACTCCTCAATACAGGATTTAGAAATTTAGAAATCAACAGGGAGAGACATTTTAGCTACCTGCACATTCAGGGTAGTTCTAGTCAGTGTCTTGACTTTGCAAACAAGGATCTCTAGTGGGTACCTGAGGTCCAGTTTTTGGCAAAATTTACATGAGGAGACCTAAGAGCAACATGGAGCATTAGCTGTGTGACAAGTTTCAAATGCTGGCTGTTGATGAGCCATGTGTCCTTTTTCCAAACAGCTTTTGTGAATATCTTGTCCTTGTGCTGTCCACAGTATTAAAGGTAAATCAGATGGTTAAACTCTGCCTAAAACAAATTTTCTTTTAATTTCCTTTCCAAATTTTCCTTTATCTCCACATTTTGTATGTGAAAGCTATCAGCTATCCTTTGCTCTGTTAGAGGGTCACCTTAAAAATTACATATGTTCTACAATTCCTTTATTCTTTGGTAGGGAAGCATAGGAAAGATGTTATTTTGGATTAGAAATCCCAACTGAAGCAACACCATTTAATTGTTTACTTAGATTAAGCTAAAAACATTTGTCATTAAGTGCGCAAGAGGTAATTTCCTGCCAGAACACCCAAACCTTTGACATTTTTCCTTCAAAAAACTTTAAATGTGTGGTAGAGTATCAAAGCCTTTTCCCTGCCATCATCAGAAAAGGTCAATGTTTTTTGACAGATGCATATTAAGCCTGACTTAATTATGACTGAGTGCCACAAAATTTGATAACATCTGTTATCCAGTGACTAAACAGTGTCTATAATTCTTTTTTTTTAAAAGGACTAGCAGATGAAAATGACAATTTCAGTTGGGAAATCTGAACTGGCAGAAGAAAAAAAAAGTCCTTTTTTCCTGGAATATTTCTAATAATTGCTATAATTTTGAAGCAACTCAAACATTAAAAATTCCCACACGTGGCCTTGACAAGGTCAGTGAGGCCTCAGTAACTTTTATGTTTCCTGCATGATCCCTGCAGGTTAAAGAGAGGGCCTCACTGAAAGGAGGCCAGCCTGTGGAATAAAAGCTTTCTATAGGCCTGAGGAGCAGCTGTTCCTGGGCTGCTATAACCACTCTCCAGAAAGCCTATTTTCACAACTCAAGCAAAAATCTACCTGTTAGATCATTAAAATGTCAGATTGCCCAGGTCACGTAAAATATTTCACAAATAAATACTGTTGCTTGGGCTCCAGCATTCAAGAGGCTGAGTGGGACTGCCCTTCTTGGGCACAGCTCATAGCATGTCTATTTTAGGTTGCTATTGACCATAATTATACTTAAATATCTTTTGTGTAAAATAAATAATAATCAACAAACCCGAATTGAATTTCATAGAGTCCTTGCTGCCTTTTTTAAAAAAAGAAAAGATTTGTGCTAAAGCCACTGGTTTTACTTTCATTTATTTGTTTTTCTTTTTATTGCAGATTTTATTAGTTAGCCTTTTTGGAGGACTGCATTTTCAGGTGAAGATACTGATGTGCCGGTTGGTATTTTGGGACCACAATATAAGATACAAAGCTATTAGAAGCAAAGCCTCTTCAGCAGATTTCTCAGGGTCTATAACACCTGGACAGTTTATATTTCAAGTGCCTTTTTACACTAAGCATGCTCAAGTCTCAGAACCTCTGCCCAGTATTTTGTGCTGAGGCCTCAGGACTGTGCCCTTTCTGACCTCACTGATTCAGTGCTTCTGTGACGTGCTGCAATACAGCTGGAATTTCCCAACTTGTTTCCATTTGTCTTTCTCATCTTGTTCAGACCGACCTGTACCACCCTGAGCAACTCATGTGAACTCCAAGACCCACGTTTGTCTCCTCCAGCTCTAAACACCTGAACAAGGACTCTTAGTTAGGAGCCTGGGCAACTCTGGGAGCCTGAGTTTTTCAGCTGTTGGTGTAGAGGCAGCACAGACAGGACAGCTGAATTGGGTCATTAAAGTTTGGAAATACATACATCTCAAAATGCCCAAGGTTCATTTTGGCTGAGCCTGTATAAAACCTCTGAGACTTTAATCCCAGAACAGTGGCCTATGTGTGACACTCTCTGAACCTGAAGCTAGGAACCCTTATGAGACCAAGTTATTACTTCACTGTTCTTCCAGGGAAATTTCTCGGAGTTTTCTCTGTGCATTTCTGAGTTAATGTTAATATTTGTAAACAGAATCCCAATCTAAAAGCAATAATAGGATCTGACACTCTGCACATACTTCAAGATTTAGGAGATGGAAACTTTTCTGTTGAATAGAAATGCACATTTATTACTCAGCAAATCACAAGTAATTTTTCTAAGTGGCAAGTTCAGGAGCTAAGAACTAATGGAGTGACATGTGAAGGAAATTACAGACCATTTTAGAACTGCTAGACAATTAATCAGATCTTGCTTCATTTGTCATGTATGTACAAAAGCTGCTATACATTATTATGCCCATGCTGTTCTGCACTAGAGTGCCCTAAGTGGGGATGACTTTGATTAGTTCCTTTTTCTGACAGACAAATATTGAACTGCTACTTAGTTTGAATAGTTTTCTTATTCATACAGATCTCTCAGTAGCTCTAGCTGAAATGAAAATGAAATATTAGAAAGTTTACTGCAAAGTAAAAGGGAATAGGGTTTAGCAAAATAGCTAAAGAGAATGAATAGTTTAAGATTAACTACTGACTGGAGAGTTTCCTTAATTTGTCTGAATGACCTTAAAGAATCCCAGATTAAGTACCCCATTTATTTATTAGTTTATTGTATGAAAATTACTACTGTATCATAAACATTAACTTTTAGCTACTATTTAAATTAAAATAAACCCTTTATTGAAACCTACTTGTACCTTTTTGATACCATCACAAAGAACAACCAGGATGCTGTGTACTAAGTGGTTTTGTGAAAATGGTGAGATTTTACTGGAAAGACAGGACCATTAATCTCTGTTGTTTTGACTGGGATACACTATTAGAAAAAAAGAGAAACACAAGTGTGATGTCATGGTGACAGTAACTCAGAAATAATAGTTCTTCAATATTTTAATTAATAATCCAAGCATTTCCATAACTATTCACTTTGTTTTTTGCATTTATTCATTGTTGCATTTGAATAAGTGTCTGTTAGGTTATTGAGAGGATAAACTGGATTTTCAATTGTTTGGTTTTGTTTCATGTTTGAGTCAAGGAAAACACTGGAGGTCACGCACGTGCCAGGAGTCCACTCCTGACTGCAGGAGCTACTGATAGCATCATTCAGCCAGGCTGAGATGCAAATCCTGATTTGCCTTTGGATGTTGATGAATTCTTGCCCATGTGAAGCCTAAGACAAAATCTTTACCTGCTCAAATGGAGTCAGAGGCTTTAGATGTGGGCGGCTGTTAATGATTTCTTTCATCCATTCTTTTCTCTTGTTTACACTTCTGCACATTTTTGTTTCTACTGGCAGTGTTGAGCAGTTGATTTTCAGTGTGACCATTTTTATTTCAGAAAACTGTTATCTATGAGTGGGATAAGAGTGAAAGGATACATTATGCTACAGGTGGCATGGACTATGTATGTCAGGCCTCTCTATTCTTAGGACCAGGGTCAGAACTGAGGGTGTAGATTAATTGTGTAACAAGGTGTCAGAAAATATTCCACAAATAAACAGAACATGGTTAACTCAACACTTTGAATTTATAGAAAGTCTAAATTATATCCTTAAAATAACATGATTATTGCTAAGTTCTAGCCTGAAGCTAAACTGGGGTTCTACTTTGAATGAAGGAGCTCCCAAACGGCAGGGACTTAAAAGGTAACTTAATATGCTCCACTACTAGAAATATAACAGACTGCTTATTGGGACATGTTTAAAAAACAGAATGTAGAATATATTTCTGATCTCACTGATATGTATTTCTACAAATAACACCAGAGAGAAGTGAAATCTGGTTTATGGTTTGCAAGAAATCAACTGGACGAAACCTGAGTTTCAGTTTGAGCAGTTCTACATACACAGAGACTCCCAGCAGAATCTTTAAAAATAAGCATATATTTCCCCAATGACATCATATTTTTGTTATCTGCATTGTACCATAGCAGTTTTTCTTGAAATAAAAGACAAAGAGAGCTACAGAAAAGTTAGACACCATAACATTTCAGTTTAGTTTTGTTTATTCCTATGACTGTGTTTAAAATATTTTGATTAAGGATTGGTATAGTTAAAAAACAGGGATGGTGAGTACTTCCAGGGCTGAAAACCATGTAAACTAGTGCACAAACTGGACTTAATATTTTATTTTCCCTACAGATTATAGATGAGAGATATATGCAATCACTGAATTTTTTCACATCACATCACATTTAAGGGGAAGTAGCAAATACAAATTGAACTTTTAGTCTACAGTTAAATTTTTAGTTTTGTTTTTAGTTCTGTTTTGTCAGAAGGGGACATTAGGGTTGCTCCTATTTATCCAGTAGAGTTGGTGAAATGTGAAAATAAAAGACAAAAATAAAGAAAATGTGTGTGGTAATAGTGCATTTCATGTGAAGTAGCAGATAAGTAATTCCAGGTTTTAATGGTCATATCTAATTATTAGAGCCTGTATGTGTGTTTATAGATTTTCTTTGTGATCAGTAAAGGCTTTGCTTCTGCAGTGTCTGTGGGTTTGTTAAATATATCCATATAAAGCACATGTGAGGGTAAAAGGTCAGCTCTGCTGTGAGCTGAACCCTACTGTTCTATGGCTGATGGGCAGGGGCAGCTCCCTTCATAAAGGTGTATGCTGTTTCTAATAAAAATCTGTATGAAAATCTGTGAATGAGATTTGGTATCAGTGTATAAACCACAGGTTTTCATCTGGTTTAGCTTTTCTTTCCCAATTGCCAAAATAAATTAGTGTGTGAATGATTCAATTTCAAAATTTAATTTAAAAAAAGCGCCCCACATTAGAAACATGATCATAAAAATGCCTGTACTTATTTCTTCTGGCTTGGAGCATTTTGTTCCTTTTTAGGTTGCTTTTAAAAGGGAACAGGATGGACATAATAGGACTAAATATATTTCTTAGGTTGCCATGCAAGATGTGGCCGGGGGTGTGTATTCTATTGCCATCTGTTAGAACCAGGTGGGGCAGTTATGTTCTGTTAATGGGTCAGCTGTTAAAGCCAGGTGGGGCAGTTTTCTTTAGCTCTTCCAGGACCCATCCTCCCTCTGGGAAATATCTTCTGTTAATGGGCCACTGAGTCTCATTGTATGACTGATAAAATGACATCATCCCATTATGAGATGCTCCGCCCAGGGGGAGGAGCCAAGCATTCCTACCTGGATATAATTTGAGATTTGGAACCTCACAGGCAGCCTTTTTCCACTGGATTCCTAGAGGAAGACTGGGAAAAAAACCCCAAAAAACCAGGCCCATCTACACCATCACTAGACCTTCAGAGGAAAATTACACCCTTCTACAGGATCACTGCTTCAACAGAACCACATCTGTGACTCCAGGAGGAGCAGCCATCATTTAATGGGACTGCTGCCAACACCCTGACCAACACAGTGGCAGGTCATATTCTTACTCTGTCAGTGTTGTTTTGTATTACTGCATTTTTATTTTAATTTTTCTAATAAAGAACTATTATTCCATATCTTTGCCTGAGAGCCCCTTGATTTCAAAATTATAATAATTCAGAGAGAGCGGGTTTACCTTTTCCATTTCAAGAGAGGCTCCTGCATTCCTTAGCAGACACCTATCTTTTCGAACCAAAACAATATATCTGAGAAGAGATGCACCTATGGTGTAAAGCACAATGAAACCTCTCTTTGAGCTTGTGTGAGATGTTGGCACAGAGAAACACAGAAATGCTGTCTAGAGCTCTACAGCTCCATATGGGCCATCATGGTTGTGACACTCTCAGGGATCAGTTTCACAGCTGGCACAAAGACAATGCATAACACATCCTTGTCCAGCTGTACATCAGCCCAGGATCCCAGCTTTTGTTTGCAATCCTATCACGTAATTTCAACTGCCTCTGCTCAGATAGCATCAGCTCATGCAAATCAGCCTCCTGTCCTTGTTGTCAGTATAATTGAAGTTCTACTGACTGGTGTCACCTGAGACTCCACTATGAACTGTGTGGAACTTCAATAATTTTATCCTCTGTGTATGCTATTACCACAGTCTACTAAGGATCAGGTTAGTTTAGAAGCAATTTTTACTCAAGAGTATCTAAGTCATAATTCTCTGCCTAGCCCTAGGCAGAAATTATTTTGTCAATATCCTTGTTAACCATATTGAAGGTAGTGTTTAGGAGAGGCATTAGTGGTTTCCAGAGGCAGATTTGCATTTGCATCCAAAGGCTTTAGAAGTTACTTGCAGGTGCTGCATGGAGGAGCAACATACAAGATTTGAGAACATTTGCCTTGACTTTTCAGGTTGCATCTTCACTTTTCTATCAGCTTGTGCAAAAAGAAAACCCAAGAAAGCTCAACAGGAACTGCAAGTGCAAAGTTAATGTCAGAATTTTCCTGGTAAGAGCACAGTTTATAGTATTGTAGAGAGTAAGGGAAAATAGAGAGGCAGATGGAGCAAATATTAAAACAGTAATCACTGCTGTCCTAATGATTCAGTCCAGGCTGTCCACTGACATAACACTGTATTTCCATCCACTGCTTTCCTTGGAAGTTGTGCTTGGCATGACTGCACTTTTAAGAGCATTTGGACAAATAAATAACATCCCTCTTCATTATTTATTTGCCTTAAAATTTTAATCAGTATTTGTGTAATCAGTAGTAATTTACTACATTCCTATTCAAAGAAGTTGGCACAGTGTTTAAACATAATCACCCAATGTAGCTATTTTATTTAAGTACTGGGTTCTAAATACACATAAATTCAGCAATTATCACTGGAACAAATTTTAGACTTTGAAGAGAATTACATGAGGAGGAGTTTTCTGTAGTTCAAATTGGAAAAACAAACTTCATTTGCCCAGCTGAGGAATCTGACTGTGGCTTTTATGCACATGCACTTGGTGTTTGATTTTTGATTGAAAAACGTATAAAATTTTAGGAAGACTTTCAAGTGACAAAAGGCAGGGCTTCCCTCAGCTGCATGTGAGTGCACTGTTTGGGTTGTGAGGTTACAAAACATGCCTTTCCCTTTGATTGATTTTTCTTCTACAGAAAACAGCCAAACGGAATAATAAATCAAGTGCTGATAGCATTTGAGCCTTGTTTTTTAGTCCTGGGCTTAGGAGGTATGGGCATCCTTGTCCATGGTGTCTGAGGGTCTTTGTTAAATGTTTCTAATCCAGTTTAGAAGGAGGAGCTTACTCATCTGGGCTGGAGCTTTGTGAATGAGTCCTCTGCCACTCTGCACCAGAGCAGCTCAGGCGTATGTCTTTATACTGTGGTTGGTTAGAGCTGGAATAAAGTGCCAAAATCAGCAGCTGAAATAAGTAGAGTAAATCAAGTTAAGAGGGAACAGGACAACATCTTGGAAAAGGAGGGAATACGGGGTAAAACCATTACCTAGAAGTTCAGGGTTAAGATGATGAGATATAAATGGATTGGTATTTCCTGGGTTTATAAACGCCGACTCCGGTTTGTGATGTCACCATCTGGTGGCTTTTCATGTTGCCCTGTGCCTACTTGGGCTGCTGGGAAGATCCTCCTTTCCCTCTGGAATCTACAAGAATTTTATCTGAACAGTCCATGAAGGATCAGATCTGTTACAGCAACCTTAAAAAATATTTTGATTGTTGTTGGTCATTATTGGTGATCAACATAAGTTATATTAATGTGGACATTTACTGGATAAATGTGCTTCAGGCTTTGAAAGACACATGAACTTGCAATAATCTGGGTTTAACGCAAATTCCTAAGTGAGTATACACACTTCTGATTTGGTTTCTGGTTAGGTCGCTTTGTTCCCAACGGAATGGAAATTTGCCTACAAGTTATCTATGTTTTAATCAAGGCAAGATATTTATTCTAAATTAATAGGTTTATAGTCTCACTTTATATTGAATTGGTGCACTCCATTAAACATCTGAGTGATTGGTATTTAACAAATCTGGGAAAAGAAGTATCTTCACAGTGAGTATTTTCAACTTGCATGATATAAAGATGGGTGTCATAATTTAACCCCAGCTGGCCACTCAACACCACACAGCCACTCACTTGCTGCCTCCACTGCAGGATGGGGGAGAGAATCAGAAAAGTAAAAGTGAGGAAGCTCATGGCTTGAGATAAAGGCAGTTGAATAGGGAAAGGAAAAGCCACAGGTGCAAGGAAAGTGTGATAAAAGAGCATCTAACAAAAGACCTAGATGTTCTACCCAAAACTTAATGAGGGGTTGGTCATAGAAAGCTTCTAGGAAAAGAGACAAAGTATTTCACAACTTCCAGGAGTGAGCAAATCTGCTGGGTTGAAGATTCAGGACCAGAAGGTAAGAGTTTCATCAATCTCCCTGCACCCTTGTCCTTAGGTTTATAAAGAACACTGGAAAACCAGGCCCAGAAGGAATTAGCGAGTGAACAGAGAAACTTTTACCATTTTGGCTTTATTCTCTTTAATAAAAGTTTTTCCTTGAACAAAGAAACTGTATTTATTTATGGGGTTATGCTTTCTGAATGCCATCATGGACAAGAAGAGGAATATTCCAAGGCTTGGTACAACTGGCAGTGGGGAAGTAAGCCCTTGTACCTTATCATCTGCTGCCTGTGGCATATGCAAAGGAGAGACTGCAACATCTAAACATACATCTGAAATGCTGTAAAATCAATAGTACATGTTGAGGTTATCAAAGCTTCTTCACAGAATGTGTTTTATATTGCCTGTCACTGCCATTATGGTAATGGCTCCTAAGAGCTGCAATAAGATTAATAATACAGTGTTTGATTAAAATAAGGAATTGTGCTAGGGAATTGGTGTGTACCTTCAAAGTTATTAGACGTAGTTGGAAACACAGCTGAAAGAAAGCCTGTCTTCATATAACACATTGCCAGAACTAACTGCTTTGATTTCTTAAAACTAGATGATGATTGTTTGATCATTTTATTAAAAAAAAAAAAATGTCTAGGTGTCAAAGAGTTTCCTTATGTCTAAACAAGTGTTATTAACTTCAATTATGGCTGCCAGGTGGAGAACTGTGCAGTTCTTTTACCATGTTTCAAAATATTTCATTTAGACATTTTGGAAAAACATACATCCCTATTCATAACCCCTGTTACTGTTCTGATTTATAGGTTCTGCTCCGCTGTAAATCATTCAAAATGAAAAAAATTAAATTTTATGGCATCAAACTTATGTGGCATCGTGCCTGAGCAAAGGGCAGAAGGAATGTGATTCTTATACTGCCAGTTTCTATTGAACTTAATTTTTTTTAACAGATGGCTGAGATACACATGTAGAGAAATGTAGAGTATACTTATTCTTTATTTGGACTTTGAATTAAAAATAAAGCACTCTCTTCAATAATTTTTCCAGTTGTTTATGAAACTTTGACTGCTAAGTAATTTTTTTACCTTTTAAACTATACAAATATTTGCAACTGAAACTCAGAAAATTTTGGTTTCAGGCCATGCACTTTAATTACTGTGGATGGTTAAATGTGTCATTCATTTAACCTGACAGGCTCTTGAAGAAAAATGGGTAGTGATGTTGGAAGTGGCATAGGGAAAACTGTGAAATCTTATAATTTTCAAATGGAGAAAGAATCTTGTAATATATTAAAATCATGGCCTGTGTTATCTAGTGTCGAAATGGTTTTGGATGAGGGGACATGATATTACATTCTTAAGACTTCTATATTCTTTGCTTTTCATGTTACCTAGTAGAATACATCAATGCCAGTGAACATTACTGACCTGGCATGGTTCCTGGCTCTGAAGTGGTTCATTTTTGGCAGAAGAAATTTCCGCTCCAGTTTCTGAGAGTTTCCTGAAAGGCATGATGGCATTATAGCTTTAGGTGTAACTTTAACTCACACAACAATGCAGGAGTTGGTTTTGAACTTCAGTTGAGCTAACAAGTAAAGTGATTCTTGGTGACTATAGCTCAGTACTTGCTAAAGGTGTACTTTTCAGATATTCATGGATTTGAAACATTAGGTGTCGAGACTGAAAGTCTCAAAATGGTGGCGACTCATCTTAGAAATGTGGAATCTGTACCTGACCACATCTCAGATTTCTCTCTTGCCACAAAACCTCTTGTTTCAATGACTTTCCTTTTGTTTTAGCTGGGAAGCCTGTTCATTGCCTCATTCTGCACTTCTCAGCCCAACCAAATCCCCTAAACATGTGGGTGCATCCTTGGGACCATCCAGGCACGTGAAAATCTGTCAGAACCTTTGGGAGACGCTGTCTACACTTTTATCACTTGATGGGCACAGTCTTGGTCATATAAGAGAAGACCAGAGCCCTTGAGCACATCCCTACTGTAGCAAAGTGGTTAATAATGAGTATTTTAAGGAAACAGATACAGCCAATAGCAGACATTCTTGACTAGTACAAGGTGTGAAAGGCAGTCCCTAGTGACAGAACTGCACCTCGCCATACACCAGTCATCAAACTCTGCTCTTTCCACATTGAATGTGGATAGTCTTTCAGCCCTGGGGAATATTTTGACTTTAATAAAAAGCTTCTGCTGAAAATTGTGCTAAAAAAGCAACAAAATGCGTTTCCAGAAAGAAAGAATGGCTGAGCCTTGTCTTAATTTGTATCAAATTAATACAGTCAAATTAATTGTATCTGATTTTTAAAATATGTTTAGGCTATAAGATTGTGGCTTTCTGGTCATGTGCAACTCCATGTGTTACTTAAGTTGTGTTAACAGAGAAATTTGCAGCCTTTTCTTTTATAGCAGGTATGATTTTATCTCACTTTTATTACAGGTAGGTTTCTTTGAAATACCTGTTAAACTTCACTTATAAAATGAAATTAATATTGAAATAGCTGATCTCTGTGTTGTAGGTAACAAAAACAATATAAATGTTAACAACATTCCCTTTAAATACAGAATCAACTATATTAAGTACCTTGGGGATTAAGATTTTAACTTCCTTAGATTTATGGTGAGAATTAAAACATCTCTTGTTACATTTGTAAACACAGAGCTCGTTAGATGAAGGGAATTTCCTTTATCATTAATAGGTCACATTAATGTGATAAAAATGTCTGCATTCTCAATAAATTTTATTCTTATTTAAGCAGTTACCACATAAAGTGTTTATCCTTCAAAACTCTCAATAGCACTTTTATATCCTCCAATTGAAATAATAAAGAGCAAAGAATGAGAAGAAACAAATTAATCCTCTCCTGGGAAGCAGAAAGACAAGCACTGCCAGATTTTAAGTTGCAGCATTGATTTGTTAAGCTTTTTTTTTTCTCTTTCCACATTTTAAATGGGGAAATGAGTGCCTGATACTGAAATTAGATTCAAAATTGCCTTGTGGGAAACACCTTTGTGTAAGGGACCTGATACTTCCTTCTACTCTTCATACCTCTGTTAGCCAGAATAGGCATTTTTGGAAATGGAAAGAGGAGTGAGTTTTATTTATTTTTGTGTGTATTGATTATTATAATACCATAGAATGGAGGAAAGGCAAAACTGGATGAGGTTTGGTGCCCACGTAGAACTGATATGAAAGTGATCACTCACCAGGTTTTTCCTCAAAAGCTCTATCTTTCTGAAAACTTGGCCATACTTCATTATTTGTGCAGATTTAAGGTTTAGTTTCACTTGGAGTAAATTTCCTAATGGACACAAACAGAAGAGTTGTCAAACCTTGTGTTGTCTAGGCAATAACTCACAAAGCCTAAATCCAAAACATTCACAAATTGTGAATCCAAACCATTCACAAATACAGAGAGAATTTGGTGGTCCACAGAGAGCAGACTGATCAATCTATGTGGAGTTTACTTCTGGTTTCTAGCTGCTGTTACATGTGTTAAATTCATCCACTGAGAAATGAAAATGCTCTGTGAAATTATAAAGTTATCTGGAAGCAAGGGGCCAGTGGTACCTAAGATAACCAGACCTGTGGTAAGATCTAAAACTGTGGAAAAGCAACATTGTTCAGAGTGGTGAATGAATCAAAGAGATAAAATTGGCATGGCAGAAGAATGAGCTTCCAAGGACAGCACGGAAGGAGGGTGAATGAGGAAAAGGGATGATGATGTCTGTGGTCACTGGAAGCAATGTGTGTATCTGTATGGGTGTGTGAGTGCACATGAGAGACAGAGGAAATAACAGGAGAGGGACTGACTTCCTGAATTTCCCCACCCCCCCAGATGATATTTCTTGTAAGGTGAGTGTAACAATATACCAAAGCATACCAAAGTATATACCAGATTTCATCATGTAGTTTGTTTGCTTCATAAATGCCTTACTACACTTTTGCAGCATGGAGCCTGCAGGAAATCCACTCCTTGGACATAACTCTTAGAGTAGATTATTGATAGAACATAAATTCTCATTTCTTTGAAAAGGTAAAGTAAGAAGAGGTTTATTAAAACTCTTTTTTCCTTGGAATGTTGTCTAAAGATCTTCTTTTCAAAAGAGGATGAATGATCCTGCACTTCTCCACACTGTCATGGTCATGTTCTTTTTAAATGCTAAGGAAAGCATAAGGCAATAACAAAATTGTCATTTTGGACATTTTATAAGTTTCTTGGATGCAAACTTGCTGAGTTTTTTCCTTCCATGGGAAATCTCACTTCTAAGCACAAATTTCTGTAAAAACAAATCTTTGTGTGAGTGGTTTCAAGGACATGGGTGTCTGGCTGCCCTGTCTCCCTCATGGGGGATGTGGGCCTTTTTCTCTCTCTTCTCTCTGTCAGCCACTGATGTGAAAAGTTGTTATCAATAGAATTTGTAAGCATTCTTGCACTTTCAGTATGGAGCTGGAAGAAGCAAGTAGCTAGCTCTGTACCTGGGCAGAAATAGCCCAAATCCTTCTGAACAATAAAGTAATTTTAATAAATAATATAAACCTTCTGATATTAGAACAAAAAATCTTGATTCACCCCAGCAGAACACCAACAACAATAAATAGTGACCCTGACCTCTAACTAAAACAGCAAAACAATACATTTTTTTTTCCCATCAGTTTGGAGGATTAACTGCCAAAGGAAGGAATGATCTCTCATTATTCACCACCATCTTAAATGTCTTCATTTACAGAAGTCAAAACCAAGTGAAATTCAGGAGTTAGTTCAGCTAAGATCTTGTATCAAAGCTGAGACATTTACCTGTGAACCCAGAAAAGGCTCTTTGGGCTGTGTCTGATAGAATCAGTAACATAAAGTTGGTACACCAATTAAACCAAAAAATAAATACTTTCTCCAGGGGTAGAATACTAAGTATTCTGAATTTAACAGGCTAACACTGTAAGCTGTTCCCATGAGCTAATTTTAGCAAGTTTGAATAGATTGTGACCTGGAGGGTCCTGGAGTGGAGGTGCCCACCAGGCAGGCAATGGGTCACAGCCCCCAGGACTCCTGGATGCCACAGGAGAGGATCTCTGTGCCCTGGGATGGCTGGGGTGGGGCTTTTCCCTTTGGCATGAGGGTGTCTGTGGAGGCAGGAAAAGTATCCTCAGGCCAGACATGCAGCTCAGTTGTTTTCCTCACTGAGAAGCTTTGCTAAGCCACTGCAGGAACCCCAAAAATTTGGGCTCTCTGTCAGTGGATATAAGGAGTGGGAATCAGAAGTACCACAGACCCCCTCCAACCTCATTTGCTCTGCTGCTGGATTTTGGACACTATTATCTCCATCTAAATCCTCTCCACAGCTGCTGTGGAGCAACAACATTAAATCAGGCAATAACAGCAACTTTGCAGTGGTTGCAAAAAGTAGGAAATATGTTGATAAGTTAGACTTCACTTTGTTTGGTTGATTTATTTTTAAAATTTTCTTTGAGAAGAAAGTGCATAATATTGCTAATAAGAAACTTTTCATCCCAACAGAGGGAAACCAGGTTTGTAATTAGGAACATGAATAAGGTTTAATAGAAAGACCTTTCTCACAGGGGAAAACAAACATGTAGGAAAGAACGTGAAATACATGCAGATCAAAATTTTAGAGTGGTCCTTTAATAAAGATGGAAGAATTACCTGTACAAAATAGTAACCATACTCCCAAACTGCAGCCAGGAAAATGATTTGTTGCTATTGAGTTTGGAAGAATAAGAACCTTTGGCAATATAGTGTGAAAAAATACATTTTAAAATACAAAGGAATACATGGAAAACATTTTTTTTTATCTGGGGAACTAGAAATAATACACCTGCAAGTATAATGAATGGCATAATATTGGCACTGCATGGGGCATTGAGCAATTTGTACCACAGTTATAGGTTCTTTCTTGCTATTAATCTCAAATAAAATAAACATCAATTCCAAATCCTTGTACTTCTGGCTCTCATTTATTGTTCACCAACTCTTTTCCTTTGTGTTTTGTCTTTGCCAGCTCTTTCTGTTTCTCTTATGTTACTTGTCCATTCTCTTGGCTGTTTCTCTGGCTGTGCTCCATCTCCTTAGATTACCTTCAAAAAAAAAGAAAAAAATAAGTACCTCATGTGCTGAACTACAAAAGCAGTCAAACATGTACCAGAATGTGGTTTGCTTCACTGATGGCTTTTTTAAAAAACACACTAAGTAGCAAATACTGGCTTATAAGAGACTGTTGTGTGATCTGAGTAGCATGGGAGAATTCAGTAATGCATTTCATATATTAGATGCTTATGTTCTTAAAACCATGAATTAAGAAAGACAATCCAACAGAAAATAAAAAAGCCTTGCTTCTCCTTTTTGAAATTTACATCTTGGACTTACTCTGTTGCTCTGAGCATGTGCTTACTCTTGGTGTTTAGCTGTAATGATCTAATTCTTCAGTTTTAATGGAGACTGTGCTTTCTATTTCTAATTCCTTCCAGCAACAAGGAAACCCGTTGCTTTCCCTGTGTTCCCATTACAGTCATCTGGATGACACTCTGTGGTAAGGATGCTGCAGTATTACCACCATACGTGCAGTGAATTTATGTCCTCCTCTGATGGTACTGCTGTGCTTCAGATTTATATAAAAAATTGCCAGAAATCGCCAAAACTGACTCTTCTCTTCTAACCCTAGAATCAAGCTAGCAAAATGAGAGCCAATTCAGGCAAAATGTAGTATGAGTAGCTGACACATTGCTGACCCAAGCCTAACAAGTGCCAGTGAAAATCAAAAAGCAATGTGTACACTAGGCAGATGTAAATGTGGGATAAAATGTACCTCAACCACTTTAAAATCTCCAGAGACTTTAAAGAAAGAAGGTTTGAATTGGAATTTCTTCTTTTCCAGGTAACCATGCCAGCCATTGTATGCAAGAAGTAAGACCAAGCACGTAGGTTTTATTTTAAAATATTTATTCATATTTAAATAATTCATTGTAACTAATGCTCTTCAGTTTGGTCCCCAGCCAAGGGTCACCAGCCCTCTGTAAGTATTAAACCCTCACATATGACATGTACACATTGGTGTCCCCGTGTGGGTGACAGCTCCATTTCAAGGCTCTGCACACTGAGAGGTGCTGATCCACTGCCCAGCCCTGAGCTGGCCTGACCTCAGCCTTCCTCCACTTTCGGATACCTGAGGCCATCAGGAGCTCCCCTGTCAACAAGGCAGTGACTTCAGGCAATGGCTTCATAGGCACACACCCTGCAAGGACAGCCTTAAGGGCTTTCTCTCTAGAGCATATGGAATTACTAAGTCAAAACAAACTTAAGTTCCTCGGTCTGTGGTTGCACAGCACGGTTATTTCAGTCAATAGATAGGAAAACACGATTTTCAGAATGAGAGTCCTACTATATTAGCCTGGTAAATCCCAGTGTTATGATACAAAAGAAAAACAATGTTCTTGTTATTTCTGGAGGTTTAAGCAGATTGCCTACCCTGGGATACAATGGTACTTTTCAGCTATTAAGGCTTCTAAAACTCATTGAAAATAGTCTTTCAATCCAAGAAAGGTTACATTGTGTTCTTCATGTATTAAGCAATGATCCGATGGTAAATTGTGGGATACAAGTTCTTTCATCCTTAATTAAAAAGAAAAAAGTGAAAAGGATTAGGTTCAGAGCTGTACAGTATTTACTTGAGTAAATCAAATGAACAAGAATAAAATACTGAACAGAGAATAAAAACATTAATCTCTGTTTTATGACAGAATTCAAGCAGCTGCATATTAGCAGGAGGAACAGTAGATAGAGGAGGTAAATATCTAAATAATTATATTTGTGTTACCATCAGAGACTAAATTGAACATTACAAGAAGATTCTTTAAGGGGAAAACAGAGAAACAAGAGCTGGCATAAAAACAAAATCATAGGTCTATCTGGATGGGCTGCATTCTCAGTTGTGCTGGTCTACACAACCAGATGAAGTTCCAGTGTGTCATGTGGAGGATGTGGAGAGGAAAATTAGCAAGTCATTAAGGAAATGACTGGTGAGCAGCTCATGATATGCTGCCAACATCAGCTTATTTGCATTGCTGAAGGTTGAAACAAAATGCTACCTGTAGCCTACATGGAGGGAGAAGGATCTGCACTAATTATTGATCTATTTATTACTGTAGGATGAAGTGTAGCTCTGATATCATTGTAAGTGGAAGTGGAGATAAAAAAGCAAATGAAAAAGATAAATGGCAGCAATTGACAAAGATAGATTAGAGTAATGATCCATTAAAATATGCAAAAGATTAAAATTAGCTGTAGGTATTGTTTACAAACAGGCCTAGCAGCAGGCTGAGCAATCTGTGTCTAGAAGGGCTTATTTTAACTCCCTTGTTTGGATGTCATTGTTTTGTAGTGGTTTCTTTGCTTTCCTTTTGAGATTAAAGCAAGACTGTTCCAAGATTGTCTCAATCAGAAAAGCATATATGGAGCACTGTGTGTCGGCATACAGAAGAGATTTTCACAGGCAATATGTGAAGGTGGGTGCTGGAATAGGAACCATCAATGTGAAAATACCTTTGATTACTTTTAAAAATCTGACTGCTAATCTTTTGCAATAGAAAAATGAAGACCTCATTGTATGATCTGAATGAGTGATGTTTTTCTTCAGTGCCTGGTAAAATGTTTAAAACTCTCCTCCTGTCCTTCTCATCCTAGCACACCCTACACAAATTGTTTATTTTTATGCTCCTTAATTCTCTACTTGAAAAAGGTGACCACTGCAGAGTCTCACACAGGCAGAGAAGGTGCATGAGGAGAGTGTAACATTTACTAATTGCCCCACTTTGAAGAAAACTTGTATGTTCCTCCTCCACATGAGAATCAATTATATCTGTTCTTCACATAAGGATAGCTGTGACCTTTTGCTCAGTGAATACACTTTGAGCATATCTGTGCAGATCAATAATTAGTTAAGCACTTTGAAATGTTTTGGCCTGAAAGACACTGTATAAATAAATGTAGCATATCCTTCTTAACATATCTCACAATATTTGTTCTAGGATTTGATTTGTGGAAGATGCATTCTTTCACAGGGTTGGATTCTTCAGACTGTAAAGCCTATCTGGATATGAGTGAGGATTTGCTAGAAATGTTATGAATATAGGAGAAAATTCTGTTTAACAGGAATTCCCACACCAGAAGAAATTAATTTATCCCATTTACTTTTATGTATAGTACTTGACTTTTGGTTTATAACTCTCACTTTTAAAACTGAGTTTGTGGGCTATATCCAGGATCTAAGACACCCCAAGTTCTGCAGCAACTCCACCAATGTTCTCACTTAAAAGATAACTGGTACCCAAATACCCTTTGATCCCTTATTTCAGCTTGCTACAGGCCATTCCCTGCAGAATTCTTAGGTGATCTCTGTCCCTAGTCACTTCAGGACTGTAAGTTTCCTATTATTTTTTCACTGTGTCAGCTACCTTTCCTGCAGCAGTCACACTGGCTGTAGTATTTCTTTTCCTGGGCTTAGCACAGTTCCGCACCCATCCAGCTGTTCCTCTTGTGTCCCATTGAGTCTTTTCTATTAACTGTGCCTTAGGATTTTAATGCTCAAGCCTGTTTCCTGATTTAGGTAAGTCTCAGTAAACCTTTTATAACATATTTTTCCATACATGCATGAGGTACTGTTTCAGGTCTCCCTTTTGTGCAGGCTTTAGGTCTGCCTGGACTTGTGTGAGGTACAATCACTCCTGTTTCTGAAAATTTTTCCTTACCAGATTTGTTATGAGTGTCCCTATTTGTGCTCATCTGGCTTTTGGACAGAGCAGAGGAATCCTCTCAATGAATGTCCCTGTAAGATGTTGTGCTTGCTGACCAAAGGGAGCCATAAAAAGCACTTGAATGTTTGAACCCAGCCAGATGTGCCTGTGAGTTAGCAGCATGCACAGTCAGAAGGTTTCTGGCTAGCATGGAGCCATATTTAAGAGAATTAAAAAAAAAAAAGTTTTAAAAGGACCTATGGGAAGCCAGTCCAAATTGCTTACATGAGATTCTGCCTTTAGGCCACCAAGGAAACAGAAGTGTGTCTAGTTCAGCTTTGGGGTTGATGGGCACAACTATTATTCCCATAGGGCTGAAAGTCCAAAACATTGATATACTTGGTCACACCTTCTGCCACATTGCTCTGTAATCCCCAGGCTGGAGCAGGGAATGACTGTGTGGCACCAGGCTATTTGAATTTTATACCCAAATTTACCACATGGTTTCTGCATGATTGGTGGCCTCCTGAGAATGTGTCTCTGTGGCTAAAGGGAGAAAAGTGTACTGCCAAAGACAACATAAATATAATTATGTCCTGGGTTGGTATGAACAGCCTGAGAAAGACCCGCGGAGCCTTCTGCCCTTGCAAATTTTTCTCACATATTTGGGGGATTTTCCCTATTGTTATGTTCACAAGTCAACATAATAAGTTCCAGATTTTTTTTTCTCATTAATTCCACTACAGAAATTAACTGAGCAGAACATTAAGTGTTTTCTCCTTTCCCTGGGAAAACAGTGTGATGATGTTGAACAGAGCTGTGCAGCTGCGTTTGCTCGCTGTGTCCTCCCTGCTGTGTTCTGCTCAGGCCCGGGAGGCAGCCCAAACGTTTTCCCTCCAGAAGGGCTCACATTCATCACAGAAGGATCTTCTCTTGCATATTATGAAAAATATCAAGGGAATAACCAAAACTGCGCTAAGAACATCTTCAAATTCCTCTATAGCCTCTACATCTGAGTTTCTAAAATCACACAGGAACAGTTCAACTGCTTTGGATAAAGCTTGTAAGCTTGATGAGCACCTTTGGTTGACCAGTTTGGGACATTGTGAGCAGCCTGGTCTTATTTTCAAATACTTCACAGCATTCATCAGAGTACTTTAGAATATCTGCATTCTTAATTTACTTGGCCTTATCGTGTATAGATAAAATTTCCATTTTAAATGCTCATCAATTTTAATTGCATGTTGACAGGCACTTGCTTTACCAACATGGTTAAACTCATATATCTTTTTTTTTTTCCCAAATATGCAGTGTAATTGTGGAAACTGAAAATGTAGCTTACTGTGCTTCATTAGAAAGAGAAATATTTCGCAGCTGAGCATTTTTATACTTGCTCATTAAAGAAAGTGGTAGGTGTTGAAATTTTTTAGAGAAAATCCAAGTATGCAATCATTGTTAAAGTGCTCAACAGTATCAGTCTCTCTTTTAATTGCTGTTATTCAAGGTAGTTTTCAAACTGCTTCTCAATGTCAAACCATTTTCCAGAGATATTGACAAATGGAAGTAATATTATTTAAGGTCATAGCTTCTGTCAAAATGAATTCCATATGTCATTAGGTCAGGATTCATTTATGTCAAGGGAAGGGTCTGATCCTGTAAGTCTTGTGTACCAAGTACACCCTTATTTCTGATGGTTTTTTTTTGGTTGGCTGAGTTACATAAAGACTGGAATGTAAAGAGTTAATAATACACAATTTCAAAATGAAGACTATTATCAGTAAGGGTTACAGCATCTTTTCCTGGTTTCTGTCCTGTTGTTTTACTTCAGCCTACAGAAGCCATAGGTAACACTCCAAGTAAATCACATTAACAGGTTCCCCAAAAGCGGTCAAATTACACGATTACTTAAGAAAACCCCTGGGTACATGTGTGTGCATAATGTGCTGTATCAATGCAAAAAAAGACAGCAAGCAAGACTAAAAAAGCTATACTTTTTATTTTGCCAATGAATCTGTTGCACTTTGCAATGTTTAAGTGGGCTTATACAACATAAACATTTGGGACATTTAACATATCAAGCTCAAATAAAAATGACACGCAGATCATTCACTTCTGAAGCTGCCTTGTGTTCAGTTATTGGAACACTCCATCTCTGTGGTTTCTGAAATATTATAAGTATATATTCCAGATTAAACTTTCTATTTTCCTCAAGGTAGTGTTGCTTTTCAGTCCTCAATGGCTTGGTTTTTACCTAAAGAATCAGGTCCTATCAGCAAAATCAAAGGCGATTACACAGCTCAGTAGTCATTTAGGATTTCTGTGGCTCAATTAAGCATGTATAGCATGCCACAGCCACTGAGACTCTGTTTATTCAGTGCAAGTGCTCTGTAATTTATTTAAAATAATCCATCTTTAACAAATAAAGAGGCCATTGACTGGCCATTGCTGCAGGCATCCATTTCAATGCTGCCTTCTTGATGGTCTGTTTTGCTGGTTTAAGTTAAATACCTGACAAAAGTGATTCAGTTTTTGGGAAATAAGATTTGTATGCATAATGTTTATTTTATTTTACACCAGTAATCAGTTAGAACATCTTTTTAACAGATTGACCATTAAAAATGATTAATGCTTTTCATTCTGATAGCGACAGGTTATGATTGCCAGATCTGTGTGCACGTGAGNTGTGTTTACAACTGCTCAGGAGCTGTGTCTTTATGACACTTTGCTAATCATGTTAGACCTATTACTGTATATATTCATTGGAAATTAGATTAGATAGCTATGTCCAGTGGCAAAAGCTCTTTTCTTTCCAAATGAGTGCTTGCATTTTTTTTTTCCTTTTCCCACTTGGTTCTTTCAGAAATGAGTCATTCATGTAAGCAACACCAGCAAGCTGCCATAAAGACTTGCCAATACTAGTGAATCTTCTCTGAGAATCAAAAGATTGCAGTATAAGTTCCTGGTAAGTGCTGTTACTTGTTGCACTGGAAACATGCCCAGCTCAGAAGAAGCTTTTTCTCTGTAACACGAAACAGCCATTAAAAACCATCTTGGGAATAGAGCAAAGTATAGTGCTAAATTTCCAGTGGAAAGGCAATAGAGAAGGCTGTTGGTTAAAGGGCTGCTTCTTAGGGTTAAGGATAAATAAAACTCTGGTAGCCACAATGGCACCTCCTGTCCAGCAGCCACACAGTATAGCTGTGTCTTGTCCTCTTTTCAGACTTAAAAAAGAAAAACAACCCACCAAGAACAGCCCCAACCTTAGAGGAGGTGAAACTAAGCTGTTTGTGTTATTGAATAATGGCTTTTTAATGGTAGTTAAACAGAATCATGGACAGCACTCAATATTTCTTAATGTAAGCATCTAAAGAGAGTATGTCACAAGTTCACAGAAGAATTTTAAAGCCAGAGCAGCACATATGTTTTGCTGCAGTAAGTTTATTCTCACATTATTTATTCTTTTTGTTTTCCTACAGAAGCCTCATTAATAGTTCATTTGTAACTGCTTAGATGAGAATAATTTTTCAATGCATGCTGTTTGAAGAATAGCTAATTCTATTTTAAACATGAAGATTTATTCCAGAGCCCTGGAGACTATAACACATTTATAGTCACTTAGGTTGTCATGTTTTCAAAGAAAGTTGTGTTGTACCTAAAGTTGAAGAATGCAGCTGGCTTCGTTTCACGTTTCACCTACACAGGGCAATCTAGTCAGTACCTGCTCATCTGGAAATAAGACAAAGCAACACACACTCTGTCCAGCATAAGACATTAATACACACAGTAAATGACCTTGATTTTAATAGTTAATCACAGGAGTAGGGCTGGAGTCATGGAAGAGCAGTGAAAACTATCTTACAGCTTTGGGGATGGACTGAGTCAACCTTGATTTTGTAAGGAATTCTAATTTATATTTAGTCTACAGACTGAACTAATTTATCTTCAGTTTTGTCTTTTAAATGTTAAATTTATCTTAAAATGGTTTCCTGGACTTTTAATATTCAGTCAGTATCTAGTGTTTAACATGCAGTTGAGGAAATAATTTTAATTTAAAACATTAAATCAACAAGCATGGCAACACTACAAGCTAAAAAAGCACTAGCTCCACATTTATGACTCATGATTGTACTAATGATTGTGGCTAAGTAGTAGCTGCACATATAAAACTGAGGCAAAAGGATCTTGCAGGAAACAGTCACACATTTGGCACTGGTGAGGCTGCACATGTGTCAAGTTCTGGGCCCCTCATGACAAGAAATTGAGGTGCTGGAGTGTGTCCTGAGAAGGGCAGTGGGGCTGGGGAAGGGTCTGGGGCACAGGTCCTGTGACAAGCTGCTGAGGGAGCTGGGGGTGTTTAGCCTGGAGAAAAGGAGGCTCAGGAGAGACCTTGTCACTCCACAACTACCTGGAAGGAGGTTGTAGCCAGGTGGAGGTCAGTCTTTTCTTCCAGGTAACAAATGATAGGTTGAGAAGAAATGGCCTCAAGTGGTTCCAGGGGAGGTTGACATTAGAGATTAGAAACAATATTTCCATGGCAAGTGTTGTCAAGCCCTGGAACAGGCTGCCCAGGGAAGTGGTTGAGTCACCACCCTTGGAGACGTTTAAAAGATGGGAAGGTGTGGTGCTTAGGGACATGGGTTAGTGGTGGAATTTGCAATGCTGTGTTGACAGCTGGACTCGATGATCTTAAAGATCTTTTCCAATCTAATCTATTCTCAGATTCTGTGAAATACCTGAGAATGTATGAAATGAAATGAAATCTCATCGTTGGGCATCGAAGCTATGTCACAAGAAACGTGGAGGTGAAGGGTGGCCTGAAATCCTCTCTTACTGGCACTTGCCTGGTGCTCTCTGCCTTGGTGGATACCAGTCCAAGTTTTCTATCCCACCCAGGAGGATGTACTGGCTGAGAAGCACAGGAGGATGGAACATGAAACCTGATCAGGCAGAGGCAGGAAACACCCATGCATCTCTTCAGCTTGGAGAGTGTTTAAGACAGACATCCACACACTTGGGGAGCTCCCAGATTGCACAAGGGTGCAACTGGAATATATAGGTGTCTCCAGGACTAGAAGAAAGTAGAACCTGTTCAGATGCAATTTAGGATTTAGGTACTAAACTCTTGCTTTCTCTAAACTACTCCTTGATCTTAAAAACATGGAAGTGTTTCCTCTAGGCTTTAGCACAAGGAGAAGCTGAGATACCAAACACTGAATTAATTGTCCAAGGTTACATGAGGCAATGAGGGAAATATGGAGTCAAAAAAAGGTGATCTAACTCCAAGCCTCATGTCCAATGTGTGGGATGATGATTCCATGCTGAATGGGAACTCTGTTTGGGTGATGAAATGTAGTAGCCCGAGAAAAGGTAAGAAGGCTTTAGGAGCACAGATTTGCTTTGCACTTGTAATTCAGAATGTTGCTTTTCATTCAGAGTTTTGCAAATATATTACCTTGGTGAGAAACCAGGGAGAACAGGGACCATGGAACAGGAGCAAGCCTGCGGGTATACGTGGGGAAGAGAAACAGAAATTATGCTGTATAAGGTATTGGAGGACTCCCAAGTATTTTTATTAATTATTACTACTTTTATGTGAATGAGAACAGCCTTCCAGGCTTGGCTGGTTAGAGTTGGGTAGGGATTTTGGCAGGTTCTAGTCCAAATCCATGTCCAATGTATGTCTGTGCACATGTGTGCATGGTACTTGCATGAGGTCCAGAATGTGCAGCTTTTTATCTGCTACTGCTCACATGCTCTGTTCCACTCTCCCCTGTAACTTCACAAAGCCTTTCATTGAGTCATATGACATTCAACTGCCAAGCTCACTAGTATTTTTAGACAGGAGTTAATTGGATAGGCCTTTTTTTATCAAAACACACATAAAAATACCAAACTAAGTGATTAAAGGATATTTCAAAACTGAGTGTTTTATATGAAAATTTGAAAGCAGTTTTATTACATCAGTTAGTGTAAAAGTGCTAATTAAAAAAAAAAATTAATGTTTCATTTGAGTTTATGATACTTAGGAAAAGGTAAAAAACAAATGTTTCTCTGACACATTAAAATAATTTAATTTAACAAAACATATTGATAGACCTTTTTCAGAAATGTCTCCAAACTGTTGTTTGATAACCATTGTTTATATTAATGACTGAGATCTTTAAGGAAAAAATATGTGATCCTGTACAGAAGCTGATTGAATATTTTTATTTGTTGGATGTTACTTGTTTATTAATCTATGATATATTAGTTCCATCATGAAAATTCAGAGACACTTAAAGTTTCCTGGTATCAAACCATGATGTGTTTAACTTGTTTTGCAGAATGACATGAAATGTTTTTACTAGAAAAGGCAGACTTTTGTTTTAAGCGACTCATAAAGTGAAGTAGAAAGAGGAATCTTCTTTCATTAGTCATGTTTTAGAAGAAACAATTGGAGAAAGTTTTGTCCAGCTGTACAGGCTTGACCTTGCTTTGAGCTTTAGTTTATTGTTTTGATGTTAATTTTAAGTGGATTTTAATAAAAACATCCTTTAGCCATTATATTTAAAATATCTCTTCAAGTGATAGTCATCTGTAAGCAAAATTTCAGTCCAAGAGCTGGGGAGTGCTTATGTCCCTATCAGTACTATGAAAAAAAGTAAATTTTTGATGAAATAAGCTCACAATAACTAAGTACAAATTTCATAGTTCAGTGTTTGTTGGGCTTTTAAATTTTTTTTTTATTTTGTCACTGTTGTGATGAGAAGGGAATAACCATTGTATAATTCCAGAAATGTGATGCAAGTGCAACAGAGAATGAAACCAGAAGCTGCCTTGCTGACAGGCTGGGGTGCTTTGGATGGAAGGTTCTTCAGATCTTCCCCAGGTGGGAGAGATGGGTGGAGTGGAGGATGCAACCGACCTTGGGGTGGATGGAGAGCTCATCTTTGGACATGGTTTGTGGCATGGAAGTGTTTTGCATGTAGGACCGTGGTGTCACTGAGTTCCAGTGGCTCCAGTCAGGCTTCCCCTGTGGCACCAGAGTCTCTGTCAGCACAGGATCTGTGAGTAAAGCACAGTGCTGAGCACCTGTGCCTGGTGAGGGCAAATTCCTCCTCCTTCCAGCACCCTTCCATGCAGCTTTGTGTGATATTGTGTGGCCAAGCAGTTGAGAATCAGTAGGAATGTGCTTCAGGAGCTTACTTCAATAATTAAATAACTACAACTCAATCACTACCATTTGGGATTTTGGAGTTCTTGTGTTCTCCATGCAAAACATAGCAACATAAGGAGCATCAGATTCCTGTAATGCTGTATTGACCTCTAAAACACTTTTCTCTGTAGCAGCCCACAAAGACCAGATTGAATAAGGGAAAATACATATGTCTTTTTTTTTTTTTTTTTTTTCCAGTTGGAGACCTCTTTGCTCTTTAANTTTTTTTTTTTTAATTGCAGAAACTTGGTGGAGATCCTGGAGAATTAGCCTCATGGATTAATTTGCAAGGGCTTCTACACCATTTCAGGCTGAGGCACCTGGAGTGCAATACCCAGATGGAGCCCATCACATACACAAGACAAAAGAAAATGGGCTGTGAAGGCAATTTGGGCTGTCTTTACCTTTTCCCAGTATTTGCAAATCAGTCGTCCTTTAAAAATATTTAGGAAAGGGCTGATTTGTGAAGCAAATATCTCAAGGTCCAGTGGTTTGATTAGCCACATGTTTATTCTGAAAACAAACCATATCACATGCAAAGGGAGCCTGGAATAAATTAACTTTGTCAATAACTTCAGTGGAGGATCAGTCCCACTGTGTATTTCCACATCTTCTGTGGAGTCATTTAAGATGCATAAGTATGGAAGCTTTTGACACTGTTGTAAAACTGTACATGTCTAATTATGCAACAGTGGTATTACTTTTGATAAGAGAGCAAATCACGAGGAGTTGTGAGGTTTTTCAAATGTCAATATCATCATTATGAGAAAGTTAAGACATGCAGTGTTGGTGCTTGCTCATCCCAGCTAAGTAAGAAAGAGTAAAAGTAACACAAAAAACACTGTGAGAAAGCAAGTAGTTAAACCTGATTTTAACCAAATCTGTCACTAATAAGTTGCTTACAGCTTCTCATAGAGGGTTATTTTGGAAGGAAGGGCAATTTCTTTCTCTCTCTGAAAACCCTACTGCCAGCCATCTGTTGATAATTATTGTCCAGTCTCTGCTGAGAACTTGTGATATTTAATATTTCCTCACCACTTGAACAAATAAGTGATAATAACTGCAAGGTAATGGCCACAGGAGTAGAATGGCATATAGCATGAAAGAGTCAGTGTACACCTTGGTTTCTGAAAACAACTCAGTTTTCTATTTGTGATAAAGATAAATCTGAGATCCTGAGGACTTGAAAAATGGTGAGTTGCTTAGTGTCTCCAGAAAAAAATATTTTTAAAATTATGAAAAACTTAATAATTGCCCATTTCTGTTTGTATTTCTTATTATTTTTAATTTATATTATTCTTTCTCATAGAAAATTTTAGGCAATCTATCTATTTGTATATAAAATGTTTACAACAGGCAAGCTGGAAATATCTCAGGGTTTGCAATTTTTAGCCTCTTGTCAATGAGTAGAGATCTAATTTAGAAATGGTTTCTGAACTTGTAAAAGAAACTGTCTGTAATTGCTATAGAATTCTAGCTTTCTTTTTGTAGCTTTTTTGGTATGTATTGTTAATATTAGTCTACACTTCTATTTAAAGTACTTGAATTTTTTACAAGTACTATCTAAACCTAATTACATCTGTCAACCCATCACAGACATGATAGCTTCTAACCTTATTTTATAGATGGTCTGACAACAATATATTTTTGTTTAAGCTTTCACAGCCTGATGTTTCACTGCTTCTGGAATGACATCCCCTACTGATGACATTACTCAGCTTTCTTAAAGACCTGAACCCAAGGTTTTCCCAAGCTGTTTCTGGACCCATGACTTCCAAACTATTCTGGTCCCAGTGCTCTGAAAAGCTGTTCCCTATCAAAGTGCCACGGACAGAACATACTGAGCTGATAGCAGGAAACAATGCTTGTTGCTTTTGAGTACGTGGCTTTGGATGATTTGACTAAAATCTCAGAATACTTATCCATTGGAGGTAGGTAGTATGAATAGGTATTATAGGTATTATGAATGTTTTTTTCTTATTGTTTTTTCTACTTCAGAGTAGAAAGCAGTCCCAGCCTGAGTGCTCTCAAAGCTGCTGGAGTTTGTAGTAAGCCTTGGTTGCAGCTCCCTCCATCTCTGAGGTGGTTTCCCAAGCTGTAGCTCTGGAGCCTTTCCCTGCTCACTCTCACATCCACAGCCTGTGCACAGGCTGAGCTCCCTGACCACATGTGCAAATGGTAGAGCAAGAAAAAAATTCCAGGAATGCTAATTTTTAATTCTTAGTTGAGTATGCAGTCCATATAGTTGCCAGGTGCTAGTACTAAACCCCCTGTCTCCAATAAAACTTTAAATTTTATGGGTGTTTCATTATCAAATTGAAAATAAAACCATTGAACAGGAAATAGTGATTCTTAAAGGTTCATGCAAAATAATTTCTAATACTGCTTGATAATGAAAAATGAACCACAGGTCCATGAGTGAGAGTGAATTTCTTAACGGATACAAACCCCACAGCACTTATTTCAAAGAAATTTAGTAGCTAATGTGATTCTTGAAAGTTGTTTACATTTCTGAACATTCACTTTCTTTCTATGATTTTTTTTCATACTGTTTTAAAGATGAACGAATGCCAAAGAGTCAACAAAATTCCAAAGCTACCTGCACATCACAGATCATGGATTTTTTTGTTTATCTCTTTTTCTTGATTATTCTGGAGAAGCAAAAATTAAAGATTCTTGGGACATTATGAAAACCATCACAATAAAATAAATAGGAATAAGATAAGGAGTTGATCAGAACTTATGAGAGACTGGTTTGAATCCATGCTACCTTTTCTTTTTCCTGTTGGAATGTAACAAATATTAACTGCTACTGCTCTGCTGTACTTCATTACATAAATATTTGTGTAAATTCACACTGTGAATATATAAAGTGCTTTGATGGGCAAAGAGGAGAATTTCCCCATGTGCGGGTTTCTTCTTTATATGAAGAAACAGCTCTGTATGCAGTGACTGAACTTTCACACTCATGCTGTTCAGCATCAGCTTGAGTTCTCAGTTCTCCTTTTTTTCCTCCTTCATAACTGGTTTACTTACCAAAACCAGCCCTGTTGCTGTACAGCAATTCCTAAGTAAATGCTCTCAGCCAGCACTGTGAAATTCAACATTTTTTTTAAACAAGCTGCTGATCTGGAGGCCTTTCTTTGCCCCATTTCCTTTATAAGATTAATTAATACACCATGCAAAATTCCAAGGAACTGTACATATTCCCAACTGTGACCTCACTAAGACCTCAAAGAAGAGAGTATGTGGATATGGGGAATTTTTAATAATTTACTATACTCTGCTTCTAGCAATGAGTGGGTTTTTTTTCCTTTTGTCAGTTTTGCAAAAGTGCTAGTGGCAATATGCATGCAGAAATCCACAGGGAATTTTGTATTTAAGTATTTATTTATAGTTGTACATATACAGAATCTCTCTTCCCCCCAGCAATAATGTTGGTATGTCTCAGGTATCAATGCAATAAGCAAAACCTTTCCTCTGTTGTATAAACATTGTTGTAGCCATGGCAGTTAAGGACACCAAAAGAGAAAATATTGGCAGAATAAAAGATATCACCTACTTCTGCAAGCTCTGCTTCTTTATTGTATACTTTGACAGAGACAAGAACCTTCATTAGACCACTTTTATGTGTTCTTATTCCTCTTACAACATAAACAAAGAAAAAAGAGCTATGAGTATGGAATATGACTTCCTCTTTGAAAAGAAAAAAAAAAGAAAAAGTAGATGTACATTATCTTTACAGTGTTATCTTTTACTCAACATTGAGTGAAAGATAAGACTGTAAGGCGAGCTAGTCATGAGGAAAAAGTGCTTAAAATATTTGGCTTTGCTTCTCACCAATATATTTCCTTTCAGTAGTTCAAAGTTTTTGTAACTGTTCATTTATTGGAGTAGTTTAGGAGGCAAATTAGTCATGTTGTATTAGACACCTCTTAGATTTATAGCCTCATCCTTACACAGGGAAAGAAATTTAGATGAAATTGGTATATTAATCTGTATTTTAAAACAACAAAGATGGGAACAAAGGAACTTTGCTTTGAAGGGTTTGTGAAAAGTTTTAAACCATACATTGCAAAACACTTTCACATGGACTGGAGCAATTGATGTCTAGATTTTTTAGGGTTCTTCCATGATATGAATCAGATCCAATGGCTACATACCAGACTGTTGGAATCATCAGTAAAAATTTGCTGTGGCTTTCCAACAAAATTGAAAATATGGAAATGGCATCTAACAAATATTCCAGTCAGATCTAGAGAGTAGCAAAAGCTTCAGTTTTTCTCAAAAAGTACTTCATGCTTTTGGTTAACATAAAAAATAGAGAAGTTTTGATACAAATCAGCCATATAGAATACCTTGCTGTACATCTCTAATGGTCCATGTCTTTGTTCTGCAGAGTAGTGAGCATGGCCAGGTTTGGGGGATGTTATGCACCTAGAATCCAATATTTAAAGGAATGACATAGCTATATCTGGATTTAGAGATCTCATGAGTATTAAGGGGTTCAGCTAATAGAATTCAGCCCTCAAATTCAAGCTCATTTTGTTCCTAGGAAATTAAATGCCTTTTTTCCCCTCCTTGAATTTGAATATTTTTTTAAATTTGAAAGGAGTACTCCTTCAAATGGAATTGTTTTTGAAGCCACTCATAGAATTGCCTATTCACTTTCCAGGATTTTTAATTACAATATCTTGCTTTCAGTTTAATGAGGGAGACTCAGACTACTTGAGCCAATTTGAAGCCTATACTGTGAAACTTGGAGTGCTTCCAGTTCTGGGTGAATGAATTCTGTCCTGTTCCCTCATGACTTAGAGGAATGGAGTTCTTCACTTCATGGAAAGGGAAATCAAATATGTTGACCAACTGGAGATTACTGATGTCTCCAAGGGTCCCTGATGGGGTCAAGCAGGGAATATGAAAGAGGGACATGCTGTGGCAGAAATATTTTACAGGTTAGATATTGCAATAGTGAGTGAGAGGATAGGTAGAGAAAAAAATGAGGAAACCTGTGAGTCATGATAAAGACAGGGTGGTAAGCGAAGGAAAGGGAAAAAACCCCACAAGTGACACAAACAATTTAATTCTGCCTAAGTTCAGTGTTCAATTTTGCAGACAACTTTTGTTCATGTAACACTTATTTTCACAAGGACATCAGGTAGCTTGATACAAATTATATTTCTAAAGTGATAATCTTGGGTGAAATTAGCATCTTGAGAATGGAAATTGTTTTCATAGCAGGAGATAGACATACAGACATATATTTACATATCAAGAGAAATCTGATTAAATAGTCTAACTTTGAAGTTTTAAGAGAAATATTAGCTCTTCTCAACATTCTACTAGAAAGACAGCTAGTGCTATTTCCAGCATGAAAATTATTACTGAATAATTTGACATTTTAAATGTCTTGTGAATTTGTTTATTCTTCTGTCTTATTTGGGCAATGGAATGTGTCAGCTTTTAATACAACTGGTAATCTTTTTCAGACTGATTGAAGATCATTACTTAAATCAAATTATGAGCAGTTCTTTCTATAATGGCACACTAATCTCTAAAATTTCTAGATTAGAAGGGCCATTTTACCTTGCATTCTAAGCTTCACATTTCTATTTTCATATTTTAGTTAGAAGGAAAATTTAAAAATCCCAAATGGCTCAAGAATCAATCTAGCATGGAGTGTAATCAAACATCAGGGCGGCCTCTGAGGCATCTATCAACAGATACAACCAATTGCTGCCACTACATTCATTTTAGGAGCCAACCCACAAGTCTAGGTGTTACTGCTGGAAAATACATAATGCAGCTTCACATCAGGATCCTAGAGCTGCCAAGCACATCTCCAGAGTAACTTTAACAGTGATTACACTTGATGAAGCAGGTAGAGGAAGTATAATCATGTGCCAGCAGCACCAGGAGGATAAGACCAATATTCAAGTTAAATGCAGTTATGTGGATTCTTATGCAGCCATTAAAGAGCAGTTTTTCACAGGATGAGTTTTGCCTGCAAAAATCTCAGGTGTTTCCGCTTACTGCTGGTCTCTTTTTGTAAATACAGAGGCTTTTAATTACGAGGGAGCTACCTCGTAGGTAATGTCTAAAGGAAATGTCTAAAAACACTGAAGTCAGTAAATCCCATAATCATGAATTGCCTCTATGATACCATGCTAGCCACTGAAATTCCCAGATGAGAAGGGCTATTTTAGCATGCATAAGTAGTTTCACATTTTCGTTGGAAAGAGAAGTCAGGCTCATGACAAAGTAGGAACTTAGCTGAGAATGGGGGAGGAGAGTTACAGGCTGTAGTCCTAGAGATTGTGATATTGTAACAGTCAATATTGACTGGAGAAAAGTACTTTATTTCTTTCTTTTATTTAAATTATCCAGTGCTTGAAGTGAACACCCACTCCATTGCAATCACAGCCAGCAAACAGATGTCTAGCCCAGAAGAGTCTACAAAGCAGTTCCATATGTTCCCACTCTTCAGAACTACATTTAAAGAACAATCTGGATCTTGTTAAAGAATTTCTGTCCAATTTTATCTTTCTGTGACAATATATGAAATCCATACCTGTGCAGGCAGTAGAACCCAAACTAAATATTTTATTCAGACCTATTTTGATGCTAAAGTAGTCTTCCTATTGCTGTTTGTGCAGCAGTGCCTCTCTATCTATAGAGTGTATGCTCAGAGTGGGAGTTTTTGCCAAAGTTCCTCCTTTTATCCTCTTCTGAGAAAGAGTTGTTGGTAGGAATGAAGCACTGAATTGGCAGAAAAAAAATACACTCCTGGAAAGAGAGGGAGAAGCTGTCTGAGAAATGAAGCTGTGCTACTCTTAGTCTTGACTACATAAACAAACCCATCTAAATCTGAGTAAGGAACTCTGCCCTGCAAGCAGAATTTCTCAGATTGCCCTCCAATAAAAATGATGGCTCAAGGATCATAGCTAAGTATTGCAGCAAAGAATTAAGATTTCTTCATTCTCAATTTCAATGTGGATATAAGAGGTATACTTTCCCTTTTTTACAAAAAAAGAAAAAAATTCTACAAAACACCACTTTTATTTTGTGGTAGAGATGGTTTTTTTCTTCTGTTTTGGAGCAAACCTGAGCACAATGGGGGTTTTGAATCATGATAAAGTTTACTGTAATACCAATAGTCTGTAATAGTTTTTCTGGAAGAGGAATGTAAAAATACATGTGTAAAAATCTCATTTATGACAAAAGAAAATTCATTCTGTGTATGAGAAAGACAAAAATGAAATCATTCACAATAAAGAATTCTATATGAAATTAACAGAGGAATATGAGACTTGTCTCTGTACTAGAGATGAAAAAACACCCTTTCAGAGAGAGAGAGAGAGAGAGAGAGAGAGAGAAAGAGAGAAATTCTCTGCTGCAACTGGAATTCTTACTGGGAATCCATATCCTCCATTTTAGAGCTACAGATAGAAGAACAGCTTTCAGTAAACCTGGAATATCTTAAAGAATTTTGGTGAATTTAGTCATTTGAAGAATAATGTGGGAAAGAGCTCTTTGACCCTACATCACTCTACTGCTTTCCTTGGTCTAAAGACTTCTGTAGCCAGGAATAAATTTGAAAAAGAAAAACAAATCAGAAACTACTTTAAAAGGAGAGAGTAAAGAGATTTTTCAGGCTTTCAGGAATTTGGAAACCTGAGTTAAACAATAAGTTCAGGCCCCATGTATATGATTGATCAATGTTTCAGCATTTTCCCAAAATAGACAGTTCACCTCCAGTGAAATGTTGCTATGGAGGTAATGTCTATCTCTTCCCAGACATAAGTTTTCCTTTGTCTTTTGACCTTGTTCTGCATTTTCCTCGTCTAATTTCACCAGTGAAATGGCAGCAAAAAATATACCAGGATATGAGTTTAAAAGCATTAATGTCACAGGGCAGATTGCAGTCTTGTCAGTGTGAGAATTGTTTTGCATCTAAAGAGACACATATTTAGCCAAGTTTTAATGGAGGCAATAAATAGATACCCTCTGATCTCAGCTAGAGTAAATATTTTTCACACTACTGAAACATCTGCTGACTGCAGAAGAATATGATGTCATAGCCACTATCTTCCCAAAATGGTTGCACATCTACTTCTTTTCCCCAATATTTGTTTTCATCCCATTGATGGAAATGTATACATTAGCAAGGGAATAGGAAACATAAGAAATCCAGAATTCAGCAGTCTGCTGTGTGTATCTGCTTAACTCCTAATGAACTTGAGAGGACAGATTACAAGTGTATAAGACAAAAAACGTAGGAGTCACTGTTTCTTTTGATCATTGTTCTAGTTAAATATTGTATACTGTAGTTGAAAGTAGCTAAATCCTTCATGAATGTGCTTTTATAGAGGTAATTTCAGTGTGCAGATAGGACATTGTAGACACAGTTTACCCCTACAACTGTTGTCATCTATGCCTGGGTGGAGTGGTTATGCATGTCTAAATAGCCTATTACAGCAAGAATTAACCCTTACCCTGTCCTTTTGTTAAGGCTGAGAAAACTTGGTGTGCTAGATCCATCAGCAAAGGAAATGGTCTCTCCAAAACTCAGGTTCCTGGTCCAGTGCTTTGACAGTAAATTTGGAAGTAAGAAGCAAATCTTCCCGGGCTCAAACACACATGACATGTTATTGATAGAGAACAGAAATGTATCTCCAAGTAGACACAACAGAAACCAAAGCTGTAGCCAGCATTCATGGTAACAGACATGATGTAATCTCAGACAAGGTCATCAGTGCAAAAATGCTTTTTCTATTTATTTTTAAGATCTTTCTATAGCTGCTGGTTGTAGAAGGAAGCTGCTTCTCAAAATTCTATGCAGCTGAATGAGGTTTCTGATAAGCTGTTTGAGCCATTTTTCTCTCAGTTTAAGCCTCTATTCTGGAAAATATTTTATACCCTCCAAAAATATTTCCGAAGGAACCAAAAAGGATTTGATTTCCTCAGTTTTTATCGTTAACTGCAGGATATACAGAGCACACAGAATCTGTCTTCTAACACACCTTATGCTGTCCCATTGGGTATGGTCATGCATACTAGTGTACCTCTGTGAAAACTTTGCTAATAATCTACTTACCTGATGTGATAGATATTAATTTTCATTAATACATTATCTAATGTACCTCTGCACACAAGATTTCTAGAATTGAATTGTTTCCTCAGGATTTCACTTGCACTTAAATGTTAATATAAATAACCATGAAATGTGATTACACCAGCTGATGTGAGCAGCTAAGATGTTTCAGGTGAGCTGAGATTTTGTCTTTCTTTCTTCATGTTCCAGAGAATTGCAGAACTGATTAAGTCTTTGGTGTAGATACCTTTGTATCATCAAGGAGTGCCTTGAAAAGCTGGATTTGAGGAAGAACAGTAAAGGTGTTTCTCAGGGCTTGCCTCTTGCAGCTTTGATATGTGTAGCCTCTTTTGTCCTCAGTGATATAAGAGGAAAACAACAAAGAAAATATATCTTTTCTTCCAATCTGTCTTCTTGAGAAAAAAATGGGTCTATCATGAACTTCCACTGGGTATGAGCAGCTGGGAGAAGTGAGAGTGGAAGAATACCTTGAATGAGCAAATCTGAAATGGTAAGGAAGCAAGAAGTGTGCTTGAGAGAGTTTGGAAGAGAAAATGTAGGGTTTCAATACAGCATTGGTGATCATTCCCCATTTCCTTAGCAGGAGGTGGAATCAGTCTGAGATAACCCTAAAAATGGGATCATACCTGAGTGTTGATTCTTCAGGTGGAAGATGTCTGTGGGCTGGTCTCTGATGGAAACAGGGCTATGAAGGACTTTTCCTTGGAGAGCACAGGGACAGCACACAGCTCGAGGCAGGTCCTGTTTGGGAACCCCGGATGTGAGAAAGAAACCTGCACGGCTGGAGCATTAAGGCTCTCTTCTGTGGCAGCTTGGGTTAGGAAGGAGAAAACTCAAAGTGACTGGCAGCCAGAGAGGAGAAAGGGGTTAAGAGGTGAGAGGAAAGCAGAGTCTTTGGGGAGCAATTGGTTTCATTGCATTCATTTTGTTTGTGTTTTTCCATCAGTGGGGAATGGCCATAAGTCCACCTGCAGCTTTGGTCAACTCCGCATGATTTTTCAGTCTGCATACCACAGAGGTGAGTGTTTCTGATTTTTCAGCAACAGAACAGAGGGAAATCCCATGTAGCCCACACAGTATCTGAAAACGTACACAGTGGGAAACAGGACGAAGTCTTTTGGATGCTGTCCACTTATAAATGTCTTTATATGCATTGGCAGAGAGTGCTTGCCTTCTGCATTGTGGGGAGAGCTGGGAGACTGAGGGTCATAAAGGTGGACACCAAAGGCTTTCTTAAAAATTAAATTTTTACTCCTTTATAGTTTATAATTTACTTTATGATACATGCAAAGCTCTCATATATTTGAAGAGATTCTACATTAATCCCTAAATCTAAACCAGATATTAAACTATTCAAGAAAGGGTGATATTTAAATAATAAATTGTCCTTTTAGGCTATCTGTCCTCACATTGAAAACATTGTCCTCTCTTCTATATTTTTCTATATTTTTCATTCTTACAATCACTTTTTAGGTCTCCATTTCCTTGTTTACCTAACCTCTAAAATACAGCTAAGGAAGTCAAATCTTGTTATCTGTAATATATGGACAAACTTATTTAATCTAATATTTTCTGTATGACCCTAGTTCTTTCTATCATTTAGGCAATATTTTTAAAGTTATAGAAAATGTGTATTAATAGTAAAAGTATGAATTGCAGATGATGTACATTTTGAATGGGAAGTTAAATCCTTTGAGATTCTTTATACCCAGCTGTTGCAGAACAGAAGGAAAACTGAAGTGGAATGATAGTGAAAATGAACCACTATCTGTATTTTGTCCCAGTATTGTCTGTGGTTAAAACCAAAGCACCAGATAGCCCTTGCATGTGATCCTAGCTGAACTCTCAATTTTCCTGTGTTTGCATCCTGAATCCCCATAAATTAATTTTTTTACTAGTCCTGGCCTATTCCATTTGTATTTTTTTCTTTTTTATTTAATGATTCTCAGAAGCACACCTCAAAGATGATACCAGTGACAGTTTATTCCAGGAATGCAAATGTGTCTTGAGTAGTTTAAAAGAAGGTAGAATAACAAAAGCTCTCTGAACTGGGAGTCTCAAATGTGTATGATACAAAGTGCCTTTGATGTAGCTTATAAAACAGGACCATTTATTAAAAATTATACACTACCCAAAGGAGATGACCAGGCTCCACAGCCAATTTTAAAGGAAGTAGGATAGGGTTATCAATATGCAGGTGTTATAATTCTCTTTCTCTGTGTACTTTCTCATTCTCTTTCCCCAGTTTTTTGCATGAGAATGAACTTTAGTGAGGTATAGTTACAGAATTAATGTCACTCCCATTGTACATTACTTGTCCTGGAGAGACCTTAATTTTGGAAAGTATGTCATTAAGCAAAGTGTAAAGTAAATTTTCACATGGAAAATAAACACAGAGGAGGTCAGGAAAGGCAAAATCTTCAACTACCCATAGACATTGAGGCTACTTTCATGAAATAACAAAAATAGGTTAATATTCTAAACCATTTATATTCCTGAAGCAGGCTATTTGCTCACTGTGAATGGAAGAGCATAAATGATAATGTTAATTTGCCCTCCAAAGAAAACAATTACCTGTAACTCTGTTAAAAAGTTAAAACAACATTGTTCTTGTTTTAATACATGCCAAATACTCTTAAAATCATATACTTATATTAAAAGTACCTTTAGTTCAAGAGTATCTTCCCGGCTAAAGTCTGATCCCAAGCACAGTGAACATCAAGTGAAGTCATGAATGAGGGGACTGTTCTCAACATGAAAACTGGCTCACTTGAACATGGCATTCCAGAACCCTGTTGGGAACTTATCAAAGGAAACACTGGGGAGAAATGCTTCATCAAATCACAAAGGTAAGTAGTGTGCAAGGAGAGAACAAAGGCAGGTGAGAACAAAGCTGAGGACACTGAATTTGAGTACAAAATATTTATGAAAACATCCTGAATTACTTAAACATGTCTGTTTGCATTCAGACCTTGAAAATAAGTTTGTCTGAATGACAAGCATCATCCAGCGAGACCAATTTATGTAAAATTTATGGTTATTTTTGAAAGGATACTTGGATACTTTCATCAGGTATAAATGCATCATTTCTGCCTAATTCCTTCCCCACAATTAGGGTACCATGATTGAATTATTGTAACTCTTAGTACAGACAAATATTTATATTGTCAAGACTTCTAAGACTTTTCTGTTCATCAGTAGGTAGCATTTTCTGGTTAGGTCTACAGTAGGTTTTATTGTGACGTTTAATTGCCCATTCCATGGTGGTCTAAGCCTTTTTGTGACAAATGACTGCATGCAATTTGGGTGCTATATCATTAAGACAAGGAGAGGCATTTATGTTTTCCTCTATGTAATGTAACTGCTAATGTGTATTCACTTTGGGGGAAAGATTTGCTTATTATGACAAATAGTGCATTTTCAAGTATTTAAAGATCTTTTTTTGGAAAGAGTCCCTCCTCTATGTGTATATTGAAGGTATTGCTGTGACACAGCATGAGAACGTATGGTACAGTTATCTGAAAAAACTTACCCACTCCCTATAACATGTTTAGATTGCTTTTTTAGACTCTATAAAATTTAGCAAGCACTAAACATAGAACTTCATTCATCATCATGCAAGCAAAGGCTGCCAAAGGAAGCCTACCCTTCCTGAGCTAAAAGTGGCAACACTCCAGCATTGGCAGAAATCAAATGAATCATTTCCTGCTTTTAGTTTTAGATAAATAATCAAAAAAGATTGTCTAGAGTCTGATCCAAAAGTAATTTTTCATAGCAAGGAATAGGACTGCAGCTACAAAGACTTTAAGTGGGAAATGTTATCCTGTTAATTACTTGACTGGAAAGACACTGGAGGAACCCATAGTCAGATCAAAATATCAAAATCCAATTTAAAACAAAATATTAAACAATCATATTGGTAGAGTAACCGGAATTCCATTGAGAAACAGAGAAGTTAACAGATTTAGTTTGCTCTTGATGCACTGAATGGACTTGGTCCGACAGCGCTAGCAGGCAGGTGGATCTGCCTGCTTTCTGTGGGAGAGAGAAGGCAGAGCAGGGCCAGCAGCTGCCACTGTGGAGAGTTGGGAGTAGTGATTGCAATGAGAAATTGGTATTTGTGAACTCTATTTTGTCCTTTAAGTTCTTCCTCCTCTAGTATCCATCATAAAACGTGTGTCTAGACTGCTCACAGGATGATGCCAGGCTACATTTGGGTATGTAGGGTAAGGGGAGACCTAACTGAAGAGGCTGGAGGAGGAAATAATGGAGTAAAGGAACACTGGAACCATAAATGGATGCTGGAAAACAAACAGAAAATAGTGGTCAAACCAGGGCATGAAATCAGAGGTCAAAAGAAGAGACTAATAGAGAGAAGAGAAGAGTTAAGAAGGTTTTGGTTAAAGCAATCGGCACTGAATGAACACAAGATCTAACAATTACCAGATCTACTTCTTGGCCTCTGTGGGTGTTTCTTACAGGTCTTTCAGTTGGACCCTGGCTGTCCCACGGGAATTGCTACAAATGTCAGATGGTCACTGTGCATGGCAGCTTCCCACTTTTACAAAATTCAGTATTTTTCTACCAGCAGCATATAATGGATTCCAGTTCTGCAAGCAGCCCAGTGTGAGCTCCTCTAGTCATGCTCCTTTAGTGGAGCCCAGTGCCCACAGCAAACAGCATAGAGCCAATTTCAATCACACCATTTTGGTGATGTACTCCTACAGTCCATGTTGTACCTATCAACTGTGACAGCAAAAGCTCCGTACAGCTGGCATCCTCTCTTACCCAGCTCTGAAAATGAGATTGGTCATGTCTGGGCAGACTCCCATTCCCTTACGGGAATGTCATGGGATTGGAAAAGTGAGCCTTCTCAGACATGTAAAGGGAGTGAATCCAGTCATCTGACTCTCAAGATGGGTTCTGAATCATGAAATATTTCTCTGTAGTGAGTGGTTCAGAAGAAGACCAGTAATTTATATATGTAATATAAAAATTACATATTGCAGGTTTGTGGCTAAAACAAGTCAAGGATTTCTGTTTAGGATTTTGATTGTACAACAGAAATCTATAAACTTGTCTTTCCTGGGTTTATGACCCAAACCCCCAGCATTCTTGCACAAATCACAGGATTACAAGTCTGAAGGGAACATTTCTCTGAGATTTTGTTTGGATCTGAGTGAGGCATTTTTCACTCAATCTAGAATCCAAATCACAAGGGTATTCTTGGCATAAGGCTTGCAGTTAAAACCACTCAGAAATACATGAATATTGACTTGATATGTGGTTTTGGATAATTTCAAAGAGTAAAAGGTGTGATTTGCTGTCATTTTTGGGACACAGACTATTAACTCTTTTTATATCCACAGGAACAGAAGCATAGTGTGATGTCTTTATAACTCATATCAGTAGACATTTTGAAATCAGCGCCAAGTCATGGGTGCCAAAATGTTCAGACTATAACTGCACAACTAATAACTGTTGCCAAATTGGGTGGTTTTTATGACTAGTCATGCAACATCTAGTTTTCTTAGTGCCTGAGCTGCTAAAATCAAGTATTACATAACAATGTAATTGCATTCAAAATAATAAAACAATGCATTGGTTCAGTGTCTGCTTTCATGGTTGCCAACAGAAGCTTAAAAATGTGACCATACTGTAGACTAAGAATAACAAAACAAAAGACACTTTCTTCTTAAATTTGAAGTGCCAGCCAGTCTCATAACTTTTGGTGTGTGACTCATGATTTCTGAATGCTTGGGATTGGCAGTATTGTACTAATATGTTTTGTATCAGAATTCAACTTCAGAAAAACATAACTTTTTCCATCTAGAAATTTGTAGGTCAAGAGGCTACAAGGCATGGAAGGAGGGGGAAAAATGAGGGTTCCCTTTCCAAACAAGACTTTTTGATACTGCTTTTTCCTAAGGAGTGAAACCCTGAAGGAGGACCCATATTTCTAATCTTTTCTGGTGGGGCAGAGCTTGCCTGACAGGGTGATTGTGGCTATGCAGAGGGCTATGCAGGCTGTGTTGCCTCCATGTTACGACACCACAGACAACTCCACTGGGAAGTGCCAGTTCAGAATGCCCTGAAACTACCTTCCCTCTGTGCCCAGCCCAGAGCTGTGGGTGAATACCACATTTCTACTCACAGTAATAAAACCCAGTGTCTTCCAAAATAAATATTGTTTCTTGGTTGCTAATATAAATAAATGTATTGCACATTACATTTTTGGAGAAGAATGTGCAAGACCAACATTTTAGAAGTCTAAAGGAGAGGTCCTCCCTCTGTTTTCCTCTGGTCCTCTTACAGGGAAACTTCCACTTGAGTCAGTGGGAATTTACAAGACTGAAAACTACAGAGGCACCCCAAAGTACTTCAGTTTGGGTTTTTTTTGTCTGAAAATAAGTACGATATTTGGATTAAAATTTTATTTGAGAAGGTGGAACAACTTTGGTATTTCTGTGTTTTTCCTAGTGTTATTTCTTGTTAAATAGTTGTAAGTTCTGTAGATGTAGCTCTCCAAAGGGAAAAAACGAATCATTTGTTCACTAATGGAAAATTAAAGAAGACAAATAGCAGAGTTAAGAGTATGATTTATTACAGTTCACATCCTACCATATGTCCACAAGTTCTTTTAATGCTTTTCGTAAGAAACAAAATCTAGATTCACTTTCCTGGTGAAATTACAACTAATTATTTTTCAAGATGTTCTACCTTTCCTCTCACTTCATTTAGATTTGCCTTAGTCTAAATTCATCATAGTTGTAATAGATGATAGTGCTGGGAAGAAAGAGACAAGGAGAGAACAAATACTTCTGTATATTAATCATCAGTCTTTAAAAGCCAAAGAATTGTTCTTGGGTAGGGAATGGGACTAAATTGTCTTCTCATTCTTAAAGCTAAATCTGTGGTTTGTAAAGAATTAGTGATAGATCAGCCTTAACGTTTAGATGTTTGGATTGTGTTAAATTAATCCCTTGAAGACATAAAAGTGCAGTCATGCTGTGTAAATACTTCATGCCTCTTTTAAGCATATAAAACAGTAAGAAATTTAATATTAGTAAGCTTTCTCATCATGGCTGTATAACATCATGTCGCAGATACCTTCTTTTACTTGGTGGAAACCATGTGGTTCCATTGTTGATGATTTTGTTTTCTTTTTAATTTGCTTATTTATTTTCTGTTTTTCCACAAGATGTTGATTTGGGATGTGGTATTTCAAAGCCAAAAAGCTTATTTCTCAGCTGATGTTCCACTCCTAGTTTCAGAGCTTGTGGAGAAAGGCAGTTTAAAAAATGGTTTAGGTCAAACTTTCTCCTTTCTCCCTTGAAAAGGAGATTGCCCCTCTGGGAAAAAAACCTCTAGTCAATGCTATTTTCTAAGCAGTTCCCAAGGGGTCTCTGAGAGATTCAGACACCAGGCCAGCAGTTTAAACTTCCTACTCTCAAGCACTAGCTATCACCTAGAAGTACTTAAAACATCTCATGTTTTTGTAGATAGCTTTGCAGAGACACACATGTGATCAGGACTGTTATGGCTTAGATGGGTAGAGCCAAGTTGTAGCCTTCCACTATTCAGACAAAAGTCTGTATTTCAAGAGTTTAAGGGAAGTGGAAAACAATGTTTTTTCTAATTCCCACTTACCTCATATTTCTTCTAATAGCAGTATATTTAAGGTATAGTCCAAGAAGTAGGAGCTGGATGGTGATTTGATCCCAACTTCTAGAAGCGCCTATTTATCATCCACAACAAAGGGATCTTGGTCATGTAACTTGAAGCAGCCCAAACAATATTTGTGTGAAGCAAAGTCTAATATACAGCTGTTTGACTGGCTAAATTTCATGTGCAAAGAAAGTGTTAATTAAGTTAAGAAGTATTAAATCTGGCCTTAGCCTGTATTTATTAAGGACACAGATTATCTACAACTAGTGGTATGGCCTTTGTTTTGGTGTTTGCCCATAGCCAGATATGTTCCTTCAGGAATTTCCATCATAAGATGTTTCTTTTTTTTTTTTTCCCCACACAATTGCTTCTCTAAAGAATTTTTAGAATACTAAAACAAGATGCTGTTTATTGACCACATGGCTAGTTTGAACTGCAACTTTGGCAGCACTCAGAAATTTGACTTTAAATCAGGAATGATATACACTTACTATGGTTGGTTAGAAATGAAATGTACTCCATGAGCACATAATGGAAAATCAGGAAATTAAGGGCTTGTGATGTGTAATTGGTAGGCTAAATCTCTTCTGGTGTTCTACTTCATGTTTGTCAGGTCTCATTATAAATTCAACATCCCATATGAGGATGACCTCCAACAGTGTAAAATTAAATTGTGGACAAATCTTGTCTTCCTATAAAGTGTTTCATTTTCCTAATGCATGTTTTAAAACCTGTGCTTTTGTTAGTAAATTGATAAATAATTTTCCGGTGTTAGAGGCCAGAAGGAAAAGCAAAAATGAATGTAAGCACATTGTATGAGTTGGAAACTATATTATACAGGGAGAAATGAAAGAAAAATGTGATGCTAACAAAACAGAAAAACTGGGCTCATGTACACAAGCAAAACACAGCTCAGACTCTGTTAATTTATGTATTATTTCTTTGTAATGTGAAAATGACAAAAAGCACAAGACAAAGCACAACAGACAAAATCCACAGTTCCTGCTTAGTAATCCATGTGAAATGGAACAACCATAGACTTTGGAAGCTATTTTAAAGTTTAGCTAGAATATAAGTACAACAAAGTCCTGAGTCAAAGAAAAAGCTATTTCATTTCAATTTTAAACCTGAAAATGTTGGGTGAAATTTGTGGATGAAAGATCAAAGACCAAGTAGCTGGTGGATGTAGTGGTCAGACAGGAATTTGAGGAACACATAGAGCATTGCTAACCTGAAAACATTCACAAATCATCAATCAAGTCTGGAATGTCATGAGTTTGGGGAATTTTTGATATAATAAATATAGGACCTGTTTTGTCTTTTAAAGACTCAAAATCAGGGCATTTTTAAACCTTTTTTTTTTAAATCAAGTTGTGAACCATACTGTTATGTTTAGAAAGAATGAAAGCTAAGAATCTTACTGCTCAGGAAAAAAAAGCACTTTGAGAAAACACTGGTTGGGAGAATTGCAATAAAGGTAATAAAATTTGGCAATGCAGAGAGAGATTAATCTGGAAAGCACTGTAGTTGAGGAAAACTGCTGGCAGTAAGTATGTGAGAAATTGAAAATAAGGCTATATGATTTTTATAAAATAGCAGTTATCATGCATAGGCCTAAACCTGAAAGCTGCAATAAGCTTAGAATTCCAATACTTGATTCACTCACACATTATTCCTGCTTTATGAAAAATATACTTATAAATTATCAAGAAACTATCTGAGTTTTTAATTTAATCTATACTTTTATCTTGTATGATTTGTCTTATACTCTATTTTGTTGTCCTATTTAGAAACAAATGGTGGCAAGCAGTATGTTTTTAGTATAACATTTGCAGAGGTGAGGAAAAAACCCTTTTTTATCATGGATTGCAGAGTATCAAAAAGGTATAAGAAGTAAAACTTAAAGCATACAATCAGGAATGGACTATCATTATTGTGCTCTAATTTATTAAGAGCAAAATGTTTTAATTAGTCTGGGCTATTATGTTTGACTGCTGAAATTATTAGTGACCTATACAGACAACGAACCAATTCTATTTCATTTGCTTTGTGGTGGAGTCAAAAAGTGCTTCAAACTCTAATCAGAAGGAGTTGATATTGGAAAGCTCTTATTTTTGGTTAGAATAAAACAAATGCTGTGTTTATAGTCCAGTTCTGAATTGGACTTCTTTTACATTAAGCCTTTTTAGCAGTCTAAGAGAAAGAATCCAAGCAGCAAAGGCTTTTTGTCACTTCATTTCTGACTACTATAAATGTTTGCTAAACTATTATTTTATTAATCTGGTTTTAGTAAGGCAAAACCCCACCTCTTCTTTTCAGCTGGGGAATTAAATGTCAGATTTCCCAGTGAAGGACATATTTTATGGAGAAGTTATAAACCCTAAAATTAAGTTTGCAGTGGAAATGTGACAAGCTTAACTATGGCAATACAAAAAATTTATTCTTAACAACATATGAACTATATATATATATGAAATGTATTTGCAACATATTATATATTTATTACCACTTAAACACTTAAAAATGGAAAAAACCAGCACACACCCCAACTGTCTACTAAATATTTTTTAATATAGACAGAACACATTGAAAACTGTAGGACAGAAGAGTATATGGGAAGTGTTTAAACAACATCAAATGCAATAAAACATTTCATTTGAAATGTTATGCCAGTGATAAAACTGTCATGCAGAATTACTATTTGGCATGCTTTGAAAAAATATAATTAGGAGAAAGGACATAGGGAAAACTTAATCACTAAAGAAAAACCTGTGAAACTGAAGCATGTTTGTATTTGTTCAAGTACACAGAATTTTGCAGCAGATCAGAGCCTTTATGAACAGCTGACTTTGGCTGCTGTGGCACACTGAGGTGGGACTGGACACTTCTGTGCTCTTGGGTATAAAGATGTGTGAAGAGTTTGGTAGCTCATGGCACATGCTCCTGCCCCCTTACCAGCCAAGCCAATGAATCTAAGAAAAGAGGTAATACAGGAAGTTTTTTCTCTCATTTCCCCCTTTTCCATCTCTTGAGGGGAGAGGAGAGGTGAACTGTAAGTTATATGAACCCCTCCTGCAAGAGAAAATGGCAGAGAGCAAAAGGGGTTGCCAAAGGAAAGGAAAAGAAGAAAATGTAGGATACCTTTTACATTTGTCCAATAAAAAACTGAAAAAATAAATGAAGTGGTAAGAGACATGGGAGGTGATCCTTTGGATGAGTAATATAGTCTGTCCACTTGTTAGACAAATGCTGGAAAATAAGTGTTCTACATGTTGCCTTGTAGTTATTTTTTTTAAAGTTTGGGAGTGGAAAAGTAGGCTTGAGGGGAATTTTGACCATAGATTCTTAATACCATTTTATGATTTTTATATAAATGATACTTTGAGGATAATTTTAGAATCTAAAATAAAGCATTACCATAATTATTAATTCAATATCCCTACTCTTGCCAGAAGTTCTACCAATTGCTCTCTGTTGTCATACACTCTTTTTCTTATTTAGTTGCCTATGATAAATCATCCTTTCCATTTCAGAAGGAGCAAGAGAATCTCTTGCTCTTGTTTCCTGTCATGCTAGCATCATCCTGAATGCTCGCTCCTGTTCTCTTTCAGAATACTCATTTAGTTACCTTCTCTGCCTTTGCTGGCACCAAAGACTTACTGTGCAAGAAGAAAGGTCATTTCTGTCTGGTAAATAATAACCCTAGTTATTATTTTGAGAGGAGCATGAGCTGCTGCTACTTTCTCTATGCTTGTCCTTAAGGCACAAGATGTTTTCACTGCTCTGCCATTTCTTCTTTCTCCCCAAGGTCGGTTTCATTTTCACTGGATACACTTAGACAAGTCTTGGACTTGATTCAGTTAAAATTACTGTATGTTTGGCCTCTGTATCATGGAAGCACAGGCAAAGCAGCTAAACACTGTGGAAAGTTGTTGTTCTCTGTTTTCTCTGGCCATGCATAAAGTTCTTCAGTGCAGAAGCTTAAACATTTTGCTTTGAATTGAGTCCCCTGGAATTATATGCTTTGTGGTCTTACGCTAAGTTGTAGACAGAATATAAATGGGCCATTGCTTCTCAACACTCTTCCCAGTAGCTGGTTTTTTTTTAAAAGTTGTTTTATTTTTTTTTTAACATGGTGAAATTCAGTATAGGATTCAGGTTCTCTGTCTAGACCCAGGAATAACCCAGCTTCTCTTGTCTGTATGGGGAAGTGATTTGAACAAGTCTGATAGTTGATGAACAAAATTAAACTTCTGTCTTTCCCTATTCACAGATACTCTACAAAATTAGAATCAGTTTCAAGAATAACTATTTGAAAAACAGGGAATGTCTGCTCTGCTTTGACTTGCATCAGTGGCTGGATTTCTCTTTTGCCTTTTGGCTAGTAACTGAGAAAAGTAAACCAAAGTGGTGTGGGAGGCATCTTGACAGTGTCTTGGTGGTGTGCTACAGCTCTAGCTTGCTAGTCCTCTCAGTAATTTTTGATTTGTAAAGAAGAAGATATCCAAGGACACATGCTGGGATTAATCAAATGCTGCCATGCATATTTTAAAATTACTTAGCCTCGTGGAACAAGGGTCTGTTTGTAGTCAAAACAGTATGGCATCATATTGCAGTGTGAAAAACAATGCTGTCTGTAAGGTGTTGGAGAACCAGACCCTGCTAGGGACAGTCTGGAGCAGAGTTGGAGTTGGAGGAATTTTAGAATCAAGTTCAGGTGTCTGTTAGTCACGAGGTTGCTACATTCAAAGTTATCCCCCATTCATTCTGCCCCTTTTGTTGGTGAAAGACAGGTCAGTGAAGTCTATAGATGGAAACACAAGGTTCAATTCATAGCTTTACTTCAAAAACTGATGACTTATTATGAAATGTTTAAATTGTGACAAAAGTCAGCAAACTCATTAAGTATTTCTTGCCTTTGTTAAAATGGATGATCAGTTCAATTATTTCATAGCCAACATCAGTGTTGGTTAATGAAATAAACTTGTGCAGTATGTCCTGGTTTTGGTTGGGATAGAGTTTGCTTGGGATAGAGTTGATTTCCTTCGCCATGCCTGGCATGGGGCTGTGTTTTGGATTTGTGCTGAACTGTGATAAGAGATGTTATTTCTGAGCAGGGACTGCACAGAGCTAAGGCCTTTTCTGGTTTTTGTGCTGCCACACTGGCAAAGAATTTGGGGGTGCCTGGAAATTTGGGAGGAGGCACAGGTGGAACAGGTGATCCAAACTGACCAAAGGGATATTCCAGACCATGTGAAATCCTACTCAGTATATAAGGTGGGGGGAAGAAAGAAGGAGAGAGGGACACTTGGAGTGATGGCATTTTTCTCAGGTCACTGTTATGTGTGATGTGGCCCTGCTCTCCTGGAGATGCCTCCCTGCCCACAGGGAGCAGTGAATTTATTCCTTGTTTTGCTTTGCTTGCATGTGCAGCTTTTGCTTTCCCCAGTGAACTGCCTTTATCACAACCCATGAGTTTTCCAGCTGTTTCCCTTCTGTTTCTCACCCTGATCCTGCTGGTGGAAGGGAGTGAGTGGCTCTGTGGGGCTTGGCTGCTGACTGGGGTTAAACTGACACAGCACTACAATTTACATTAACCTAATTTGCATTTGGAGTACATTTTGGATTAAGCTACTGAAAATAGAGATGCTTAAGCATCATATGTCTTAAAACACTACAGGGAGCTTAACCATAAAAAGATGGCTTGCAAAGACTGGTAAAAAATTCTAAAGTACATTTAAATTGATGTTTTTGACAAGAAATGGAATGATTTACCATTATTACTTACAAGCAGTTTTTTAATCCTTTCATACAGTTACTGTCCTGCTAGAGGAGTAGTAGAGGAGTTCTGGTGTTTTAACCACACTTAAAGCTATTAATAAAGATATCATCACATTAATTTGATTCTCTAAACATCTTGGTTTCATTTTTTTCACTATATTTCAGATTGTTTTCATGGTGACAGCAGTTTTTTAGAGGCTGACCCATAGCTTCTGTGAAAAAAAAAAAAAAAAATCATCAAAATGCTAACCAGACTGTAACCACTCTGGTGCATCTTATCAGAGCACAAGAAGTATGATGGTTGTTGAATTTTATTGATATTGTAAAGAAATTTCTGAAAATTATAAAAAACTGTACAAAGGATTACACTGTCTCTATTATTCTCATAAACAATAGGACTATTAGTAAATGCAAACAGCATTAATCAGCACTTGTAATTTAATTTTACCTCTTTATCATGCATGCTTGCATAACATGCTGAAGATGTTATGCATGTAAGATCTGAATTTATTTTCACAGCACTGAGTGAGACACCATTAATTGCTACTAGGTAGAGGGAAGGAAAGTATAATTAGAAGAGTGGGTACAAATTTATTTAGACATGTCCAAGATAACTCAGCATCCTTGATTCCCAACTAGGAATGTAATATTACCTGTTGTATGCTAGAGCTGCTCAACAGAGAAAATGATGAATTAATGTCTATTCTCTTATCAAATCTTGCACAATTCGAGAGTCAGGCTTTGATTGCCGAAAGCAAAATAAACCAGTGGTGTTCAAAGTAATCTACCATTCATAAAAATAGCAGCTCCATCAAAATGTTGCTATTCAACCTAAAAGAACAGTATGACTGCAGGGGTAGAGAAAAAAAACCTTGTATGAAAATACACTTTTTCTGTGTGTACACTTTTGAATTTATTAAAAGAAGTTGGATTAGTGTAGTTATAGTTATTCAAGGTATAACTTTGGTAGGAAAAGAGCTCAGTTCCATGTTTTTAGTCATATTGGGTGGGCAAAAAATAAATGTTTGTGAGCTGTGCACTTAAATCTGAGCAGTGACACAGTTCTGGACATCCCTGTTGCAAATTGTCTTGACATCTGTTTCCCTTATCTGCTGCTGTTTCGAAGATCTTTTAATCAGTGCTTTAACTACATACAGATATATATATTAATGGACACATTGATGGACACTGGAGACAGGTCCAACCTACAAGAAATTTAGGCACAACGGGATTATAAATGTAACTTGATAACTTATAAAGCCCAAGATACCTGACCAGTGCATAGGTTCTGTTGCTTGATGTAGTCAGGTGATAACATATGTACACTCATGCAGCCTATTTCAGCAAGTGTCAAACGTTCATGCTAAGTACTACATAAATTATCACCTAATTAAGCACTGTTATGGTTTGGATTGGGAGGGAAGTGTAAACTTGATTCTCCTTAGAGAGCTATATGCAGAAATATGATGTAGAATTCATTTTACGAATAAAGGTCAAAGATCAAATTTTTTCCAGATTTTTTTGAAGAAGGAAGTGGAAGGGAACCTTGACTTCCTTAATTAAATCCTTTTCTGCTCATGAAAATTCTAAGAGGTTAATTTGATTTTATATGTACTTCCCCACTAAATTGTAGAGATGTCAAGAGCACTGTTCTGTTAGTGGCACAGTTTATACCCTGTTGGCTTTCTAAATTTCTCATTGCTACTCTTACATCAATAGTTACAGAATCATAATTTATGAATATAAAAAAAAAACACTTGGAGGTATGAGTCTAGGATTAAAAGATAAGGCTGTTAGGAAATTGTCTTATTTGAAGATATTAAACATGTACAAATGTGTCCATCATTATATTCAGGAAAGTATACATAAATATTTTATTTGTGTGTTAGATGTGAAGACACATGTCTGCTGATGGTCCAGCCCTTGTATTATCCTGGCTGGCTATGAAATTTAAAATACAGAATCTGATCTCAACCCCTCTTGACACTTTAGATGACAATGTCCTTTAGGACAGGAGCAGCATGTATCTATGTTTAACTCACCTAGCAATACGTGGATGCAGGGGCGAGTGATATTTTTGCCCACTGCTAGATTATAAATGAAGCAAAATAATGATCATGGTCCCTGGAAGAGGGGAAAGCAGTGAAAGATATGGAAGTAAAGGGAGAAATCAGAAGTCAGATTTACTAAGAAGTACTTAGGGGTCAGACTATGTATTTTCAGGCAATAAAGAGATTCTTCTAAAGCACTCTGTGGTAGTGACACCAGAAACAACAAGGAGGTAAACATTAGCAGTGTGATAGTTATAACATTGATTCAGAAAATTGTATGCTAGTTTATTTTTCCCTCCAACTAGACAGCTACCAGCTGAGGACAGCTAAGCACCTAGGGACATCTGTGTTGAAACAACACGAGAGTGGAAAGAAACACAGAGTGGACTGGGAGGAAAAAAATAGTCAAACACAAAGAAGCAAACTAGCCAAACAGGCAGTTTCTTATCCCAAAATGATTCTGACATTTCTCCTTCTCTGCACTTCAGGAAGGCAGAGAGGGGGGAAATGACAGCAGTGAAATATTTTTCTGTGTCAAGCAGTTTTCCACTTCACAAATACCACCACTACCACAGCTGGCATGACAGGTAGTCTGCAAAGATGCTTGGAGCTGCACCACTGTAGACACCAAATTACTTCCTCTTCTCCTCCCCAGGTGAAGTCTGAAGCATGTTGGCATTCCTATGTTGGAAAATTTGCGTTGGCATTACCATTACCATGAAGCAATGTCATTGCTATGGTGTGTCTGACCTAGTTATGCATTCAAACTCTTGACTGAATGAGAGAGGAGCTGTTTGCAAAGTTTTTGAAGAGTTTCAGGGGTACTGAACCACCTCAGCACTGGTATAAGTAGTAATATTTTCACTACCTTTTATGAAGACTTGTTCTTTATGTCTGCATGTTCTGAATGATCTACTTGTACCTATCATATTTTTTGCTAAAAATTTACTGAGAGCAAAATTCAGAAATATACATCTATGCATACAAGACAATGTGACTAACTGCCAGTTCCTGACCTGGAGATGCCTCTCAAAAACTAAAGCCAGACCAAATGGTTCTTGGACTGTTTTATATCAGCCTTTGTTTTCAATACATGGATGTCAGAGAAAAACATAATATTCCATTTTTATTTTACCTCTGAACTCTGTATTTTGTTCTCTATTGTAGTGCTCAAAAATACTTTGCTGTATTGTAGTTGTACCTCAATGCTGCAAAAACGTGTATCCTGTTAATTTTACTACATTTAGTATCACAGAAAGCAATAGTGGAGGTGGCATCTACTAAAAAAAGAAAATAATGTCATATTAGTAGGAAGATCCCAGTGTGTCTTTAATGTAGGGCATAATGTTGCCAGCAGTATGCCTTACAATAATCACAGCCACTATCAGACAGAGGATTGCTTCTTACAATTCTAGGTAACCAGACAGACTGTTCAGTCATTCAACAACTTTTTCCTGTTATTTTATATTATAATTATGTTACTTTGCTGTTGGTTCAATGGGTGTTTAAAACCTGCAGATAATAGAAAAGCTGCTTTAAATTTTTATTAGGTGGGTGATGATCTCTGTTCCACAAATCAGCAAAATGACTGGTGACTCTGCAGCTTCTGTTTCTCCCCTTCTATACCACAGGGAACTTCTATACCACAGGAACTAGGATAAAATTCATACAATGAAATTTAGACTTCATTTACTTCAATGAATGAAGAGCCATTTAATTTCAGCTAGGTGTAGGTCTAGTCCTTGTTTTGCCATTTATTACCACTGTGTCTGTGAGCCAGACTTACTGCTTGTTGTCCTGCTTTTCTCAACAAGAAACTATATTGATGCTTGAATTTGCACAGGTTTTAAATGCCTGTTGGCCAGGGAACAAAAAAAAAGAAGGCAGAACAAGAGTGTTCTCTGGGTTTCTAATTTTTGTATGCACGAACCAGGCAATTGCATCAGTTGTTAGTTTTGTCAAAAGGCAGACTAGATGATGCAACAAATATGATGACATGTAAGAAGCTCCATGGTCTGCTCTTTTGAGATGTTAAGCAAAGAGGAACACATGCACCACTGGCCTGAAACTTGGTTTACTGATCTTTCACTTCCTCAGCTGAATGCTTAGGATCAGTCAGTGTGCTAGAAATCCTACTGGACTCACAGCCAGAGTGTCTGCAACACTTCTTTCAGCAAGCACAAACCAAGCTTAAGGGCCTGGAAAACAGTACAGCAACTTGCTGGCCCAAAAGCAAAAATAAACCATTCACAGTATGTCACATCAGCTCCTAACTGTCTCCAGGAAGTGAAATGTTTGACAGGGAAATATATTTGCTTGTGGCCTCATTTGATTCATGTTTCAAGGAAAGAATTGAAGTCATACCCCCAGTGGAGCACTTACATCAGTCAAGGGGAGGATACTGCAGCCTTCAAGATGTCATCCTGCATCCTCCTCCCTGCTTCCCTGTGGAGACCTAGTGCCATTTAAGTGAAGGACATTTTAGAAAAGGGGTACAATGATTTTTCTTTTTTTGTGTAGGGCAAATTGATAGGATGAGTTAGGTGTAGAAATCTTTCCCTACTGGGAGAGGATGGTTTCATTGTGGTGGATTTCTTTGCACCTAACTTTCCACCCCCTGTCTCAACCTACTAGGAAAGCATGCAGAAATATTAGTAGAGGCTGCCACAGTGTTAGTATAAATTTGGAACCACTCAGAAAGGAAGCTGTGAAATTACCAGTCATGCAAAAAATGTATGCCAGAAGAGACCAGGTCCAGAGTGCAGAAGGTGATTTATAAAATACAGTTGATAGGGCACAGTCCAGTTTCTAATTTCTCATTGGGTTCCTAATCAGTTTTCTCTATCACACTGCAGATCCTGTTAAGGAAATCCTCTTGACTAAACTCGGTATTAACTTCCTTGAGACAGAATAGTAAAACTTATGCTAAAAAGTAAAGATAAAATTTTTAGAGATAAATGGAAGAAATTTACTGATGTTCTAGTGTCCTTTTCTTTGTCTCACCTTCAAGTTCTGCTATTTTTAACTTTGTTCTTTTTGACATGGGCAGTATCAGAGCCCTGTAAGAAACTTACCACAGCACCTCTCCACACTGCTGTCATTGATGGGGAGGTAACTCCAGAAGTTCATTAAAGATGTATTTGTGTTTTTGTGTCCTAAATATTTCTTTAGCTATTTTAAGTAGGCAAGCAGATATGCTAATGTACTAAAAATAAATATTTAAAAATACTTGACCTCAAAATACCGATCCATGAGAAGTAGAGAGTAAAAGGATCTTTAAAAGGATCTTTTCCTTGCATCCTTCCCAGAGCAAAGCCTCAGATTTATAGACTTGTGGTTGAGGCAGATGTAGACTGAGCTTCCACCTGAGATGGCATCACAGGAAGGCCCAGATATTTTTCAGGTTCCTGGTACTCTTGGCACAGGTGTTGAAGCTCTCGGCATAGCATGGGGATTTCCAATCTGTTTAGTAAGACAGTAGAGTTTGCAGAGGCTGCCTTATGGGTCACAACCATGCAAAGGAGAGGCTGTTGTGAACACTGCCTCTCACACAGTTGTGGCTATGGCAGGAATTATATTTTTGTGCAATATTGGCAACATTGCTAATAATGCCTAAAAAAGAACTCAATTTTACTTGCACAGAATCATGTTCCTCTTTTGAAAAGCATGAATCCTATCAGCTTGTTCTCTTCACTGTATTTACTCCTTTCAGCTCTTCTAATTTTGTTTGTTCTGTTTTGGTTTTCTTTTTTTTTCTTTCTCATTTTTTTGCCCTTGCAGTAAGGAGGGAGCCAGCCCTCTGTGGCTCACCAGTTCTCCATGGAGCAACAGGAACCAGACCACAGCTTGGGCACCTCAGCAGACTCTTCTGAAAGGAGCATCAGACAGAGTATTAAAGAAGGGTGTGTTCTCACAGTTGCCCAGCACTATCAACACTAACCAGCAGGATGATCTGGATTTCTGGAGCCCTGTGCCAGATGGCCCCTGACTCCAGTCTTCATTGCAGGTCTGTGCTCTGTGGTTATGGCAAGACTTCATTCTGAAATAGCTGCTTGGTTTTTGAAATTCAGGCATGGTCCTCTTATTTGGGTATTTCAAGCTGCAGGTTTCAGTTGAACCCATAAGCAGCAGCAGCTGGGTTTACTAAATGAAGACAGATTTTCCCAGGTATTTAAAAGCTGGGCAGAATGATAGTGTTTACAGGCAGCTTGCTCCATGCTGAATGAAATCCAGAGACATCCATTGCTTCAGGGCTTGCCCATTGCAATGCACAGACAGTAAGAAGTTACTTTGAATGTTTATGCCCCACATAAACCAAAATGTTTTGCCTAATGTCATGAAAAATACAGAGAATTCTACAATAACAGTTGAACAATGTGGGTTTTAATTTAAAAATTAGTATTGCAGAGAACTCAGTCTCTTAATGAAAGCTTATGGTCTTAAAATCAAAGCCAAATCTGTTTTTAAAATGTGTGCTTTAGAGCCTTCCTGTTTTGAAGATAAAAGTGTTTCATTTAAAGACAAATATCTCCAAGAAAACAAATTGTGTAAATATGTGAGTCTGCTTTTTTTCTTGAGCTGAGGGTTATATCCAGTCTTGAAATACTTCAGAACAGAGAGAAGAATTGCCATATAAAAATAATGGCATTATACAGCAAGGCAGTAGTCCAACACAAAAACAGGCAGTGTTTGGGGGTTTTTCTGAGCAAATGCATCACTGATTCATATGCAATACACTCCTTGTTTCCAGGACATAGTCAGCTTAGTTTCAGTAGTTTTCTAGAAGTGCAATATGTTCAACTAAAGGTTAATTTTAGTCAAAGTGGGGCAGCTCATTTTTCTGTAGGTTCACCTTTTCCTTTGTCAGTGATCTCGAGATAGTGGGGAGACCTGCCAGTGTTATGAAGCAGCAAAGCACAAGAGCAGTAGAAACAGGGGCTTGAATGCTGGAAGTGATGAAGAAAACCAATTCACAGATCCCCTTCAAAAATTAAGGGGCTCCTTTCCTTACTGTTAGAGGGAGCAGTGGTCTGTAGTGATGCCTCCTTGCCACACAAACCATTTTCAATGCATGTCTCTCTACTGACTCAGTCACTGTTTTCTGGATGTTTTGTGACACCACAAAGCAGCTGTTCTTTTACTCTTCTGACTAAGACATTTATATTCAACCTTGACATTTTAATCTAATAAAAAAAAAATCCTTTTACCTCCTTGCAGTATAAACAGAGAACCTCTATATAATGGGCATCTGTGGAATATGGAATTAATCCCACTAGTGCGGAAAAACCTTCATAAGTCTCTTGCGGCTTCATCACTCTTTGAATTATGAGGTCTTCCTCTCACTTGTGGGATAAAGTCCAAATCCCACAGAAGCTTATTATGTGTCCACTATTTATTAAAACTTCATCATTTAAAACAAAACACTTAAGAAAGACACTGGGAAACATTTAAAATCAAAGAGGTTTCAGTCTGAGGAATATTTGTTATATTTGAAGGTTTTCAAAGTAAAGAAGAAAAAGTTCATTTTAGTCCTGATAACCACTGAATTTGCTGCTTCTGATTATTTTTCCTTTTTTTCCTTTTCTCCACTGAGAGATTCTGAATGTTTTTCCTTTCTTTCCTATATAATTTTATAAATCTTTCAGTATCCCTCTGAAGACTTTACTTACTTTTCTCTGCTTTGCAGCCCAGTGACTAGAGCCATTAACCATGAGTGAGAGCCCTTGTTCCCTGGCCTATGGTCATAAATGCATGTTCTTGCTACCTTGAATTGCAAAAAGTTCTTTAAATGACACTCCCTGTTTTGCAGAAGTGTAACTTCACACAAATATATTAGCTAAAGTTTAAACCTAGTAGTTTAGCAGTACTAACATTTTCTACCAAGGCTGCTCTGGAGCTAAGAAGATTGGGCAGGGAGTAGGGAACCTGTTTGATTTAAAACTCTGTCACATGCTCTGTCTGGGCACATTTAAACCTCTTCTTCCTTTTCCTTGGTTTCCACTAACAGACTTTTTCACCTCTATTTCTTTATGGTACTTCTGTACCTCAAATCAAGTAAAAGCTAAAGTCCACTAAATCACTTGATGTAACACAAATGAACACATCCACTATGTTAGCTATGCTGCCTGAGAATTAATTTAATCAATTCATTGTAGTGATCAATTTATTATGTAAGTTTAAAAAAGAATCTTTAGTCACTATTTTACAAAATAAGCATAGGAACTGCTTAAAAAATATCTTTTAATTGCTTTGATGTTAAGTCACACCAGTGCTACTGTTACTGATATACTAAAAATAGTTTATTATTCCTGGGTTTGAAGCATTCTTCCTTATTTCTGCCTATTATAAATTAATAACCTATTATATTATGAATTTATATGTTCTCACCTATATAATTTTCCCCTTCCCTCACACATCAGTAAGTAACCAATTCCCAAAAGAGTTGTGAAAAGCAAGGAACCCTATCTTACAGCTATGGAACGTAGGACAGATGCTCAGAGAATGACCATCCCAGTGTCATCCTGTACATCAGTGTCAGAGCTGGGATGAGAAGCCAGAAGTTGCTGACTGCGAGCCCTGAGCTCATGGATGGCTCCCAAGGTAAAGTCCCAATGCTGTGCATGGAAACAGGCATAGACTTTTCCATCATCTTGCAGAAAAGTAATGTTGAGGTGAGAATATTGAAACATTTGTATGGTATGTCACTGGCAGCTTTCTGAATCTTTTCAGACACCTGAAGCTGCAGGAGCTGTGCTCCTTTTCAGCTGTACCGAGGGCAGATGAAAAGCACAGTGTGGCTAAAAGGTGTGTGCCTGCAAGGCTGGTGGTGTTGGAACTGATTACCTTTTAAAAAGAAATGTTCAGGTAAAGAGAGCAGACTGCCTCTGAGGAGTGGAGAGCAGCAGAGGATTGCTTAACCCGCTGGAAGATTGTGGGCATGGCAAATCATTCTTTACCTCTGGAGAAAAAAAAATCAAGTCAATTTAAATAAATTCCAGGGGAGCAGACAAATTTTTTGCGCATACTTGAATTCTGAATCTTTTCACTTGTTCATGTTCTTCCAGTTAATCACTTTTCTTTCCTTAGCCCTAATAGAGAAAACAGGATCTGAATTTAAGGCAGACAGGGGAATAAAGAACAAGCAGCCATATCTGCTGCCTGTGTCTACAAATGCTAAGGGCTACTTCTAGTCTCCAGTGAGAACTCAGGATGGGCCTGCTTTTATGAGAATCTGTGAGATTTACAGCAAAAAGTGTACAGCCAGACAGAGAGCTTTGACTTGATGACAGATCTTTCTGCTCAGGCTGTGCTGATGAGTGGGACTGAATTAGCACAAAATGACCCTTTTATTCTGCTATAGCATGGATTTATATTCATAGGGGCAGCTCCTCAGTAGGGGTAAATTGTCTTAACTCTTTCAAAGGACTTGAATTTGGCTGTTTGTGGTTTGGTCCTGGCAAAAGGTGAGCACATGTTTTCAAGCTTCATGACTTCATCTGTCAAACCCACTGTTATCCTGTAGCACCTCCAGTCTTTAGATTTCTTGCATTACTTTTCAATGATATTGAAACAAGTTTCTACCTGTTGCAAAGGATGTTGTTGTAGCCTAAGTGTAATAATATTTTGGATGAAATTATTTTTAGGTGTGAAGAATTTTGGAATGTGATGGGAAGCAACTGAGATTCATTCTTTGCTTTTATTTTCAATTATTTTGTCACCTTCAGCAGTCATATTTTTCTTTTTCATTGTTTGAATAACTTATTATCTATACATTATAAAAAAAACAAGGGTAATTCTGATGACAGTGTTCAATTTTTTTTCTCTGCTGCATGCACATACATGTAATAGTAATAAACATAAAATGTACGTAGATTCTTTTTTTTTTTTTTTAAAAGAACAGAAAAGGCAAGCTACCCATGGGCTGCAGAAGCAACAGGAAGTGAAAAGGTGGTGAGAGTGAAACAAGAATGTAAATCACATTTTTTATGAGTGGCCACCCGGACGACAGAGTGCAGAAGCAGACCGGGTTGTTGTGAGAAAAAACAATGAAGAGTGCACATGTAATAATACAAAGTGCCTAAGTGAGGGTAGGGCTGGGGCAGTGCTGGGGAAGGCTATCCTCAAATGGGGCTTGGAGAGGGCTCTTTGCTTACTCTGCCTCCTGCTTTTCTGGTCCCCTTAACCCCCCTTCACTTTTTTCTTAAACGAGATTGGTTTTGGTAGGGATGGTCCAAAAAAGCACCCTCTTGAACAATAAACACAAATGACTGTGGTGGTCCTGTCAGCTTTGGATCTTTGTAAAATAACCAGTGATCCACAGCATTTTCTGGAATTGATTTCACAGGCTTTCCCTCTACATCCTCACTGACAGCCTGGAAAAAAATTTCCCCTACCACCATCAGTGAATGCTATTCATTTTCCCATTATTGTAAATTCTTGCAGGCAAAGAGTCCTAAAGAGCAATCCCTTTGAAACAAAGGTGATTTTGCTACTGAAGGAGTAACAAATCAAATGCTATGCTCACAAACTCTTAAATTTTGAAAAGAACACTTGCAAATGATTAAGCAGTTATGCATGGCAAAGACTTGAAGCTTTGACAATTTATTCAGGCTTTGTAGCCTATAGTAAAATATAAATTTTTGTTAATAGTGGAATAAACCATGTTAGGGATATGGTTTAGTGCTGGACTTGGCAGTGTTGGGTTAACAGACTTGATGATCTTAGAGGTCTTTTCCAACCTAAACGATTCTATGATTCTATGATAAATGTAACATTCTCTCCTCTTCCCTTCCCCCCTTTTTTCCTAAGTGTAGGACTTCCAAGAGGTTTGGAAGCAAAAAAGCATCTGTTTTTCTGTATGTTTGCTTTTTTTATAGACTTCATAAATCCAGCAGGCCTCTATTTGGACCACTAGACTCTTTCAATAGACGCATGTTTTCACTGGGATTTCCACGTTCATAATTATTCCTCTCGTTTCTCTGCTGTAAGAAGACAAGCTGCTATTTCATTGCTTTGGGGAAGTTAATAATATGGTAGGCAAAACATCAGGAAAAATTATAATGAATGAACCTATACAAATTGTAGGGAAACACATGCTGCTGTTATAAAATGTTCCCATCATAAATCCCAGCAAATCACTCTCTGCACAAGTGAATAACTTTTTAACACATAAACACTCAATTAATTAAAGGTAATATACTATATACACTCAAACTAGTGTGACACAGAAAAGACAGATTCAAATAATGGCATTCAGGATTGTAGGCCAGTCCTGTCTGCCCCAGCCCTCCTGAGAGATTTGGGAATAATAACACTCCAAAGTAACTCTCTTCTAGACCTGAAGTGAAAATGAAGTTCTCAGCCTCAGTGCTGCTATACTATATTATTGCATTCACTTAAGGCATAAGTAGGAAACTCCCTACTTTTTTTCTCACCTTATTTCAGACATACAGAAAATGTTTCCTCAGCTTCATGTAGGTCACATTTCCCTCCTTCTCCTTCTCTTCTCCTTCTCCTTCTCCTTCTCCTTCCCCTTCTCCTTCTCCTTCTCCTTCTCCTTCTCCTTCTCCTTCTCCTTCTCCTTCTCCTTCTCCTTCTCCTTCTCCTTCTCCTTCTCCTTCTCCTTCTCCTTCTCCTTCTCCTTCTCCTTCTCCTCCTTCTCCTTCTCCTTCTCCTTCTCCTTCTCCTTCTCCTTCTCCTTCTCCTTCTCCTTCTCCTTCTCCTTCTCCTTCTCCTTCTCCTTCTCCTTCTTTCTCCTTCTCCTTCTCCTTCTCCTTCTCCTTTCTCCTCCTTTTCCCCTCTACTCTTTCTTAGTTTTTTGTATTTTTCTATCTAGCACAGGATCTTGGAAGATTATTTCTTTTAGCAATTGCATTATTTGCAAGGCCAGTGAATTTATTGATATTGTCTTTTCTGTCTATGGCTGTGGTTCAACTCCACTGATATATATCTGTTCTTTTTGAGAGCAAATTTGGTTAGAAATTCCTGGGAATATTGTAAAAATAATGTTTAAATAAATTTTTCACTCTATAAGAAAAAAAAGGAAGTGTGAGGGAAAACAAACAAACTTTGAAATGTTTTCAGTTTTGATTACGTTTGCGTCAAGATCAGACAGAGACTTTCCAACTTTAGAAAAATAACCAGCTTGTACTCACATAGAAAGGAACAAAGCAAGGTTCAGTTTTCCAGTGCAGGGGTTATTAAGTTTTCTCCAGTTTTCTGCAGCAAGAGTCACCAAGAGCAATCCACCATTTAAAAAAATAAAGAGTAGTGACTTGAATCCAAGATTCTGCATTCAAGAATACTTGTATTCACATACCTGCTTGAAGCTAAGTGATATTGCTGTATGAATGGATAAGAATTTGTGTGTTTTCACAGGGAGAAATATAATGATAGTCCGTTTTAATACCATATTTTACCATTCTATCTTACCAGATAGAATGGGATAATTTTTTAATTCTTTGAAGGTTTCTGAGATCATGGAAATTTTTCCATTCAGGTTTAAACTATATATATTTACTATGTCCAGTCCCTATGTGTATTATATATAATAGAGATGATGATTTGTCATGCAACCGTGCCCAAAGAAAATTTAACATTTTCTTCCTACTCTCCATTCCTCTTTTTTGCACAGCTCAGATACTGCTATGTTGATCCACTTTCATATCATTCTTGTTAACTCTAGTTATCATTCTTGATAACTCTAATAAGAATTAAAGTTTACACAAGCTGAGAAAACACAGACAAATTAAATAAAAAAAAGTCTAAGGCTTCCCCTCCTCAAGGTAACAGAATCATTAAACATAGAATAGTCAAGGTTGGAAAAGACTTTCAAGATCATCAAGTCCAACCATCATCCTAGCACCACCACCATGTTCACCACTAAACCACATCTCCAAAACCAGGGAGCAGTAGCTGACAGCCATAACTGGGGCTGTTTTGGGTACATGCTGTGTGTTCACCTCTTTGGAATTAGTTTATCATACCTAATCTTCTGCCTGAGTGCTGAACCACCACCACTGATGTATCACATGAAAAATGTGTTTTCTCCTTCCAGCTATTGGCAGACATTTTACTTTTTATCTTTTAATTTAAGTTTTATATTTTCCTCAGTCAATACACTCATTTTAAATTAAACTTGATATTTTACAGGACCTTTCTGTCTTTTCTGCTTCTTTCCCAGCAAGTATATCAGTAAATATGACAGGATTCCCTAAATGAGCAGAGCTGAATTTCAGAATGGCAATACACACTAGATTTGGAAAAAATTTAATGGTGCCAGTCAGGTTGAAAAACTGGATGACAGATTGGAAGATGAGATGCAGCATTATAAATATTTGTCCTTTCCCATCTGAGTGTCCCTGATGGTGACCCTCTCAAAAGGCCATCCATGAGAACTTCTGTCTCACACAGTGCACATTAATATCTCCTACCATCATGGTGAAGTCTTAGTGGGTAAAAGTCCCCCCATGGTTTTGGAAATTACAGAGGAATCCTTGGTCCTGGGGTATGGTTACAACACAACCTAACAATAATCAATGGCCTTTATAGGCCCTTACTCAGTATTCCAAATTTAAACTAAGTATATCCAGGTTACTTTGTCAGTCATCTGAACTGATATTTATAGGGCTTCCTAAAGTGTGTAATGGAAAATCTGCTGTACTGAGCACCTGTTGGACACCTGTTGGACTCAGCAAGCCTGATTGTAGATTATGAAATTTCATACAAAATCACTGGAAGTTTGAGAGCTTAAAAATTACCCCTCATGCTTGGCCACAGATATTTTAAATGATTCATAAGTATTTAGGCCATTTAATGGCTTGTTGGTTACTATAAACCTTTATCCTGTTAAACTTCATCCTTCACTTATGTAGTCTGTTTCTAGAATGTATTCCATTACCCTGCTATTTTTCATCATATTTCATAGTTACTCTCCCAAGAACATCTATTTTTAGCCACGGAAGTTATCTTATATAGTCATACTATCCAATGGTGGCTCTTTTCAAGCCAAATGTAACACCTCCAAACAATCCTTTCAACTAAAGTTATACTGGTGCTGACAGTAGTCACTAGCAAATCCACAGGGGAAGAAGTGAAAATGAATTTATCCAGTCCTAGATCTTGTCAGCTAGTGATTACCCAAGAAATGGATCCTCTGAGAGGTTGTCTGAGTCCTTTATCTCATTTTTAATCTTCAGCCTTCACACTACTCTGTCTTCACAATTTCCATGGTTTAGTTCTTTGCTATGTGAAACTTGATACCCAAATGTTGCTGGTGGTGCTCTACTTTGTGTGTTGCTGTACATGTTGTAATGTTCATCTATTTTGTTCTTATCTTACAGAAAAAAAAAGGCTGAAAATTCAAGGATAAAATTATTGTAGAATTCGGGTAAAAAACAAGCTTGGGAAATGCATGTTGTAATAAGCACTTTATAGAGTTATACAGACAAATTGTAAAACTGAGAGAATCAAAATGGAAATCACTCTGTAATCTTTAATACTGATTAACAATGTCATACACTTGAAGGACTAATAGATGACAAAAACAGGACAAAAGGAGGATTAAACATGGACTATGCATTTTGCTGAAAGTCCAATTAAACTTGAAATCTTAGACTACATTTTTGTTAGGGTTTCTCACTAATAATATACCATTATTTATAAGGAGCATTATTTTTTATATATTACATAATTTAAAAGTTTTTTTTCAGAAATCTCATTCAAACTAATAAAATTTTTTAGTTGTTTATAACCTGCACTGGTAGAATTTGCTTTACCTTATTCATTTCTGCCATTGGAAAGGTAGAAACCAGCTGCCCCTTGAATAATCTTACGAAGCTATTCAAGATAGAAAGAGAAAATGCTGTGTTGAAAGCCAGTAAAACATAACTCCCTTAAATGAAATAACTGGGAGAATTTTAGGTAGGTAGTGTGTGATTACACGTTTGCAATTTGTTATTTTTTCTTTCTGTGAGTCCAGAACACACATGCCATCCACACTGCCTGGTTCAAGGCTGAGTTGGAGCCTTGGAGCCCTCTGTGCTGTGCAGAAAACTGCATGTGCAGTGAGTGCAGAAAACTGCATGTGCAATGAGAGCAGAAAACTGCATGTGCAATGAGTGCAGAAAACTGCATGTGCAATGAGTGCAGAAAACTGCATGTGCAGTGAGTGCAGAAAACTGCATGTGCAATGAGTGCAGAAAACTGCATGTGCAATGAGAGCAGAAAACTGCATGTGCAGTGAGTGCAGAAAACTGCATGTGCAATGAGTGCCTGTGTGCTCCTGGCTCTGGGTAACTGCAGAAGACAGAGCCACTACCTGCATAACATGTGCATGTGCACACACAGAATGTGACATTGCTGCAGAACAGCAAGAGGGAAAAAGGAAAACAAGCCACTCAAATAGGAGTTGTCCAGACACATGCATTTGTTAAACTGAGAACCAGCCCTCTGCTCCTCCACTTGGAAATATTCCTGGTGAGGAGATGACTTGCTATGGATTTGTGAGGTAAAAGCTTCAATGGAAAATAAAATCTGGCTTCTGCTGCCTGGGTTGAGGCACTTATCCACTGGCATGACCTCACTGGGAGTGGAGTCAAAAGTCTTCCTTGGTTGATGCAATGTGCCACTGCTGCTGATTTGTCACCTTCCCTCCTGTCCTCAGAGATTACCTGCTCCTCCACCCACCACCAGGCAATAACTCCTTCAGGGCTGACACATCTAGGCAGTCCCTGATGCCAACAATCAGGCATTGGAAACTCAGTCTTCCAGGACAGGCTCTTAGCCTGGTCCTTCCTCCCACAAAATACCAGACTGAGCTGGAGCCTGACAGTGTCCAGAGCTAGAATCAAATGTTTTAGCAATAAAATCTTACATCAGAACATGCATAAATACCTTTCAAAATCCCTCTTCTGGGCACTGTAACAGATTCATCTGCCACAGATGAGTGGACAGTGAAGTATTTCTTCCTTCTGCACTCCAGGTCTCCATGGTGAGCTCAGATACCAGACTGATGTACAACATCTCAAAGTCTTTTACACTGTCCCCTTGTCATTGTTCAATAAATTTTCAGAGCACAAAGTAACAACTAAGATGTTGCATTTGCCTGCATGATGACAAAATACTTATTATAAAGAAGGAAGTGAGAATTGTTATTTACAAAAAAAAACTGGTGTAGTAACAAGAATGAAACACATCAGAGCCTAACAGTTCTGTTGGAAGTGGGTTTTGTCCTTGTTGTTAATACATTTTTTAATGATTTGAACTGCTTTCTTTACACAGTCTTCCAAGCTGCTCCCAAAGGAAACTTTTTCCTTGTTTAGTGCCTCCAAGTTTCTTGAAATACTTGGATGAATCGTCCTCTGCAACAGCCAAAGATTATTTTATCCGCTGAACTTCAGAACATTAAAAATATCCCATCTGGTTAAGTAGTGACTTGATTTTGGGTCATTGTGAAGTAAGTTTTATGTAGTTTGCTGGGAAGGGTCTGGTGTTCACTGTGCTGCAGAATATTACTGAAATATAGAAATTGGTACATTATTATGTCACAGAAAAGGTGCATGTACATAAGCAAATGCCAGCTCTACAATTATTATGAAATTAAACTGAGGCAAGGAACTTCCTGGATACTGAAAGTCAGACATCTATATTGGTAAATGGGCCCTGGTCAACATCCACTTTTCTCAAGCAGTTCCTATGTTCAACCTGGAATTTAACTAAGGTCCGGGATTAGCAGGGAGTTTGCATTTGGTAATTTCTTTTTCAAAGGCTAGAAAGTTTAGTGTTATGGAGTCAGAACAGCTATATGCATGTTTAATATAGTAGTGAAGACCTCATATGTGTAAAACATGCATATTTCTTCAATGATCTTAGAAAATCAGACTTTGGAAACAAATATTAGAGTTTTCACATTTTTCTTCTTGACATAGCCTTAGTTCGGATTTTCTCAACTGAAATTATGTTACTGACATATGCATGTATTTATAATATTTTCTGAAGCTACTTTAGCCACAATTCTAGCTAAGTTAATATTTTTTGTGTTTAGCTAATAAAAATGTACATAGAATCATATTGGAGTCAAAGCACTGGTAAAAGTAGATTCTGTTAAGTCTTTGGTTGTGTTAAATTTTTAGTTTTTCATATTTCAGAAAGGGGCATGGAACCAAGCTCAGTGAAGATTCTGAAGACAGAGACAACTAAATCATTGTTCTTGCCAATTAAAAAGTTATATTATATTTTCAAAACACCGTAAAATTGTGAAACAGAAAACAGAGTTGTTGGGAGTGTGTGAAGACTTAAACTAGGATAAATTCTTTTTTCTGTTGATCGTGTTCAAATGCAAATATTTTTTCAGGAAAATAAATACTTTGAGAAAAAAAGGGTGAACTTCCCCATTTTCTCTAACAAAACAAGGTTTCATCATGAGGCAAAGCTTTTAGTCATATTTTACTTGTCATCCAATATTGCAGATTAGTTGTTAGAATAATAATTAAATACATTATTGATTCACATCTAATCTCTATGAAATCTAGCAATAGTGACAGTAAAGATCCTTTTGAAAAAATAAAAACAAACAACAAGACCCACATAGTACATGGGGTGAAATTCTGGTCTCATGGAAGTAAGTAGTAAAACTCCCGTTGACTCCAAAGGGGTCAGGATCTCTTCCCCTTTCCCTCCACCCCCAGTGTGTAACCACAGCTGTGCTTTTGCTAAGCCACATGCAAGAACAACTTATGAATCACATCTGGTGACCCTGTTTGGCATCTCAGCAGAGAAAACATCAGGAATATTAACCCCTTTGTAACATAAATTAAAACAAAAAAGACTTTGGGGCTCCTTGGATAATGCAAAAGCTAAGAGAAAGAAAATAAAAACAGCATAAAAGTATTTTAAGGGAATGGAAAATCAGGGCCACAGTGAAAGAGAAAAGCTGCTGAGGCATTGTAATTACAAAATTTAAGAATTAACAAATTTTTCTTTCTCTCTTAAGTTTAGCTGCCAATGTAACTAGATAAATGTCTTTGGTTTGTTTCCACTTGTTCTCACTGACGCAAGCTGGCAAGAGCCTTTGTAGAATTTCAGGCTCTTTGGAGTCAGTGTCTTGATCTTCTGTCAAAACCTCTTCATTTTCCAAGAACCTCTTAATTTTCCATTTCCTCCTTGGCAAAGCTTAAAACCATATCCAAAATCTGTATTAGCATTTTTTCACCTGAGACATTGGAATTTCCACCATCACTGGACTTCTTTCCCTCTTCTGTCTTTGGAAGATATCTTGTTAAAATCCAATGTTAATATCCAAACTTCTGCCTTTTTTTTTTTCACCTTTTTGGGAGATGTGTGTATATTTTACTCTGGGAAAGAATTTCACAGTCTGAAATTTAAATCATAGGTATCTATATCCTGGGCTGGATGAGCCTTTTATATATAAACATTCCCAAAAAAACCCCATTTGTTATCAGAATCTAGAAGGCAGCACTGTACTTTCTCACTGACTAGGTATCAAACAGTACCCATTAAGAGACAAATTCCTGCATTTTAATCTCAGAATAAGGTTTTATGCTAGTAATTTTACATATATGACTTGTCATACGTGGAGAATTTTACAGAAAGTAGAAAAATGTACCACGCAGAACGTTGCAGACCACTAGAGATAAGAATCTGTCAGACACATTGTCCTGACATCATTAAGGCCATTTCTATCACATTGCCCTGATTTCTTCTATTTAAATAGATTCTGCTAGGCTGTAGAATATGTTAATTATGTCTGAGGGGTGAAAGGCCCTGACAACACATCTGCTGGGCCTTGTGAAGTCGCAGAGCCGAATTCAACAGGATTAAGACTCTATGTACCAGAAACAGCAGAGTTCTCCAAATTATGAGTGGTGGTGTATCAGCACATTGGACATGTCTGGTTGAAGTCTAGCTCCCCTAAGTGTTTGGTCTTTCAGCCATATCTTTTGAAAATGGTATTTTTGCTGTTTTTTGTAAACATCTGGCTGCTTCCCAGAGGGATCATGGCCACAATCTCACTGGATATACCAGTGTCTAAACCCACTGAAATCAGATGTTTCAAAACAAAAACTCGTCAGTACAAAAATAATTCTAAACAATTTAGTCTCTTTAACTCCAGGAAACAAAATGTAATTACAGTTACATTACAAATGTACAGTAAAAAATTAGTAGTTTTTTTTTTTTCCCCTGTCAACACAACAATCTGAGATAATAGTTAGAAAAAGTAGACATATTTTCAATAAATAAAATACGAAGTTAAAAAGACTATCTGGAAAGGTTAATATAAGATGTCTTTATTTTGAACATCTGTGAATGAAATTTCTTTTCATATTAGTATAGCATGGCAAGTTCTTACAGAGTATGAGGATATCTGTCAGCTGTATGGAGAGTAATATAATGATGAAGAAATAGCAGTATATCCTAATAATGCAAAGAATTCAGTGAATACAGAAGCCAGATAGCACAGGGGGAATTAATAGACTTGATGCAGCAAAATATTCCTGTTTATTAGAACAGTAGTGCAGTTTTTACACTATTCATGGTCCAATAATAAAAATAATATTAAACAATGATGCTTGAGAAATTTACAGTAATATTACACTTTTTTCCAACATTTTCAAACCTTTTGCCCTGCAGAGAATTCTGATATTGGAATTCAATTTAGTATGAAAGCACATGTTACAGTTTTCATAACCTATGACAGAATTTCCTACTTTTCAAAAACATATTAATGTTGAGGTGTGAAGTGTCAGCAGGCACAAGTAGGGCAACCAAGACTGAGAAATGGTTGTAAGGGGGCATTTCAATTATCTGCATAGAAATTTATCCTTTCCAGTGGACAATTTAGAGAGAGAACTCCTTGACCTCTCAGACTATAATTTTTATAGCAGTTGGTTCTACAGCACACATGAGGGAATGTTACTCAGTCCAATGTAATACACAAGTGTTGGTTCATAAAGCAACTATCGCTGAGCCACTAATTAATGGTGACCACAGCATAATTAAGTTCAACATCCTCAAGGGAGTGATTGAATCAAATGTGGGACTGTGACACTAAACTTTTGATAATGAAATTTTTTTCAAGGGGAAAGTTAGTTAAAAAAACCCTGAAGTCAAAAGTGAGGAAATTAAAATCCTTACACTCAGCATGGAGGCTTCTTAGGCATCCCAGGAGTCACAGAGGAATGAATGCATCTTAACAAAATATAAAATAGAAAGCCATTTAAAAGCTAGTACAGTCAGATTGCAAGGTTCAAATTGTTATTTAAGACAATATGGTAGTTTTCAGAAAACTGAAATAGAGTCCAATTCAATGAAAGGACCGGATAATAAGGAATTTGGGAATTCTGGAGGTAAAAGGTAAGGTGTAAGATGATAAATCATAAATACCTCTGAAAATACTAACAGTATATTTTATGTGTCTCAGTTGGGAACTGTGTCAGAAAATTGAATGAATCATTTTCTCATCCTTGAGAAGTTATGGATAATATGGATATAAGAGAAAAATTGTAAACAATGTTTGTGTTAGGAGTTGTCAATGAGGCTGGGAGATCTGAAAGAAAATAAAGGAATTCACTGTCAATAAACTGATAAACTGGAAAGCATCAGCACACAAGGCCTTCTAAGAACTCAGTTAGAAAAAAAGGGGTAGTTAAACTGTTAGTAGGAAAGTAAAGTTTCATATGATCTGTGATTCTAAGCTGAAATATGGAACAGCAGCAAATGTTTAAAAAGCACTTGAATCACTTAGAGAATTGCAGGTGGCTTTAAGTGGAAGAATTAATTAGAATAATCAGTAGGAAAAATTATAAAGCTGCTTTCCTAATTTTTTTTTTGCTTTACTTTAAGTAGAAACAAACCCCTTGTGAGAGGCTGCTGGAAAAATGAGGAAGCCCTGGTTAAGGGCCAGCATGGCCTGAACACAGAGCCGAAAGTGGCAAAAGAGGCAGGAGCTGCTGCCTGGCTCTGGATGAAGTGCAGGTCCAGCAGCATTGGGCTGAACATTTCCCCTTTCCCCAGCGAGGCTGGTGGGTGATTTAGCACGTACTTGAGTGCATCAGGACCCTACCAGCAGGCTCTGGTTCTGGCTCCAAGCGCAGATATCACACTGGTCACATGTATCACTCTCCTGGCAGCACTCACCATTGAAACAGGACCATTGAAACAGGACTATCTCTCTGACAGAGACAACTCCTCCACTGTGCCTCATGGTCCTGAAGCATAAGATGGCCCAAAAACTGAATGTCATCATGGTGAAGCCTCAGTTACATTATTTAAATACTGTTCTTGTTTCCAAACAAATATAATCTTTTTTTTTTCAGTCAGGCTTCTGCACTGCAGTAGCCTGACCTCTTTCAACAGAGCTGATACTGACATCTGAATGAAAGGTGTGGACGTGATGTACACCCTGGCCTTGTTACACAAGTCTGATGATGGAAACAACATTAACTGAAGTGTCATCTAGAAGGAAATAATGATATTCCAGTGTGAACAAACTCCAGGTCCTGTATTTTATATGCTGATTTTTTAGATAGCTAGTATATAAGAGTGAGTCTTATACCATTCTACCTTCTGAAGGATACAGATTCATGATATACTTTGAGAGAAAATCTGATTTTCCAGAGAGAAGAACATAAACTAGAGAGAAAACACATGGCCATTTTAAATAGCTTATGCATTTGTAGAATAATTTTCATGAAAAATATTATGTCCTAAAGGAAACAGAGAGCCTTTGGTGTTGATGGAAAGAGCTTACATGCACTCAGTTTCTGTAACTTGCATAATTCACTTAGAGCTTTAGTTTTCATGAATAATGCTGTCATTCCAAAGCCATGTGAACAGTAATGCCCTTACACCAATCTGTAACATTGCGTGTTTTGCGTGTGCAAACATGCAGTACACAGAGTTACTATCCAGATAATAAACCATCAGACTAGGGACTAAATTCATTTATCTTGCACCTTGACATCCTCCCATACACTAATCCATTTCCACTGGGACTGTTTTTAACAATCTGACCCTCCCAGCAATTAAGAACAGCTGCCATTTTTTTTTAAACAAACCTGCCAGGAAAATATTTCTTGCTTTCCTCACAAACCTGGAATTCTGAGCCACCCTCCCACCCCCAAATTACATTGGACTGATTCCCAGGACATGTAATGTTCAGTCCTGGGCTAATGACTGGTTTAAATTTCAATAACCCACAGTTCGTTAGGATCAGAAATATATTACACCATGGTAGAGATGGGATTCCCCCTTTTCCAACAGGATATAGCCTTTTTTTATCTCTGCTAGGCTTCTAATATATTAAATACTACAGTTAAAAGTTAAAGTTATGTAGGTGCTGGTAATGTTTTAAAATATTTTGTATTGGGCTGCTGCCTACAGCTGCAAGTACAACTGAGGCCCCAGTGAAGAGCTCTTGCAGATGCACATCACCATGGGCACTTCCTCCTCAAAAGAGGGAAAGAAGAGAAGGGAGTTGGTGAAATGGAGTTAACTGTAGTCCTGAAAAAGGTTAGTACCAAGCTGCAATTCAATGCCACGACCCAACTCCTGATCTGCTGTCCAAGCCTCACGAAAGCTTCAACTCCCCAGCTAAAAATAGTAGCTTTAACTGCATTTTCCAGCTGAAGCTGGGGCATGTGAATTTAGGCAATGTGGCCTTATAGGCGCTGAGAAGAGTGACTCCAGCAAAGAGCTGAAAAATCCTGCAGCATGGGTAAACCAGCTTATTTGTGTCATGATGTAAAACACCTGCTGGTGTGAAGTGGCCTGAAGATTTTACTGCTGCTCCATGGTCAACTTAACTCATGAAGTCAGACATATGTGACTTGTGTGCTTATCTTATTCCCACCAGCACCCAACATTTCATTTATTTGCTCTGTTGAAAAGATGTCAGTGCTGCTATGATTTCATTTAATCTTCACAGTGTACCTGCCACTAGTATTGAATTGGTACCTCCTACTGAGATGTGCCTGCCAAGGTGTAAATAATCTCTACCAAATGATATGTCTACACTTTGGGTATAAGGTGGATTAGAGGACAGAGAGCAGAACATAACCCTTCACAAGAAAAGAGGGGTAAAATGGTTGTTTATTCACTGTGAGTTGAGGAAAATCTATCAAACCATATTCTTCAGTACAGCATGGGTATTTTCCTCATAAAACCAAGGGACAAAACAGCTTGATTGGCCTATGAGAGGATCCCCCATGTATGACAGGTGCAAATGGTGATGAAAGGAAGGCCTCCTGCTCCATGGCCTTTCACTGCTTTGGAAAGATGGATTTAAATTAATTTTTGCTGTGGACACCTCTGGCCATCGTGTCAAACTAATAATGCCCAAAACTACACCATCTGAAAAAACTCAGGGAGTTGAGACCATCTCTGCAATGGCTGCAGCAAGTTCAAAATAGTGAAGAAGTGACCTTCAGAGCACCTTAATGCAGAAGTCTTTGGCCCCTGCTTTTGGCAAATCAGTATAATCTCAGAATTTTTCTTAGCAAATAGAAATGAGATCTGTTTTGGTTCCTAAAACTATCAGATGACAACAAAGCATTCAACTTTGCATCCAGATATTTCTCCTTCATAAAAATAGATGTTTACACGTAGCTGGTTTTTTGCTTCACGCTTTCATGACTTTGTTTTCAGCAAATCATTAAAAGAGTGATGACTTACTGCACCACTTTTTAAAATCTAGTCACAAACCACAATTGCTAACAGGAAATGGAATGTTTACTTGAGTTTATTATACAAGGGTCTGGATATGAGCTGTGGGATTTTTACACCTCATAGCAACGGTATTACAATTTATTTACATCTTCATGTTGGCAGCTGCACAAACTCTTATGAAATAGGACAATCACACCTTAGGGAACAGTAATTATAGGCAAAGGTATAAATAGTATAAAGAAGTGCATGCATTTGGCACTTAAGTTGAAGAGAATAGAAACTATTCTGGCAAATCTTCAAAAACATGCACTCTTGTTCATTATGAGGGCATGAACTAATTAAAAAGAACTTGTCAGAATCAGCTGCATGAATAAATTCTAGTCAATTCTGGCACAGTTGAGCTCCAAACCCACGAAGAGTGAAGTTGTTTTAGTGATGTCATAATTTGGACATTTAGAGTATGATATCATTTTTGACAGAATTAATGCAGAATTAATACCATATGTATAAGCACTAATAGGTATTGAATTGAACACCCAGTGATAAGTCTATGTTCATTTCCAAAGTAACAGTCTGGTTTTTTCTTCAGAATGCTTACATTAATATAATGTCAGAAGGCAAATTCAAAATACATTTCAACACTTTTATAAGAAAGCATTTAAGTTTTACATCTTACCTCTATTTCAAAAGATGTTTAAGAGGAAAACTTCAGTTAAACTTCAGTTCAACTTTTAATAGTAGCAATAGTGTCATAAGAGAATAATTTTAAGGCGACTGTAAAAATTGTCACCATTTGATAGCTGGGTGGTGAATTTCTCTGAGGGTTAGTGGCTTAATTTATNTATAATAGAATATAATAGAATATATAATATAAATGTATATTTGTTCTTATACAAACAATCCCAGAGTTAAAATGTTAAAATGTAGCTGCATTTTGCAGCTTTTTAGCTTCTAGTTACTGTCAGTGACCAGGTGTTGTTCTTTCTCATGTGCTTTGGCTCCCATCTCCTTTCTTTCCCAACCCTGATATATTAAATTCTTTCACTGTTATCCATGGTGGTTCATCAGGTATTCCTCTTCAGTTTTTCTTCCCCCCAGGATACAGTTATAGTTTGAGGATTTATGGCTGAAACAGGCTGAGCTAAAGAGCTAGTGAACAGAGGTAGGGTAGGGACATGACAAAGTTTGCTGATGGAGCTAAACATAAGAATTAAAAGTGAAAGTTGGCCCTGGGGTAAGAGAAGCTCTCTTGATACTGAGTATGAATGTAGTAAGCTCAGGAAAGAAATTTAACACCAACAATGTGATGAAACTCTCTCAATTCTACATTTATAGGCGAGGGATATGAATAAAGTGTTGGAAAGAAGAAAAAGGTTATGGAGTTAAAAGTGTATGAGAAAGTCAGCTCCATATTCAACAGCAATAGGAAGAGTAAACAAATTACTGATAATTAGAAAAGATTGAGAAGCAAAGGGGAACTCTCCTTTTGTCCATACGCATCCCTGGTCTCCCCAGTGAGACTGTAGAAAGAAGAATAAAGATAGGGAGAATGACAAAATGGATATTGAAAAATAAAGAATACATTCCATGTCAAGAATAATTAAGTAGGCTAGGACCCCTTATCCTGGAAAAGTGGCAACTGAAGTACAGTGATTGCTGACAAAGACAGTGTCAATTGAGCATATTACCAAGGCACTCCTAAAATAAGTGAAATAAACATTATCATATAAAAATCTCACACCAGATTCAAAACAAATTGGGAAGGAATAGTTTAAATTAATTGTCTTTGGGGTGTAATTTTATGGTAGAATTCATTACCATTGTTTAGGTATGTCAGAAAAAGATACAAATTAGTTTTACTGCTACACATTGGTTGTGGGTCTTAGTGAGTATTACATCTTGTTAATGGTCTTGCTTTGTGTCTGCAAGTTATTGTCCAGGGTCTTCTGAGAAGCAGGAAAATTGCAAATCAGTATGTCTTCTATTTATACATGTACTGGACAGTACTTCAATATGCCTGAGAGAGAGTGGGCATGGTCAGGAGCAGACAGAAGGAGAAATTTTGAGTGAAATGGCTTTTTGGTGATGGGGAAATAAGCAGGCTTATCATATGCAATGACTTTGTTCTGTTTAGGCACTAAGATGGATATGGATACAGGGCTGATTTACTGACAAGCAGTATCTCCCACACCATCCTGCACTGCTAGAAGTGCAGAGCTTGCCCTTCTGATCACAGCCAGAACCAGAGCTCAAAGAAAGTCGAACGATGCACTACAGGCGTTTATTCGCTCACTCAGCTGAGTGCTTACTGCCAGGAGCCTGGCCCAGTGCTCGTGTGCTTTATGTTTGTAGTGGTCCACGGTTTTGTAATGGGTACAGTATGTTCTGGAGAAATATAGGGTTTGGTTTTCAGAAAAGATCATTGCAAATGAAGGCAAGATAAGGAGAAGATCTGAAGTCCCTCTCCGCTTTCTTGCTGATGATTAAAAGGCAAACTGAAGTCAAGATTATTTTCAACTTCCTATAGTACACCTCCTGATTTTCTTTGACTCCTTTCCAAGTTCTGTGGTTTTAAACAAAGAACAAGTAACTATCTGGAAAGCAAACCAGTGTTCATTGCACTTGCACCTGCCTTGGATTCCACCCTTTTGTTTTCATATTACCCCTCTGGGTTTCTGATAATATGTTCCAGGCTACCTTTTCATCATCTAGCCACAAAAACACAGATCCACATGGGAGGTTTCACAGAATGCATTAAGCATGCAGGATTCCTTTATTGCTTAAGTAAGAAAAGCAAACTATCATTTACAGGGAAATCAGAGCATCAAAGGGAGAAGCAGAAAGATTTAATTATACAGTAGCTGCACATTTGTTGCATCTAGTGGAAAGATTTTGCTTTAGTTCAATCTTAAGATTTTAGATACCGTAATATGCAAGGAAAACAGGCAAGGACAGTGAGGAATAAGCATGGTTTCTTACTATTTCAACAACACCAAACAAAACTCCCATTTCTTTAGTCCCTCCTGTCTTAATTTATGCACTTTAAAATTGAATGGTTCTCACAAAATCTGTAACTCCTTTCTTTCTAGTGATATGGGTATTTTTGATTGAGTATATAATCTGAGTGACTTTATTTCTCATTTCATAGGATTTCTCCTAAGCATAAACATCAATATGATAATAATTCTCATATTTCTGTTTCCCTCGCTATGATGGTTTCCACACCCAAATTTTCTTTTTTCCCCTGGCATGCTGCCTAAGTGGGAAATTTTTAATGAAGAGGAATGTTTTACATTTGCTCTTGAGCTAGCAAAGTCTGGACTTGTTTTGCCTTGGGGAAAGGAATGGGATGGTCAGAGCTATATGTGGAAACACTGCAAGTATCTGTATCTGTATCTGTGGGTGAAAGATGGCCTCAGTGAAGAAAATTCTATACTTTTTTGGGTTAAAGAATTTCACCCATTACCATGAACAGAAAAACCCATGAAGGTCTTGAGGTATCCAGGCCACAGAATAACAGTAACATCTTGTAATGACTCACTTTATGTGTTCATGAATTGGTGTGTGAGAGGGGGAGAGGACTTAATCCTTTTTTGGAGACATAGCCCTACTGACTAGCATTGTAATGAAATGTAACTGTATATTTCCCCACAGACTTGGTAACTGAAAGACAGTCCAGTCTGGGATTTTTAAACATGATATTCAAATATGATTTCATATTTTATTTGGTATGTGTTCCCATTTGTGGCTCTGAATTCCAGGCTAATATCCCACTTGGGCTTTGTATAACAAACTCTTCTTGTGTGTTTCTTACTCTTCTTATACATTGCTTGAACTAATTCTCCACTGAAGTTCCACTACTATCAACTTGTGAAAAAAGTATTATTAAACATGAAGGACCTGGCTGAAATGTCAGGCTTTAAATGCAGCTGGATTAATTTGCACTGAGCATTGTGATAGGTGATTCCTCACCCTCTGCAAATATACACCCCCCCACCACATCCCCAGACACATTCCAATCCAGACTCCTGAACATGGTTACTAGATATGGGGTTGTACACTTTCATATCACACTGACATTAGAGCATTACAATCTTCCAGATGTTCATGTACAAATGAAGGAAGTGCCAGTGACCATGGGCTTTTATACTGGTTCCTCTGAAGTCACCTGAACATTTGCCATAAGCATAACCAGTGCCATTAGAATCTTGGAAAGAAGACCAATGTAAATGCATAAATAATGTTATTTATTATAATTAAAATTGAGAATACTGTTCAGTGCTTCAGCAACATAAGCAACAGGTAATTGAAGATTTCACTTTCCCAGGGAAATAAAATATTTTTCCTGGCATCATATAATTTTCTTTCACACTTTTTATGGTGTCCAATGTATTTTAGGAGATTTTTTTTAAGAGGCCTGTCTTTTTTGGGATCCTTTTGATGTGTTTTGTTTAAAATATGCACTTTTAATGGGTTTAATATGCCAAGAGAATGTTAAAGGTACCAGTAGGGAACAAAGCATAAACAGATAAATAAAGACTACAAATACTGAGAGTATATGGTTATCCTCAATGTCAATCCAACCCTGTTAATAAGGGTCTCTTTGACGAGACCATGTAACCTTCTTCTGACCTTTAAAAGAGAAATGCCCAAACTTTTCTCAGTTGAGAATCATACCTTACTTCACATGGGTAATTTAACATGTTGGCTAATAAACTTGAGCTGCATTTTATTTCAAGTTACATTTCAAGTTTGAGTCTGTTTAGGATTTCCAGACCTTTTGATACATAACAGCTCATTATAAATGTTATGAGAGTTCTGCTGGATATTTCCATCTTTAAGTGGAAAACAATTTCAAGGCTGAGAAAAAAAATCTTAAGTACAACACAGACTTAGAAACAGAAGGCTGACTTGGACATCAAGCATCCAGTTCCCTATAAGCTAAGTAACCATAAAAGTCCCACTTCTGAATTGGTTAAACATCTTAAAAAAGAGAAATTTTTACTGCAAACGCTGTCTGTGTTTTAACACTCGTCCAGATCCTCTGCTGACATATAGAGTCTGTCTTTTATTTCCCAGCTTAAATGAGCTGGTTAATAACTTTTTTTTGCCTGTGGGATGGTATTTACTTTAAGTAGTTCTTCAGCTGCTTTGGTGTTTACATCTTTTGGACCAGGAAATACCAGTTCACCAGGGTGCACTGGTGTAGATAGCCTGCTTGGAGAATATCAAGAGAAGGGAATCCTAAGTTCTTTGCTTACAAATGTGTTGCAAGAAAAAGAAGTGAGAGGAGAGTGTCTTTTCAGATTCAGTCAGGAAATAGATACACTGGAGAAAGTCTCATTAGGTCCACAGAAAAAGCTATCCACCTGTGTTTTGTCAGATTATTGCAAAATATTTGTGTTTGTAAGGTGACATTCATACAAGAATGAACAGCTCTTACTTTGCTCTGTGCTCTCTGTTGGTTTGTTCTGTTCCTTTCTTTCATGGATTTTAATTTTTTAATGATTCTTTCAAACATTGCTGCAGATTCTTGATTCTTCATTTGGTTTTTAATTTGAGTGTTGTGTCATCCCAGCTGTCTTATTTGTCATCAGATAGAATTTGAAATGTGCATTCTGCACTGCTTAGAGGTGACTCTAGCAAATGTAGCTTCAGGGTGCTCTTCCCAGAAAGATGACAAATTATTTGATATAATGATTTCACGCCACAGGTACTATAAGTAGCCCTTCAATGCTTAAAATATATCAACCAGAATGAACTAATTTCTTTACTTTAAAGTAATTTCTCTGCAAATGGTTACTAACACAAGTTCTTCATCTTTGTTCCCGGCATGAACCAAGGGAATTTTACAGTGGTACCATTCTTTTTTTGAATAGGTTGTTAAACACAAAAAAAGGGACAGTTTTTTAAAACTAATTTTTTTTTTAATTTGGTTGGTTAAAGACAAAAGATGATGTAACAATTCAGCATGTCATTATCATCAGAAAAGTCACTATGTCAGAAGTACTTCTCACATCACATTACATCACCACTTATGGAATCACAGCCTCTTTGTTTAGGTGCCTTTTAATGACAGAGAAAAACAATTCTTTCACAAACGAAAACGTCCTGTTAACAGCTGAAGTCACAGCTCAGTTTGCCTCTTGGCTGGGATACACATTCCATCTGGAGCTCTATCAAGACAGTGCAGGGAGGTCTGGCAGCTGAATAATGAACTCTAAGTAAACAGGTCATTACAACACGTTGTTTCTGTGTTACTGGATTTCCACAATATGTCAGATTGGTTATGAGCTTGCAGCCTGGATTCTCATCTAAGTGGGGTAACTCTACCTCTCCTAAGTTCAGGTGGCAGAGATGTCACTCTGAGCCATCAAGGACATTGCAGTGTTCTTTTTTGAGCACTTCCTGACCTGGTATAATAATGCATGTGGTGGCATGTATTTAGAAATTGGCTTTCTCTAAGATGAAAAAACCTTGTACCCAAAGAACACTATGCAGGGAAAAGCTAAATTATAGTTTTTACAGGCTTGCAGATTTATTAGAATCAATCAGCTCCACACAGAGAATACCATACCAGTGCACTGCTAGCAAGTATTTCTTTAATAGATATAGACATACTCTGAACTGGATCTGAAACATTAAAAAATTATAAAAGTCATCAGTACACGTAAATCCGTCAACTTTCTATTTCTGCTCTTGTTAATATACATATGCATAAAAGAAAACTTTCTTCTGTTACCTATTCATTATACACTAGCTCAAATACTTGCATATAATTTCCAAAAATTTTTGCTCCTGGTCTTTCCTGAGAACTCATTTCTTAGTCTGCAGCACACTATAAAGATCATCTGAACTTTTCAGAACTGCTGCCTCTGGTTGTTAATTGTCAAAATTACAATGGGAATTATGCTTTGTGCATCTTTTGTTTTACCTGAATAAACCTTTTCAGTCACAGGATGGATTCCTTACATCTCAGCTTGAATAACTGGTGCTACTCAGACTTTCTGAATCCCTGGTTTGCACCTTCAGTTTGGCCTCCTAATTAGCAATCCCTCATTCTCATTTGAAATGGACTTAGAACAAACAGATATGCCCAATTATCATTTTTGGCTGATATATTTGAAGGTACTATGCATTTGAGGCTCATCTTTACCGCATCTTCAGGGTGTTCTGCTCTCAGCTTTGGTGCTTTGCCCCCTCGGCTGCCCTAATTCAGTGGAAAGAGACACATACTGTGCTCTAATCAAAGGAAAATACATATCTGAACTCAATGTGCATTTTGCCATCTGCCAGAAGTCACTGTTTTGGTAACAGGAGAGATTTTTTCTCCAAGTGTTGCAGTTGGAGACCCTTTTGATGGCAAACATATTTATTAGACTTCTTGCTCCACTGTCCACCCACAGTCGACTTGTTTCTTCCCAAATAACACGCATTGCTTTTGGGCCTGATGGACTCCTCTCTCAGACTATAAATACAAAAGACAAAAAGTAATGAAATATAGGGACACAAACAACTTTTTTTTTTTAATAGTGCTTCTAGTTTTATTGCCTACTTAAGGTTGATTACCAGGATTCTTCTATGTATATTTGGGCAATTTTAATCAAACTTTGCTTCTCTAAAAACAAACATTTCAAACAAGACTATGCTTCCTCTTTCTGGAAAAAAAAAAGTATAAATTATGATCATTAGAATATCCCGTATGTAGCAAGACATGTACAAACAGACAGCCATGCCCTGGACTAAATCCTACACAGATATAAACTCTACAATATCGAGGAAGTCCTCAGTCATGAATCATTTATGACTGGATGCCTAGATTTTTAATTGGGTTTTTACACACTGTAAGTGTTTTTCTCATACTATCTTCTCTACAAGGAGCCCTTCCCTGTCTTTTTGTATTTATCTGTTTCTCCACCACTGTAGTCTTGGAGGAAAATCTGAGCATGGATTTTATTTTATTTCCACTTAAATCCTTGAAATGTGGAATTCTTTACTTCAGGGGTTTAAACTAGGCCCTCAAGGCTACCTTGGCAGACTTCTCTGGTTTTAGAGGATGGAGTTTTCTGTTTTGTTTAAGAAGGTATCACTAGCAATGACTCTTTAGAACTTTCACCATGCAGTAAAAAAATAAAGATGACTAATATCTATTTAGCAAGTAATGATGGCTTAGCAATATTTACCACTCTGATTTAGCCTCTCTGGCTCCATTACTTAGGATATTTTCCTGAATTAAATTTCCCTCAGTTCTGTAGCCAGCAGCTGTCCACAAGAAAATAAAAAAAAGTCTCAAATACTCCAGAAATAATGATTTCATATTTCTAATAGGTTCCTTTAACTGCACAATCAAAACGGTCTCTTGTGCCCTCTAGCATGTGGTATGTCATAATAAAAATGTTCCAGCCAAGCAGCTAGAGAAATACTGGCTGAACAAATTAAAACGTTTATCTTAATGGCTTTTCATGACACTTCATTTATACATATGTAATAATTGATCAATAGAAGGGGGAGAATGTGAATCCTTCATCTCTGCAGCTTTCTCTGGAGCTGAAGTTGATAACCACACTGGGCCTGTTTAATGAGGATGTTCACATGAAGTTTGTGGTTGCTTCCCAACCCCAAAAGGATTGTGCTGTTTTTCCATTTATGTCTTAAGTGTCACAATATTTTGTTTCTAAATGGTTAGGTTAGGTCATCTTGAGACCAGCTGTACTAAAGGACTTAAAGAAATACAAGAACATGCATTCCTCATATATTTCTAGCCTAATTTGTTCCCTAGTATATTTAGTCTAAGCTCACTAGACAAACCTGTGCCTGGTAATTTTAGTGGAGTGGACTGTCAGTTTGCAATGGATTTTTCCTGCAGAAACTTTGCATTATTTTAGTCTTTTAAGATATTTGTTTCTATACATCACTTTTATATGATGTGATGTTCTTTTTGTCCTTGTAGGCAAAAAGAAATATTCTCTTCCTTTACTGTTTTAAGTGACATCAAAATGTTTGCTAAAATTCTGACAGTGCTGTTTTTGGCTTCTGAATCATTAATTTACTTATTAAAGTGGTTGGTTTTAATTTAATAAAGATTTATTGAGATCCAAAGGTAAATTTTAAAGAAAGTATAAGCAAATAAATGAACAGGCAAATATTAACTCTTAGACATCAAGAAAGGATTTTTTTTCCAAAACTTTCATCAGTAGTGTATGTAAGAAAAGACTATACCAGCTACACATGGACAGCTCAGATTTGTAGAAATACAAAAAACTATAGCAATATAAAATAATGCTATTAATATAATATAAAATCAGAAGTACATTTCAATTAAACAAGAAGCAGCTTTTCAAAATCTTATGTTCTCCCAAGCCACTACTAGTCAAAGCTAGAATTTCTGTATGCTGCTAAGGTACATTGTGAATTATTAAATATTTGATATTAATCAAATTGTTCCAGAACTGATTGCCACCAAAAAATTACAAACTATATCTCCTGTGCATTCTGAACTGCAATTCATCTAAGAAAACTTATTTAGCAGAGTGCATATTTCTTCTGGAGTAAAAATATATATCAGAGCAGATAAAAGATTTATTTTTCTAAGGAATCTGAGATATTAGGGCTTGACACTTCAATAGAAACAAAGATTCCTTTGACAACACGAAGCTTTGAATCACGCTCACACTTGAAAAATCCTTTATGTAAGAGAAAATGATTTAAATAATTTAAGTGTCATTTGAAAGCTTAAATATCCGCTTTTTTTCATTCAGCAAAGAACATTGGAATTAATAAATTATTTCCCTAGTTCACTGAACTAGATTTTAGTTTGCAGAAAAATCAGTAAATACATAGGGCACAGATTTTTCTCCTAGTATATAGAGTGCTTGACTATAAAAAGTCTTAAGGAAAAACAATTTAAAGAGGCTCACACAAAGCTGTAACCAGTTGCTCTCCCCAAATCAGGTGCTTAGTTTATAACAGTTTAAAGAAACACAAAGTTCAAAGTTATAGTTAAACATCTTAGACCCTTTTACTACAAGTACCCCAGTAAACAGAGAGTGATGTTTAGCATCACTATGTAACTGATTTTTGTTTAAACTCATAAAACATGAATTTCCTGATTTTGCTAGTCCCACTGTACCCAATAATACGGAAAATATTGCTCTCCCAAAACCTTAGATTTTTTTTCTCTTGTATAAAATTATGTTCTAACCCTCATGAGCATAGTAAGCTCAGCTGCAAAACCTTATAGATTTAAATTTTTACAGAAAAACCCCAACATTTTTCTGTCAAATTATTGCTTTAAATGTGTGTGAAATGAGTTTTGGTCACTAAACTGAGAAAAATCCTCTTATGCACTGATTAGAAAGTATATAAAGGAACTGATGAGCAATGGAGGAAACAATCCACAAATGTATAGGGTATATCTGTATAGGATTTTCTCAATTTCGTTTAGGTACGTGCTGGTGGAAGTGAATGTCTGTTCCTGTAAATGGTAACAAAAGACAGATATTTAGGTAGAGAGTTAAAATTTGGTTCAGAGTAAAACAAAACTCGTATGTCAGAAAAATATGTGTGAGATGTTGGGCGTTGTGCACAGAAGTCAGAGCACATTTAAAGCAAAGGGAAGCACACGGCCCTGGGGTGGGTCAGTGGCCACGGGGTCTCATTTCTGGTGGTGCTCACCTGCTGCAGAGGAGGGTGTGACAGACAGACATAAAATCTGTCCTGCTGTCACATAGCCTGACTCCTGCTTTACAATGGGAAACTTGCTATTCTGCAGATGGAATGTGTTTTCTATAATGAAACATCCACCTCCATTAAAATAATGCTAAAAATATTCTGAAAATGTATGTTAATATTTTTCAGTTTAGAGGTTTTAAATATTATTTTCAGAAAAGTAGAAAATTTTGGAAAGAAGACACTTTTATTATTTTCTTCAGGAAATTTCTGTGGATGTTTCAATGGATATTTGTTCTTGTTTCCAGTTGAACACTATAATTTAATATTCTTATTATTCATATATTTTAACCTTGGTAAGCCAATGTCCTCAGTGATATTTTCTGGCACACAAATTATACAATTGTGGATTTCTTGAAAAAGAATTTCTGTTATTCTGTGTGGTTTGTTCCAGTTTTTCAATTGCCTTTCTGCACTGAAAAAAAAAAAGAGAATGGCAGTTGCCCTGCAGTTTCTGCCCCATTCAGTGTTCTGCTTTGTCAGACTAATCTTTTCTTACCCTCACATCTTTTTATTTTTTTTCTTGTGAAATGGAATCATTCCCCTGCCTTGAAACTTTCTGTTTTCCCCCATTTCTTAGCTTCCTTGAAACTTCACACTGCATTTACAGCCAGTATGATGGAGGGACTGTTTCTGGGGTGAGACTGCCTGATTTTTGCTACGCAGGAAACGTTGAAAATAAGGGAAGGTGATGGACGAAGACAGCAGGCATGGAGATCGATGGACAGTAGCACCCATCAAAGAGAAAATGAGCTAAATAGAAGTGTGGAAGGGCCAAGGAGGGAGCAATGCAATGTGAATACACTAATTACTGCATGCATTCTATTTCTGCCTGACAACACTGCATGCAATCCACTCATACAGGGAAGCAATGAAAAGAGTATCCCTCCAATATTATGCCACCATATCACTACCCTGCAGCTCTTTCTTTTAGTCTGAGTGCCCTCCCTGCTATAGAAACTCAGAAATAGCTGTTCTACAAGCAGGTACTCATAGAGAAACAAGCTAACATGATTTCTTTAAGGACATTCTCTATTCTCTTACAAAATGCAGTTAAGTAGAAATGCTGTTTTTAAATAAAATGAATGGATTAAAAAACCAAACAAACAGAAGCATAAAAAATAAAAACCAAATTCTGAATGATTTTTTCCTGTCCTCACTCAATTGTAAATAAACACTGTAGAGATGGGAAAAATGAAAGCTGTATTTGTGCCACATATTCCATTTACTAAGAGGCAAGAGAGTGATTCACAAGTTCCATTATGTGGTCATAAATTGTAGACGAGTTCCTTATGTTTGTCTTAATAAAAAAATGTCACTGTCTACTGATAAATTGAACAAACCCCACTAGATCCCAGCCCTCAGGCCTCATGGCAGAAGGAAATGTACATTTGAATGTTCAATTAAGCCAATCTTCTAAACTGAACAGGGAGAAAACAACTGTTTAAGGTCTATTCCTGCAGTGACAAACATCATTCATCTCTAGGCCCAGATGTGTTATTTAGAAAGGCAACCACTATTACTGAAAAAACTCTTCTGTGAGCATGCATGGCTGACTTGAGCTCTTCCATCCCTCACAGCCAAGGTATAAAGCTCACCAGCTGAGCAGCAAGCCTGGTAGCTCTCTTCCTGGGGCTCCCTCACAGGTAACATCTTTTTCTATAATGGTCCCCTTTAACAAAATATTTTTGTATTACTAATCCTTTTAAAATTATACTCAACAACTCAAAACCACTACATAGAAATTCCAACTGCAGCCCTTACTTTTGAAATTCTACGCCACAGTTTGTTTTTTAAGACAACACATAGCTGCTAAGAGATATAATAAATGAATATATTAAGCACTCTCCCACATAGAGAATTAATTAAAATATAAAGTATCTTACAAGAAATACTTTACATGTCCCTCTTAGTCTATTGTTTAGTTAAATTGTTCTGGAAAATTGGTTTGGCATTACTCTAAATTATTCACTGAATTTGCATTATGGCCAAGGTTTCAAAAAGCATGCCTCACATTAAAAGGTGAAAGTCCTTATTTTTTGGATCTAAATGAATGCCCCAAGTTTAGAAATGACCCTGTTATAAAAAAAAAAAAATAAAAGAAAGGATTTTACTGCCATAGGAAGTGGCTCAGTTCCCACATCACCCCAGGGTTTGGGCTGGTGTAAATGCTCTATGTGACCATTCTGACTATGCTATTGGCTTGGGAGAATTTTATTTTGGAGTTCAGTGTTCCAATTATTTTTGCTGTGTCACCATGCAAACAGTTATGCTGTCTCAAATGCAGCAGGAAACAAAAATGGACATGGGGAGAAGGACTTGTTTAAGTTGATATTAGCCCAGAAAACACTTTTGTGAACATGTTTATGTCAGCAAGGTGGTTCTGTGCATAGCTGAAAAGAATTTCTTACAAAAGTCTAAACCATTAGTGTTTTCACCTCTGAACAGAAAGAATTTTTAAAATGCTGTTTATTTTTGGATGAAGCCAGGAACCAAGCAAGCCTTGTCCCTCAGCTCCAGCAGGGAAGTGTGGCAGGACTGGCTCTTCTTGTCTGAGGTCACAGCCATCGTCACAGCCAAACTCTTGGACTGGGACACAGTGAGGCTCCCAATACTTTCCTCCAGACACTGAGAAGGAAATGTAGATAAGATTCGCTCTTGACTCAAGGCAAAATTTTAAGCTTAAAATTGAATTTTTAAAGTGGTATTTTGCTTGGGGTTTATCCCAAGTGAATGTCCCTGTTTGCACTTCCCCTTCCCCTGCCAGCCATTTTTCTGGCTGACTACAAAGCTGACAAACCAACAAAAGACCACAGGTATTCACATGATGCTAAGTGGTATTTTGAGGAATCCAAGACCCTTTTTGAGTAGCCACAATTTGAATTTCAAGAATTTCATGCTTTAAGAAGAACAAGAAATTGTCTGTGGTTGCTCTTCCAGTCCATCATGCTTATTTTTTTTGTCTACTTGCTCCTTCTAACACAGTACTAGAGAAAGATTGATCCATGAAAGCAGCTGTTGCTGGCATTTTTTCTCACAATAAAGCATGTATTTCTGTTTTTAAGGGATAAAAAATGAACAGCAAAGCGAAAGTTACCTTATTTATTGAATATGAATGTATACTTTTTTTTTTTTTTAAATTATAAGCTTGCAATGAATAAGAAGCTTGCAAGAACTAAAGTTCCTGCATGTTACTTTTAAAAAGCAATAGTTTTAAAATAGTTTTCTATTATAAAAAACCATGACATATAATTTATACAGCACTTTAAAAACCTAGTTTGGGAAACTAATAANAAAAAAAAGGAAAAAAAATTGAATGCTCTGGCAAAATCCAAATAAATGAATTCTAATGGCCGGAGTTAGAAGCCAACAGATTATGGTTAGCATATATATATATATATATATATATATATATATATAATTTTTTACTAATACCTGTGAATGGTGGGTCAATACCAAGTCACTCAAATGTGATAATTCAATAATCACTGTCCATTCTGGTAGTGTTATCCAAGAAAAAAGACTGGTGAAGTAAGATGTGCAAGGCAACAGTGAGACAATACTGCTTAACATCAGAGCAGCTTCAGTGCATGAAAATCAGAATGTTGCCAAGTTCTTTCAAGCTTCATATAGTGGAAGAGTACTTCAATAGCTGTATTCATACTTATTAAAAATATGGTATGCCAAAGGAGATAATGTGAATATATTTGCCGGAAAACTTAACAAATAGCTATGAAAAATCATACAGGGAAAAGCTTGAAAAGTCTTTCAAAGTGAAGGCATATATTTTATTTGATATAATCATAGAAAAGGTTTCAGTAGAAGAACAAACAGAATTCAGTGGAAGAATGTAGATGGATTCATAACACAGGAAAAGGATAATACCACTTCCAATATTAGTATTTTTATCACTTATATTGCAGCAGAGCTTAGGTGAGCAAGTCATCTTCCTCTGATGAAGAAACTCAAAGCAAGCATATCATTCAAAAATACTCAGACCTTCTTTCAATGTTTCTGTATGTTTTATTCTTTGTATGCCTTTGGGTCAGGTTTCACAGTAGCTTCCCTACAACATTAAGATAAATTACAGAATTCATAGAAGAAGAATTTTGATAATTTCAAACTTTTTGGGGGGTGAAAATATTCCTTAGTCAGGGGTGCTTTGAGACCTGAAGCAAAATACTTTGACACCACCATATTTGGGTTTTCCCACTCTGGAGGATAACCCTTTTTAGGTGTTTTCTGTTTCATAAATATCAATGCTCACTTTGTGAACAGCATTCGCCCATTCTGATGTAAACTAGAATTTCAGAAAATATCAATTCAAGTCTGCAGAAATACTGAACTCTGAAGTTCCAAGAAAGAAGCTCTACCTCCCACATTATCTCTGTGTACCCCGTCACATGTTTAAGCTCCAAGAGCCTGAACTGAAGACAACATTTACAAATATTACCACAGTATTTTTCCAGCTGAAATATCCGACCTGATAATCTAGAATCCAACTGGATTGGGATTGATGTTAGACGAGACTGTGCATTATGTAGGAATTTTGTGTGAAATAAGCTGTCTTGCATAGCTTGTGGATTTATATATAAAGCTCAATTCATTTGAGGAGCACTTTATTCTTATCATCCATCAGCCAAAGTGAAGTTTTCACTGTAACTCCACTGTAGATTGTATTTAATATAAACTTCCTGAGTCAAATACCATTATTTCTAAAATAACTTGAAAAACTGTTTGCATATTTTCCAGAACGTCACTTTGGGATATTGGTCAGACTTTTAACCAGTATAAACCTGACAATTGTTTCTGCTCCAAATACGCACATATTTTGACCATCAAAACACTTTGCAGATTTAGTAGAAAAATGATTTTTTTTGAAGAGCCAAAAATGCAGCCTTACTTTAAATGAAAGAGTTATCTCTGAAGACCACTATTCATACTCAGGTCTGTATAGGGAAATTGCATTTTTTATTTATAGATGTATATAAGATCCCGAACCCCATTATTAAAGCCAAATATCTTGCTGCTCTAAATTACTGTTTTAATGTGTCTGAATAACCTTGATTATGGAATAAAATTGAACTTTTGTTATGCTAGTACAATAATTTGATTGCAGCTTCAGAACAAATCTGCAACGGACTTTTCAATAGTAGATATTGATACCAATTTTTCCAATGGAGTTACAGAACATGTGAAAAATTAATCTCAGAAGTAATTGCAGATGAAATCAGTAAAGTGCCTTAAATGGTGGACCAGATTAAAATGCCATTTTAGCACTGCTGTGGTGATGAAAATGGGCCAGAGGTGGCCTTCCTAAAATTCTGGTTGATGTGGAAGGGAAAGGGCAACATACAATATGGTCTCTAAGGAAGGCATCCATCGCAAATTTCGCGTGCGGTTGGATGTCAGGTGATGCTTGGTCTCCCTTGCATGGTTTCTACATATTTCCATCCCATTTTCTTCTACTGTGCCATAATTGCATATGCATAGAACTCTACTAAAATAGAAGGAAAATGCATTTCTCCTCTTCACTGATCTTCTGGCCATCATAGTCTGATTTTCTCTGTTCTCACCCATCTGCAAGGAAGTCCTGAAAGAGTAGAACTGCAGTATTATGGGAAAAAAGGGGGGAACCCATCCCAGAACTCTTTACAACCTGATATAAATTGGGTCCTGTACAAACTTTTAGAGGGACAAACGTAAGCCAACTTACTTTCCATTCTTTCAGTACCTCCACTAAATTAAAGATCTGGCCTCATCAATAAGAACTGCTGGGTAAAGTTAAAAAGTTTCCCGGATGGTGTGAATTAAATTCTCTGGCAGATCTATAGGGTTTTCGTTACAGGTCCATGAAAGCAGCATTAGAATATCAAGACAAAAAAAGAAAAATCAATAACTTCCTATACATTTATTTATCTATATATATAATACATGTTATATGTAGTATGAGCATGGCATACAAGCATATATGTAACATATATATAAATATATATAATTTTATAGTGTATAGACAGGAGAAAACAATGCTCAAATAAATACTACCTGTTCCATCAAAGAGATAATACAAAACCTAATTAATTAAGCATCAGCATATACTTCAATCAAAACACTAAAGTAAGCTTGTTATACTTATTTCAAGTCTTCCTACAGATCACAGGCATTGCATGTAACTTCCTCTAATAACTATTAACAGCAGTTTGCTATGACAGGACTGTGTTGGACAATCCCTCACACGCTACAAATCTTAAAAGAAATGTACATCTGTGCAATCTGAAAATACTTGTTTCATAGGAAAGAAACACCCTTGGATTACAAATATTAATTTTCCTTTGAATTTTTTATTTTTCCACAGGTCTTTATTTGATTAACAAAAAGAAACAATGAAAATATGGCTGGGGTTATGGTAAATACAACTTAGCTGCTTCAGTGATGACAATTTAGATATCTTAAAATAAATAAGTTGTATGTTGGAAGAATGGCAATTTCTTTGGCTACATGGTACCCATTATATTTTATTCCTCTCAAAATGTTCACTAAAATTCCTGTAGAACACTGAGCATTTGGCATTGTGTGTAGAAGGTGTCTTTCTTAAAACTTGTCCCTTTTAGACTTCACTCTTGGGTGAAGTTTAATTCTTTCTCACAGGTGAGCAAAGCATTTGAGTACACATGTATTTTTTAAGAAAAGAAGCACCTGAAGTAAATGGGACTCTGCATGCTTGAGGATGAGCATGCCTTATGCATGTTTAGCCTTGCCACTATTTGAGAAGGTACTGAGGACAAAGGGTCTTGCCAGGCATTGTGTGAACAGTGCTGTGATCCAACACGATACAGAAAAAGGGGCACTAATCAGATACCAATAGGTAGAGCTGGAAGGAGATTCCTTTATACTCTGCCCAGTGTGTGGGCACATTAGAAAACAAACCCTCTTGTTGGAAGTCTGAAACTCAAATCTGGACCCTAACCATCTGCCCTGAGATTCTAGAGAAGCAGAGTGCAGAGTCCACAGCCATGCCTGCCATGGCCATTTTCTTTTGCCTGTTCCAAGGTGTAGCTTCTTTTGCTGTTTTCCTTGCTAGATTATTACTAACTGATGTCAGCATACCCTCTAGTGACTTCTACTTTCTGACACTTTTTATATAAATTTTAAAAAATTTTGCATATTAATCTACATTTCGACTGAAAAGTTTGGTTTTATGCATTTTTATTTGGAAAAGTCTGCCTCACCTTTAGTTCAGTGCCAGCCTCTGTGTGTTTGTGTGTGTACATGTACACGTGAATAGACTTACTTTTTGAATATATTTTTTAAGGAATTAATCAGAAATGCTAGACACGTTTGTTTAGCTGGGTGTCATTTGCTTCTCAAAACCAGACCACTCCTTTGGATGATAATGATAGTCCTCAGATACTGAATTATGGAAAAACATAGTATTTTCCACATCAGCATCTGCCTTCATGGCACTGTCTGCAAATATTCATGCTTGTGGTTTAGAGATTGCCTTCTGAGTGTCATACAGTTTGATTACAGTTTGATTACTGACAAGCTTTCTAAATAATTTCTACCTCTTTATTATTTTTACCTTCTCTAGTTTCTTTGCTCTCTTCATAAAATAACAATATTGATTTTATAGTAATATGTGTAGAAATTTTTAGCAATCCCTTTTACATTAAAACAAAGGTGGTGATGCATCCTGATCCAGCATAACTTCTTTGTCCTTAACTTATTGGTGCAAATTAATAGTGAATTAGACAAAATTATTTATTGGTATGTGAAGAAACATAAAATTAATGTCGTATTCACTTCCGCAAAACATACAGTATACACATTTTATGTTAGAAATCTGGCAAAACCTTTTGACCAGCTCAGGTAAGGACGACTAGACTTAGTCAGATGAATACACTGTGACCCAAGGTGATTTTGTTAGCTCAGTTAGACAAACCTTTCAACCATCAGACTCCATGACTTTTAGAACTCACCTTTAACTAAAGAGCTTATAAAGATTAATTCTTCTAATTTTCAGGTCATTCTGGAAAGAAAAAAGTTCAAGGCTTCTGTTGTTGGTGGGTTGTGGTTTTTTTTTTTTTTTTTTTGTTTTTTTTTTTTTTTTTTTTTTTTTTTTTTTTTTGTAAATTCTTTTATTTTGCCAAGTATAGACTGAGAGTTCAAATAGTAATATTATATAGAAAACAAAGGGTAAAATCTCCATGTTTCATTTGACATTTGAGACTCTTGTCTCAGGAACGCCTTTAGAAGTGTAGATTGGTTGGTCTCTTCCATCATTCATTTATACTTCTAACTGCATGGTTGTGGGCAAAAAATTAAGTAAACTGTAGTTCTGGTTTGGAAAAGTCAAGCTGGAAGTGAGGTCTATGGATTGACTGTAAGGAATACAAGGTATTATTGGCCCTTGATGGGAATGTGCACATGTACAGCAGGTGCACTGATGTCTGTTGCTCCTGGATACAGAAAAAAAACCATAAAATGAGAAAGCCCACAGCCAGGATAATCTCACTCATTCCAGAAGAGCTAAAACTCTGTTTTTCCATAAAGCAAATTAGATATTGTAGACTTCAAATTGCCAAATTCCCTAGCCAAGGAAAGCAGAGATCTACCCCTCGTTGCTGAGACCACCTACTTGGTTTCTCCTCCCAACAAAGAATAAATGCAGCCTGGGTGCAATAATTATTGGATGACCAAATTTTATTCTGTTTTCAAGGCCATGATGATGCAATAAAGCTGCAATCAGGCTGTCTAGTCAGAAGCCACACAAACATCCCCTGTAGGTACCATCTGATATAGAGATGTATCACATCAGCTAACACTGATGGTTTGCTGTGTCATGGCTTACCTTTCTTTGGAAGTGTTACCTTAGGGTACTTTGAAATAAACTGCTCAAGGGTTAGGGGAAGGAGGTCTCTCACTGATGGAATTGGCAGAGTTTCATTAATAAATAATCTAATTTTTATTTGTGTAGAGTGAGTAAATATTATCATGTCATTTGTGTGGAGGACAAAAGGATGTGTATCCAACACCAGTGTTGGTTAACTGTTAATTAGGTAACTGAAACTGTTTTGATCTATTTAAATAGAAAAATTCCTGCTAATATTCTGGGTGTAAGAAATATTATTCCTTTTGCCTTCAACTGGTCTTATGGCTGTATCAACAGAGATATTACCGCAAAAACCATTGTTATTTTTCCCAGTACTTTAAGGTTTTTTTTTTTTCATTAATGTGTGACTTCCATTCTGAACTGCATTAAAAAAAATTTAGATTTCTCTTCCTTGTATGTTTGTTAAACAAGAAACACTCTATAATGTGCAGTGATACAATGCTGGTCTCTGTAAGGATGATTTAAAAAACCCAACCACATTAGTCATTGCAGAGACCTTGATAGAAATAGTGAAAAGAAAGGGAGAACAAAAGAGAAAAAGTGATATAGCAACCAAAACTTGGAAGTATTTTATTTTGCAAAAACATTCAACCAAAAACCCTGTGGCAAATAATTCTTATAGAAAAATCTGTATTTTGAAAAATTTCCAGTGTGAAATGGAACCTAAAATGTTTAATAATTGATTTCAATTAGCCTTAAACCAGCTCTGACATGACAACCTTGATGACATTTAAATTGCTGTAACCAGATGCTGGAGTTAACTCCCTGAGATGACAAATGAGCATTTACACTGTCAGACAGTTCCCTGCCAGCCTTCACATTCAGACCTATTTTTTTGCACAATTTTTTTTTCCCTATCAGAGAATATTTAAATTATGCAACATTTCGCTCAGAGGAAAAAAATTATTTCAGTCAGTGAAAAGTGGGGCTTGTTGAAATCCTGCTCCTGCCACTGTAGCTGTGGACACGTCTGAAGTTTGTTAACAGATTTCTGTAGCTGATGGCTGATCTCTGATCTGATTTGAAAGGATAGCAGAAGGCAAAATGTACCAACCAACACAGCAGCTACAGAAATATGAATAAACCCGTTTTTTATCTCTTACAACACATATGATTTCCTGACTATCTTATAATTTGCATAATTCAACACCAACAGCTGCCGACTATATTACACACGTAATCTGTTCTTGGAAATATGATAAAATTACAGATGCCCAGCTGTGGGAACACCACAGATTTTGCCATGGAATGGAGAACACAGAGTATCTGTGGCCTATGAGGAGGAAGCAAATCCCTAAATTAACATCACAGGCAATTTAAGAACAAATGCTACTTCCAATGTACTCTTTTTAAAACCTTAGGGAGCAGATAAAGCCAGAGTTTTATTTTTGCTTAAATTTTCTTTATTTGTTTACCCCTTCTTTCTTTACAAAAGATTATTTATTCCCTCTGAATTTTTTTATTTTGCTTCCTTTTGTTTGCTTTCCTTTCTTTCTTTCTTTTTTATAAATATTTATATTTATATTTATATCTATATCTATATCTATATCTATATTTTTACTTATATATTTTTATTTATAATATATTTAATAGATTATATAATCTACTATATAATCTATTATATATTATATCATATACAATCTATTACATATTATATATTATTTANTATATTTATTTATTTATAAATTTATATGTGTATTTATATTTATATTTTTATATATTATTTCTCTTTTATAAAATTGTTTCTTCCTCCCTTGAGGGAAAATTTTTATATTTTGCATCCACAAAATAAACTCCTTTAACGATTGGAGAGTATTTACTAAGAAACACAATTCCTATAACATTCCTTTCTTTTTACTTCAATAAATTTTGATCACTTTTTTTAAAATTAAATACCAATCTGTGCGTTTTATATTTAAATTTAAGCTCTTCAGTAAGAGCGGCTACTTATTAGCTTTATCTTTTTATTTCCCGTCTTTCACCTTCTGTACTCATTTCTTGTGTTGGCTTGGATTAGAAGGCATCTCTATTTGTGCAGCAGCGCCGTTCGCGCTCCGTTCCCGTCAGCGGGGATGAAGGAGTGGGTGCGAGCTGCGGGGCTGGCAGATGTTTATTCCATGGCCGGGCTATCCCAGGAGCAGCCCCTGGAGAAGCCGCGCTCACAGTAGCCGGGGAAGGCAGCGGTGCCTCGTGGCTCAGCACCCCACTCATCAAACCTGCCCAAAGCGGGGCCGTCCCTCCCCCAAAGCCGCTCCTTCCCCTCGCACGGGTTTTGTCTGAAGCCAGAAGGAGCTGCCTCCCCTTAAACTGCGAAATACCCAAGTGTCCCGGTTTGCTGGTGCTTCCAAGGTTGTGGGCTGGCAAAGATCCGCTACTTCCACGGTTTTATTTAATCGTTTTATCGGATTCAAGGGCTGCATGTGGCAGTTCCAGGTAGGGCAGGCAGTTTGGGAAGTGGTGGTGCCAGCTCTGCCTCTGTGTCTGTGTTTTGGGGCTCCCCCAGCCCGACCACCCTGGCTGAGGGACCTGAGTAGAAACATGAGACTTCTGCAGGGAGGATGTTCAGACCAGGATCCAGACCCTGCAGCATGGGGCTGGAGGGGAGAGATCCTTTCCCGTTTAAAACACTTCTTTACTTCTCTCTCAGTCTTACAGGTTACCTGTAACTGCTCAACTTTATCAAAGGAAATCTGACCCCAAACATACTTTATTCAGCAATTCTTCAGGGATTGCAGCTTTGACCCAAAAGAGCTATTACATCCCTTTTCTGGCTATCCAGAATGCAGAAAACTCCCTAGTTATTTCTTTTGAGACTGAATCAAGCTCCTTTCTCCACAAACATTCAATAGCAATAATGGGGAGAACCCCAATGGGAACAACCAAAGGCAATATTTGAAAGCTGCAAGAATAGAACTTCCAGCTCCTGTTAGCACTCTGAAAATGTATGGCTCTACCAAGCACCTCATGGTAAACACATGAGTATAGCTGAGAACTTGGAAATATATGTGACATGAAGGACTGAAATCTATGGTTGTGTTATTTTCAGAATAAAAAAGTTGCTTTATTTCCTTTTTATTTATTTGTTTCATATAGTACAGCAGGTACAAGGCAGAATTTTCTAAAGGATGTTCTGGAGATAAGTAGTAAAGTGGTATAGAAATGTCACAGCTATTATTATTGGATACAGGGTATTTATATAGTAAACAAAGAAAGACAACAAAAATTTGCAATAATTAAAAAAAAAAACAGCAAGATTTTCAAAGACCATATTAAATCTCAGGCTTCTGGATTTAGCTCAATTTGTAAATGGGAAGCAACAGGCAATAGATTATTACACAGCTGCCTTTGTACTTCTGCCAGGTTCCTCTAAAATAAATTGCAAGGCAAAGTGTAGCAGATCTGAGCACTACTTTTCTCTCTTCCCATTTTCTATTGTTTTATAGTTCTCCAAGACTCTATTTTGCATATGTAATTACATGCTGGTTTTTTTTTCTTTAATGCAGAACAGTTTGCCTCTTGCAAAGCACTTTGGGAGTCTCCTTGGGAAGCTAGCAGGAGGAATTTTGATGTGCTATAATATTTTAAATATTGTATGAAATTAGGAAGCAACACAAACAGTGTCATTATACATAACTTTATTTGAGTCTGCAATTTTTCCTGTATGGTTTCATGCATATAAATGGAATACCCTGGGTCTGGTCGTGTGTTAACATCTCACATTTCCTTTCCTGCCACAAATGCTGCTTATTATAATAGTATGAACTGAAATATGTATTTTTATTGCTGTTATTAAAGTAGAAACACACAAATATGGGTTTGTTTCCCAATATTACCTATGTCTGATAATACTTTTGGCAGACAGAGCACTGAATAAATGNGTTTCCCAATATTACCTATGTCTGTTTTACAGTCTGATAAAACTTTTGGCTGACAGAGCACTGAATAAATATAGCTCTGTACAGCATGTTTACTTAAATATTTAACTTGTGAAATTTAATAAAATAACAATTTAAACAGATAAGGATTAGTCAAATACAAAAAGTATTAGAAACATTCACATAATTAAAAATTAAAATTCTCAGCCATTATCAGATGTAGGAAAACCACATAAAAATCCATAAAAAAGTTTTCAAGCTCAAATAAGTTAGGTATAATAGACCTTTTTTGTCAAACACAAAAATAAATATTATTGATTTTATGAATAAATACATTTTCTTAAATGATTTAGAAAGCTCTGTTTATTCATATACAGACAGTGTTTAGAATATGTAGTAGCCAGTATGTCTGCAGATATATTTATGTTGGACTGTTTAGATTGGCTTCACCTCTGTAATAATTTATAACAGTTTCAATGTAAACCTGCCATTGAGCAGGTCATAAAGGTCCTGCATTTTAACCATCATAATTTCAGATAAACCCACAAAACTATTTCTTACAGGAAAGCTCTAGTTAATCCTTGAATATCTTTGGGATGGAATTTGTTTTTTTATTTAGGCAAATTTAAAGAGCAATAAAGGCTGCATTTTAACACTGTTTGATATTCCAGTACTGGTGATAATTTAAAATATATACATTTTGTTTTGTTTTACAGCAGTAACTTTTCATTGACACTTATTAATACAAAAATTCTGCCCTCCAATTGATTTCAAGTCCTGCTCAAAAAAGAAAGCTACTGTTCATTTTCAAATGTTTCATTGTACACTAGAAATGCTAACATAAATATAGTAGTGTTTTTCCACACTAAATGAAGATAGATAAATGCCATTTGTTTTTCACACGATAGAAGTTTCTAAAAGGCATGCATTCTGGAAGGATGAAAATTATTTATTTAATTTCTAAATTTAAAAAGTGCCATCTTTTATCAAAATAAATAGTTTTTAACAAAATTCTACAAACATAAAATAATAATAATTCAATAAATAGTTCAATAAAATGTTTTTGAATATTAAAAGCTAAATTGTTTTAAAAGGCTGATACCTTCATTTTAGTAAATATATTTCCATGATTTGTAGTAGACCATGGGGTCTATAGGAAACCACTTGCTCTAAACCTGGGCTATCTTCTAAGAGAAATTAAATGAATCTCAAGCTTATTTTTTGTAAACACTCAAAGCCCAGGTGATTTTATCTTTTCACGCAGGTTTGTCCTTTTCTCACCACTTGCCTGTTTCCCACTCCTCTTGGCTAAGGCAGCCCAGGGTTTATGGGGATGAGCACAAAGGGTGCCTTCAGGATGGCTGCAAGGAATTGGGTAGAGATTTCCCATTAGAAGGATGAAGTTGCAAGCCCGTGGCAGGTTTCCTAGTAGAAGATTGTCCAGAGCTCTGTCCAGACAGTGTGACTATTAATTTCTTACTATTTCTTACATGAATAATCATGGAATGATTTGGGTTGGAAAAGACCTTAAAGATCTTCTAGTTCCAAGCCCCCTCCCATGGGCAGGGATTGCATCCACTATATCAGGTTGCCCATGGCTTCCTCCAACTTGGCCTTGATATTTCTGCTAGACTTTGTCTGATGTTATTCCTTCAGCCTCTGATGCCCAACAGCTCAGCAAAGTGATGTTTGATTGGCTACACTCAGAAATAGTGGGGATTATGTGACTAAGGGAAGATGTAACCCATTTTCTCCAGAGAAGTTTTATATGTACTCCATTATTTAGGATCATAATTAGATTGTTATTTGGATACTTTGATGGTTGAATTTTAAACTTTCTAGAGGTGAGACAAAGCACTGAACAGTAGTTTCAAGTGTAATGTCTTTAAAATCTATTTTGCTAGATTTAAAATTAAATTGGACTGTTGTGGCAAACAGTGTAGACTGTGTAATACTTGTCACAGTGCTTCATTTACTGCCAGAGGGATGAGCTCTTGGGATTTTCAAATGTGTGGACATAATTCCAGAGCCATTATACCATTGATTTTCAAATTAAATTGGTGAGCTTTTCTAAAGACTTTTTGTGCTAGTATAAATATCCTGATGGTTAAATGTAACAGAAACATAGTTTCACATTTTTCCTTGTATAGTTTATCATTCATTCCCTGGTAACCCTGTTTATGGCCCAGAAGTCCCTTTGATATGAAGCAATGTTCAGCAATGGAAGAGAGATGTGGTGGTATGAACAAATGTTTTGTAGAGTTTCCTGTATTTGAAATATGAGGAACGTTATGACTTCTCTCGATAGAAGTTTAGGGGGGATTTCAGTGGCCTTTGGTAGTGGATGCTTATTTTGTAAATACCTCAGAGAGGTAAAACGCATTATTATTGAAAGCCTGCTTTCCTCAAAAGTAGGAAAACAGAGGCTACATTCAGAGGTATGTATATCTTTCTACAGATACATGAATATATTTATACACTGATATGGACTCTGGTCCAAATAATATAGATGACATTTCCTGTGTAGATGACACTTTCATATTGCACCTGTACATGAAAGATTAATTTGTATAATCTGTTCTCAAAAGCACATAAATTTGATAAATGTGGCTTCCTCACCACAATTTTATAGAATGTATTTATCTATCCTACACTGTATTTCTAATTTATTTATGAAGATATGACTGGTGCATCACACAAATGTCAATTTTTTGTGGTGCAGTCAGCACCCGGCAAGAGAAGTGATGGAGATGGGCAGCACAACTTGCTATTGCCTTGCATAATAGAGTGGAGAGCTGTTACTGATAATGTTTGTACAACATTTTCTTGGTGTTTCATGGATGGAAATGTCATATTTGGAGCCAGAGCAGAATCTGGGCAGGGGAGAGGATCCATTTCTATCTGCCCCTACATGTGCAACTGGATTTCCAGTATTTAGTCTGACCAGATGCCCCGGTGAAAACTGAAAATTGGAATGTTGTATTTTAAAAATAGTTCATCTTGAATAGTTCATCTTTTCCCCAGAGCCTTACTTATTCTGCAAATTTGAGTGAACAGGAGTTTAATTATTACAGGGTGCTCAGATTCTTCTGACTGGCACAGTCTTCCTTCTGCTTCTGGCTCAGTTTCTGTAGTGGCAAGCTTTACAGGTGGGCAAAACAATTGTTACTTCTCTTCCATTCCCCCACCTCTGGTCACTGAGGACTGCCAGGTTTTTTGTTTATAGTTTGGCTTGCCTGACAACTTCCAATAAGAGCTGGAACTAAACAGTCATGTTCCAGACTGCATTTTGATGGTGAGGTTGGAGATGTCGGGTTTGTTAATGAGGATTTTTCCTTCTTCACAGACATTTGAGTGATCTCAACCAGCTACCATAGGGGGAATTTCCTATTTTTTTTTTTCTGGTGCCACAGTTTTATTAGCTTTGCTTATAGAAATATAGCAAAACAGAAAAGGTCACACTGGCTTTGCTCTGTAAATATTTAAGTATAAACTGTGTGGACACATGGCAGGTATAAACCAGATTCAAGTGATCTCCAGGTTGGTAATGGTCTGCTAATCTAATCCAAGTGTTACTGAATGTGGTATGTGGTGCCTTTGAATTTGTGTGTAGTCATGACATGCCGAGTCTTTCATAGCACTATTTTCCTACTTATCCACTAAAATAAATTCACACTTGGTGTAACAGAAATGCTTGGCAGGAAGACTTTTATATTCACAGCACATGAGACAATGACTAATTCCTTGTTTAATTGTCTCACAGCATTAGCAAGGAAGCTGAATCATATGCGCTCTCTCCAACCACACACACACAAAGGGGAAGACTAACTCAGCCTGGTACACTTCACTGTCTTTCCCCTACTACCTGCAGCTGGCCTCTTGCAGAGCTATTAAACACAATTTTCTGATATACTTTTTTTCCCCTCTGTCATTCTCTTGAGCTTTTTGTCAGTCAATCCCTCTCTGACTTTTGAATTTCTTTTGCATGAAGCATTGTGCTTCCTTCACTGAGATTGTATCAAATTCTCTACTGTGTAAATTGGCACAGCCATGCAGCACTTGGAGGCTCTCTGCCAGTTTACACTGAGAATCTATCCCTAAACAATTATACTCAGCAGTACCAGAAAAAACATTTACATAAACAGAAAATGTTGGAGCACATTTGGGCCCAAATCCCGTTTCCTCCAGATTCTCAAACTGGAGAAACTACCAGGAAAAAGGACATAGAAAGGAAGTTAGGGGGAGAACTCAGGGCACAGTCACAGCCTGTTCCCTCAGTAATCAGCATAAGAAATAACAATATAAATCCCTTGCTGTCAGTTCCATCAGCAAGAAATAAACAGCAATGAGTAGGTCAGATGGTACTTAAAGTAAAAGTATTATCTCTGAGTTTTTCTCTATTTCTCAACTTGGTTGTAAATCCTTGAACCTTGCAGATACTGTGCTTGACAGAAAGGTAAACACTGATATAGTAATTTTACCATTATTCTGTAAAAAAAGGAACAAAAATGTTAGCAACTGCATTATTGTGCAGCTGGCACAACATTCTTGAAGATGGTGGGACAGAATAGAAGCCGCCACAAAACTGGTCTGTGTGTGAATCCATTAAATGGAGGTTATGACATCTGACTTTTGTCTGAATGTCCTGGATGTGCTGGTTAGCAAAGCCCTGGTTATCAAGGACATGCTGTAGAACAGATCTATTTTTCTGATCAACAATCAAATTCTGCTCATCCCAGTCATGCAAATTGCCCTCCTACCTTCAGCAGCTAAATCAGCATGGTTATTGTGAGAAAACTGGTTTCAGCACTAACAGGGTCTTGAGCAAAACTTGACTTTTGCAGTTAGGGAACAGGAAATAGTTCTGTGCAAATATTTACCAGTGCTAATAACTATGAATTTCACATTTACAATTACACTGATGTCTGCCTAGGGTAGAATGAATCACACCTTTTCCTAACAGAATGATTTATCCTATAAATATTTGTTGTAAAAGCAGGACACACTATGCAAGGCAGCAAAAAATATAATTTCATTACTTCAATTAGAAGAAATGCTCTAATTGACTTTAGACCTTGATAATCCTATAAGAACTGTCAGCAACCCTGTTACCCACTTTACACTATGTCTGTTGGGCAATGTTTAAATAAGGCTGTAATTCAGAGAAATGCTTCCCCTTGTTAAAGTGTCAATAAAGTCCTTATTGTTTAAGGAAACTCATGGTAGAATGTCTTGTGCTCCATCTGCAACTGTTTCCTATTAAAAAAAAAAAGAAAAAAAGAGAAAAAAAAAAAAGAAGGTCCTGGCTGTCTTAAATTTTTCCTTTTTTTCCTATACTATTCTGCACAAACCTAAATTGTACCTGACAGCTGGTTGTGTGCCTGTGTACATCTGCACAGTGCAGATCAAGCCATCATAACACAGCTAGATTCTTCTTAGGGATGTGACCTTGAGTTTACCCTAGCTTTACCTTTTGCAGTTGTTGATGGATTTTTTTCTTTTTAGTCTAGTTATTCATTCCCAATTGTGTTACCATCCCGAGGTACAAAGAGGCCAGAATATATACTTTCATTCTGGCTTAATTTTTTATTCAGATCTTTTTTTCTATTGAGGAAAAACCACACAATAAAGACAAAGATAGGAGTGACAGAAGAATGATAATCTATGTGATCCAATTGACAGCAAACTGAGAGAGAACCGAACATACCTAACTCTAAATATGTATTCTCCCTTCCAAAAATAGCCGTGAGATTAACAGATTACAGATGTCTTCTCTGTTATCTTGTAGTGAAAATGATCAGAACTGTATTGCAATTTTGATACAATTCATTCTACAAATTGAATTATGCACTTGTACACTCTGCTTTCCTTACCTGTCTCATGGAGATAAAGCTGTTATTAATTTTAACTGTGCAATCCCAGTACCTGCCAGACTGAGGAGTGGGAGGAATGCCAAACCATGGGTTCTGCAGCAGCCAAGAAGAGCCAAGAGAGCTGAGCTTTCCCTGTGAGCATTCCTTTGGAAAAGAAAAAATCATTCCCCCAGTGTGTGGAGTCTGAAAGGAATCTGGACCTCTGTAGATATGAAAAGTGAGGAGGAAAATGGCTAATACATTCAGATCTGGACCTCAGTGAAAGGTAATAACAGCATATATATGATCTGGGTTGTGAAACCAGGTGGATAAAGAAGAGTCACATGTCATCAGTGAGAATCCCTTGCTTGAAAATGATACACTGGTGAAATCAGCTGAAGAAAGGAATTGAAGACAAAATCATGAAGTTAGCACTCCAGGTCAACTGAGTCAACTGAACAAGGAGCAAGCAGCCTCAGGAAGAGACTGTGTTGCCATGAGGTCAAATACATTAGCCCTGTGCAAAATGTAGCAGAACTGGAGCACATTTTTTGCTTGTGAAATAATCCTACGACTTCATTTTCTCATGGGTAGTTTGGCTTCCTAAACCAATCAATTTTAATGTCTAAATGTAAGACTAACTTTTCAATTCCTTATCTTACCCCACATTTTCATATTATTTATTTCTGTGTTTTATTAATTTTTATAATTTTAGTCTGGGATGAATTTCAAAAGAAAACATTTTTTTCAAAGTATTGCACTTTACTTGGTTTCCTATTTCTGACTAGCTCTATGGATGAAGGTCTATGAAAGCAGTTCTGATATTATACATGAGAAATTTAGGAAAATTAGAAATTTAGGCTTGTAGTTAAACTGAGGCAACAAACATATAGAGCATTAAGGTGAATATTACATGGTCAGGACTCTGAGGCACATGCACTGATCTTAATTTGACAAAGTATGGTCGTAACTAGTTGTAATTTTCCTGAGCTAGTATAATAAAAATACAATGGCTAAAGTGTATGAATGCAGGCACAAATTGCAGAGAAAGTCACCTCCAAGCTGTTAGTTTTCCACAGCCAGAATTTTCCTGAAAGTCCCAGGAGGATTCTGCCTGACCTGACTAATCAACAGTGCTGACACCTCGACTTCCATTGGAACAGATACTGAAGAAATTAGAAAAGGAGATGGGACTATCTAGGAAAAAGAAGGAAAAGACTATTCAAGAAATAAAATCAATATTTTGCATGAAGTTCTATCGACTGCACGGCTTTTCTGTATCCATGAGGATAGATGTAAAAGCAGACATACAATTCAGGAGTGAAAGTGCTGCCATTAATAATGCAAATGAATAAGCTATGAGCAAAATATTTGTGAGGCCTTCAGGCAAAACAGTAACAAGTATCAAGTCAGTGCTTTTTATTCATTAAAATAAAATATATTAAATCTCCCTTCCTGCTGTGTTTCTTGCCTGCAGGATGGAGTGTGATGAAGGAGTCCTTTGGAACACAGGTTCATTTATGCAGCTCTGGTCTGTGTGAGTCAGACAAGTGGGAGACTTACAGCAAAACAAGATCTCCAGGTACGTATGGTTTTGGAAATTTTCTATTCTACTTGATCAGAATCAGTACCAAGCAAATGAGAAAGCTATGGACAACCACTGAGCAGTTCCTGATCTGCTATCCAAGAGGCAAATCCCCTCCTCTCTGGTAAGTCTTGAATCAATGCAAATTTTTATTGTTTTATGTCATGTTAAGAAAAAATTAACCTGTTCTCATATAAAACAGGTCAAAAATACAGTCTCAAGTTTTAAATGCTCACCTCTTTTTGTTTGTTTTCCTTATATTTGTTCATGGCAAGAGTAATGGAGCCTTCTAGACTACCAGTAGTCTGACACTATAATTAACATGTCATATTCATTTCATAACCAGTATCTCTATTTTAACTTTTTTTTTTTGTTCTGAACATGAAATGAAATATTCCTTGACTTGCTTTCTTGTCTGGCATGCATGCTGGGGAAGAAATGCTCTGGTTTTCAATTTTCTGTTACTTTAAGGGGCAAACGTAAACACATGTCCAAAACACTTTACTGCTTGTAAAGTCCTTCTGTATTTTAATGTGCCTCAGTATGACAAAATAAGAGGATATCTTTAAGTTTAGTAAGTCTCCTTTTCCTGTGTACTTTAATTTATTTTTCAGGCTTTTCAAAGTGACTGTGTGGCACTCTATACATTGTAAAAAAAAAAAAACCTTGCAGAAATGCTAGTCATGTCTCAAGTGAGAATAATTGGCCCTGACAGAGAGGAAAGTAGTAATTGGAATGAGAGTTGTTTAAATAACAGTTTAAATTTTCTTTCCTTACTTTCCCGATTATATGCACTATAAAGCAGGATTTCTTTGCCTGGGTGTTTCACAGAGTCGTTTCTGTATGCAGCATGTCCACAAGTATAACTCAAGTAATAAGCCTGGCTGTAATTTGGACTAGACTTTGAGTTTAGCTCCCTTACATACAAATACACTATTCAATTGGTATTAACACTCTATCATCAAAATAGTCAGTAGGCTGTAGCAAGACAGGCTAATTGCATCCTCTAATTCTTCTAAGTTATCATTATTTCTTCATTCTGAATGGTTAAATGGAAATTCACATTCAACATGGAGGAAAAACATGCTTAAAAACTTGAGTTATGAATATACTTCATGTTCTGCTAAACAATCTCCTCACTGTTAACATCCAAGGATGAGTAAAGTTATTGTCTTCTAGCCTTTCCTCTATGTGATTTCTGTTTTTTTTTGTTTTGTTTTGTTTTGTTTGTTTGTTTGTTTTTTTAATAGGTTTGCTCGGAGCTATGCAGAGCAGGTGTTTTAAAAAGCTTTGGAGTATGTCAAAGTTTAGTACAGTAACATGACTGAGATTATTTTCCTATGGAGTACATCTGTCTGCAGCAGTAGATGCACCCCCCATCTAAATAGTAGTGAGGGTCTGTGTGGTCACTTCTGCCCTACTTCAAAATATTTATGGCAAATATAAATCAAGGCAGGGATGGACTTGAGAACCTGGAAGGATCAAGTGGCATCTGCAATGGAACAAATGAAATCTAAACGTGCCTCAATTTGCAGAATAATATGTGAACAGTGTTGTCTGAGCTCGGTAATTCCCTACTGCAGCTGTAATGGACACAGCCAGAATGCATTAGCCTTGTTAATCTCAGGGATCACCAGTCTTTCCAACAACCTTTGATGTTTGTCCCCTGACCTTTATCTAAAACATTTAAAGTGTCTTAGATGAGTTGAGTTTGGTATTTCTTTTCCACTTCTCCTTTTTTCATTTTTTGTGTGCTTGGTTTTTTTAAACATTTTTTTGCTGCTGGTGTGTCGGTTGTTCTTTTTTTAAAAAGGAAACAAACTTGCAGGTGAAATTTGACTTCATTAATGTGAGTGATAAGCTTCTACTGAATTCAATATCAAAGAGTTTAACTCTTCTTAAGAAAGGTCTGAAATTCAGGATTCAGAATAATTTGAATTCTTAATGCTGTCTGAGCTGTAAAATGGAGACCAACAATTATAATAGTTTATATTTCATGAGGCCATTTTCTGTTATATCCATTTGAGCAGAAAAATCTGGACTCTTAGCAGATCTGTCTACATGAAAAATAAACTATCCAGGAATTTAATAATACAGAGATAACAAGATGAGATCAGTTTCTTCAGCTCATCAATATTTACACTTTTCTCTGTATACGTTTTGTAATATAGATGATGTGGCATCAGCTACAGGTGTTTTTTGCATGAATTTTTTTAGTGTTTGCAAATATATTCACTGGTTTTTTTTTAATAGTGAGCTATATAAAATATGTTTATATGTGGAAATTGCTAAATTCTGTTTGAATGTACAATTCTGATTAATATTGAAGTTAACAACAGACTGTGGAGATTTTGTGGAAATTTCTGACTTCAGTAGCAAAATGAAAATTTTGGCCTTTAAAAACTTTTCAGGTTCATTTTAATTTCTGTTCAGGTGTATGAGTGAAATGCCTTACAAGAGGTTCAGTTCAGCTGCTGGTATCTTTTTCTCTCTCTCTGATGAATCAGGCCTCTTCTGCTGAATGTCCATGAGACACCAGTGGCTTTTGGTACTGGGGAAGTTGCACAGTCTGTGCCCAGACCCTCATCCAGCACAAGGCAAGCACAAGAAGCACTCTGACTACATTTGCTGTGAGCATCAGCCTCTCAAGAACATCATGATACTTTTTATGCAGGAGCTGGCAGTAGTTTTAAGTAAATTTGGAAGCCAAAGTGCCTTCATGCACTAGGAAAAAATTGGGGTTGCATCAGACTGATTCCAGTCTGGCTTCAATATGCCTGGCCCTTCAGTACTGCAGATCAAGAGTTCAAGTATAAAATGACACTATGTTTTAAATAGGTAGTTTCAGTGTAAGCAGCAGCTGTAAGTGCAAAAAGCAATGATATTGCCATCACACCCTAACAGTCAAAACTGTTTGGAAATCTCATTTGTTTTTCATTAGTTACTGCAACAGTTTGAATAAAATCCTGTTCAATCTCAGCAAAGAGTACTTTGGAAATGTTAGTCTGTTATTCTTTAAACAAAGTTCAACAGCTATTAACAGAGTACTTGTTTATGATCTTCTATAAATATTATGTTTCTGTACTGCTTTGAAAATGTGGACTTTTTAATTTCATTTTTATTTTAGTAAAAACTGTAAAATTATGACTCACCAGCTGCAGAGTGCCAAGACAGGATATTTCCCAATATATGGGGCAAACAACATTTTTATGTATTTTTGTTACCAATCATATAAAACCCAGCTTATTTTTATAAATGGCTTCATAGGCCTGCACCATAAAAGTTGCATATAATTTTATCCCAGTTTTCAGGAGTTTTGGTGCCCATTACCTAGGAAATGTAAACCCTCGTGTTCCTGAACAAAGTCGACATTTCAGTGATCAGCAAAACCCACTCATTTTCATGCAGAAGTGGCCACCTTTCTTCCACTCAGCCAAGATCTCACAACCCAGACAGAAAGTTGAACTGGACAAAAAAAAGGAGCAATGCTGCTATGAGGTTGCAGTACAACAGCTTAAAAGGAAATTGCAAAATTAGCAAGGGGTGAGTGGCGATATTTTTCCCTAATTCCTGAGGTGCATAGCCACACTGATATCACCACTTACCTGCAAGCCATCTAGAAAAAGTCATAACTGGAATTAATGAAGGGAGCAAGCTTCCATTCCATTACGATGGCTATAAAGCCTGCTGCAATAATACCTAAGTGGTTTTACCTCCAGAGCACTGAATGTGCCTGACCAGAAAGACTTCTATTGAGCTATTTGTATAATTAACATGGAGACGTTAGTGAGTAGTTTAATCCCCAGATGTATACTTTATAATAGCTTAACCTTCTCCCTTATGGCTGCTGCTATTGAAAGCAGTAGATTTAAGACTTAAATCCAAATTGATTGAGTTGTGGCACTGCTTTTACTTGTATCTAAACCTTTCAGTGGCTTTTCTCAAAACTGAGTTTAGGTTTAGGACATACTAATGGATTCTAGTTTCACATAACACCTTTCTTTTTATCACTACTTGAATTGTTTTATTTTTAAACTAGGGCTAGATCCATAGCCTATTAATTGAATTTAAAAAAAACCCTCCTCATGTAAGATTTTGTCTCAAAGAACAAGCAATTAGTTTAAAATTTGAAATTGAGTTTATGTTTTTTCTTTCCAAGTGGTTTCAAGGCATAGTATGAAAACCCCAAATCTAACCTAAATAGAAGGCAAATTAAATAACTAGGAAGTTTTTTCTTAAATGCTAAGAACCTGAGGAATAAACAGGAAAACCTGTAAGAGTGGTAAACAAACTCAGAGGAGAGGAGGTTAAGTAACTAAGCAAAGCATGAATGTGGAATTTATGTTTGGGGAAAGAAAGGAGGCTTATTTTAAAGGCTGATTGACTTTTTATTATCTGTTGTAGGAAAATCCTTCCGTGGGTCTGAAGAGGAGTATTTAAGGAAAAAGAGGCTTTCAAATACAGTCACATGTGCAACAACACCACATGCAGACGAGGAATACATCTTTAGCAGGCAATTAACAGGGCTAATAAGCTGCAAAGAGTGATTTGGAAATTTAGCTTGGGTCTTAGCCAAAGGGAACCAAGCTATGGGAAGGTAGGATGACTGCTGAAGACGTAAGGTTTGTAAGAGCCAGTATCTGATCAAAGGGACATAAGGACCAGGAAAATGTCAGGATCTTGGATAGTCTTAGTAAAACAAAGGAGAGTGGATTAGACTTGAAGACCCTTGACACTAAGTCACAAAAGTTTATGAAAGGAAAGACTAAGATCAACATTACGTATGACCTCTGTCTGTTGCTCCTTAGCTTTGCACCTCCATGAGGAGCCTGATTCCTTCTCCCTGGTGGCATCTCAGGTACTGTGTGCTGCTCTTGGGTCCCCCAAGCTGAGCAAGCCCAACTCTCAGGTCAAGTGCTGCTGCTCCAGCCCCCTCCCATGGTGGTTGTCTTGTCCTGAACACATCCTAGGGGTTCCTTTCTTGTGTTAGGGAAGCCATTACTGAAAGTAGCACCGAGGCACAACCTAATGAGCACTGATGGAACAGGGATAATCCTTTTGCTCTCTGTGATCCTGTTGATAGAGTCCTGTATTTTTTTGGCATTGCTGCTCTTGTATATCTGCTGCCCTCCAGGACTCCCAGGTTTTTTTTAGTTTTTTTTCTGCACCCACTCACACCTCAGGCTGTTGTGGTGCAGGGGTGCCAGTCCCTCTCACGTGCAGGATGTTGTGTTTGTCCTGGTTGAATTTTATGAAGCTCTTGTCTTGAAGCCATTCCTCTGGCCTGGCTGGGTCCCTCTGTTGCCTGCTCATGCCTCCACGTGCTGATATCTGAGGGCACATTCAGCCTCCTACTCATCAGCATTGAGATTCAGTGGGGAAAAGGGTGAGGCAGAGAGCATTGCACACACAGCAGCTGAAGACTGGAACCAGGTCTGGAACCATACTTTTAAGATCTTTTAGATAAAATATGTTAAAAAAAGCAGCTATTTCCTGAAATTATCTAAAATTATGTTTGATGTGAGAAGCTTCTAAAACCCCACGTACAGCTGGGCTGTGTAGTGTCCTGGCTACAAGTATAATAAACAAATTACTCTACTTCTGAGACAGAAATAATTCTATCACATTCTTCTGGCTTGCAGGATACAGTATTCACCTAAATCTGTTAGATCTGTCATAAACTATCTTTTCAAACAGCAATAAGGTATTGCTGTATTTGGCAGCCCTTCCGTGATGCTGGGTTGTCATTCTCAGGCCAGGTATGACAGGGTCACAGACTTTGTGAAATACTGAAGTTGTAATTCTGTTTTATTTCTTTTGCAGAGATTAAAACAAAATAGAACAAAACAAAGATGTGAAAGGAATGAAGTTTAGATACAAAACCAAAACTAAATTAAAAGACCTCTTTGCAGTTCATGAGGTAACTCTTTGCATGCTTTCAGTAATTTATGGTTATTCCATAGTACTTCATAAGATTAGTTTGATTTACAATAGGCTGCAGCTCTTGACTCTCGCTCTGGATAATCTGACAGCCAGCTCTGGGACTAATCTTGGTGTGACAACAAATAAAATAGTCCTTTTCTTTCACTGTTCTTTTTTTTCTCCCCCTTTTTTCCTGTTGGGTTAAATTGCAGTGTTGTGCTCCTAATGGTGCTCAAGATTACTTCCCAGGCACGTGATGTTACTGAAGTTTTTGACTGTTTTTTTTTTCCTCCAGCTTCACTTTATCTATTACACACTCCTATAGTAATTTTTCTTAAAAGTGAGTTTCTGAAGTAAAAATAAGATTTGAACAAGTGGGAGCATGTAAAATCTGTTCATGACTCATTTTCTGAATTCAAAAGCAGATTTTTTTTGAGGTAGCTTGAATTTGTTATTCAGACTTTGGGCAACAGTTGAAGTCATGTCAGGTGAAATCCACTGTGCATTGGCAAGGAGATTCATACAGCAACACTTAAAGTCTCAGGGAATAAAGGGTTTAATTTTAATGACATTTATATCAGACCAGGTTATAACAGCAATGTCCAACCAAGTGATGGAACCCTGCTATGTGATTCAATACAAAACACGTCACAAAACATGGAACACAAATGCCTCATGTGAAACAATCAGCTAAAAATAACAGTCTATAGCTGAGATCAGACAGGAAAAATTAACACTTCAACACAAAATTTATAAATTAAGGATTAAAATGACAAGTGAATCTTGCAGGCAACATACATAGGACACTAGGGGTTTCTTTATGTATTACTATTCAACTTTCAGGTACCATTCCTGTGGAGACCCTTCATGTAGCTCCCTCTTACTTTGCATAACCTGAGGTATCTATTAATAGGGAGCCTCGAGTCCTGCTTTTCTGAGAGAACCTTGGACTATCACTTTGGAAAGCCAAGAGTTTCTCAGTGTCCATTTTAAGCATATACTGTATTAATAGTTTTCTTTCTCTCACCTTGCTTGCCACAGCCCCCAGTTTAACAGATATATTAGAATGGCTCCTGAGTCTGGTGCCTGCTGGGGCCCTTTGCTCTCCACATGTTTTGTATGAGGGAGTTTAAACACTTCTGTTTGGTGAGAGGGTGCCTGAGGCTTTGTTACAAAGCTCAGTATCCCTCCATCTAAATCCCAGTTCTCAACCTAATGCTTTCTTTGCCCTTGCTTTTACAAATGACTTTGAAATCCCACTACAATTTATCTAGTAATAAATGCCCAATGGTCCACATATGGTAGACCTCTTGGTTTTGTTTTTCTACTTAATATTTACTAAATACTTGAGGTATGTATGGTTTAAGAGATTTTTATTGTATGTGGCATAATTTAGGCAGCAGTGGTAGTTTCCTAGCTGTTAGAGAAGGACTTCTGTTTGATCAAGAACATCTGTTTCTTTACCAGCTGTGCAACTGTGGCCATCCAGAAACCCTGGTTCAACTCATCTTCCTATGGAAAATTAAAAATGGAGAATCAGAAAGACAAAGGAGGGAGTACAACCTGCTTGGAGAAAACACTAGGTGTTCTAAAAAGATTTCCTTTCCTAAGGTGAGGAAAATTTTGTGACTGTTCTAGACATTGCCCTGCTGCTTTGTGATTGGAGGCTAAATCTTGCCATAAATTGAGAAACAAGTGGTCTGTTTTGTGCAGGCACAGTTCCCTTTCTAAATAATATCTCCCAGGTTCAAGGAAGTGACATGGTGGTGGTTCTATCTCAGACACTACAAACAAAAAGTTTCCAGTGGAAAATGTATGTTCAGGAATGGTGTCTGTTATTCTGACTGAGGAGACTCTGCCTCCAATTATTTCTCCAGGTTAGTCAGACAAGCATTTCTTTTTCAGACCTGTGAGCTGCACCCATGATAGAACAAATGCCTTAGGAACAAGCCTCCTTCCACTCATTTGAAATGTAAAATTTTAAAAGTGGATTCCTTCCTGAGGAGAGCCTTAATCTCTGAGTTAATGATTTTTCTGAAGGGGTTGTTTCTGTTCATCTATGAGTTATGCATTATTTACTCATCATTCTAGTTATACCTGGGTGGTCTGGAGGAAGGTTTAAAAAAATCTCATATATCCCCTTGAATATTGATGTAGTATTTAACTTTTAAGTCAAAACTTTGTTTAGGACTCCACAGCTGAAATATCAGCAGATCAGTAGTAATTATTTGCACAGCTCTCTTTCTGAAGAGGTGGAATTAAGCTTGGAAATTATTTTTGGCTAAATCCTGCTCTGAGTTGACACCTGATCTGTGAAACAATGAAGACTTGCCTTCATAGACTTGTCAATTCACCTTAATTTTTGTCCTTTCTCAACAGTTTCTTATTCATTACTAGATACGTACATCTGTATACATATGTATACATATATATTCAATACTTTATACATACATACAGATAGATCTATACTTTGTATTAAACATAAAAAATAATTTGCTATCCCTGTTTTCTTGGATGAAAATTCACACAAGCAAGAACAAACTATTAGGAACCAGGGTATATTTTCATTCTCTGCAATGACATAAATGCTACCCTGTAGATATTCCTTGAGGGCTTGTCAGAGCATGATTCTAAAAGTCCAATTTTGTTTCCAGATGAAACTCCACAGCAAATACTTCCCTTGAAATCAGAGGAAAATTAAAATGACAGATCTTTAATATTAGAAAAGAAACAAAAGAAGAAACTAGGATTTTCTCTTGCAGTTGCATGACTGTCCTTTCTATTGGAGCTTTGAATGGGTTTTCAAGAAAGATGTCTTTTCACTTCATCTCTTTCAACATCACACTTCATTAGAAGACCTCACAGGCCCTATTTTGTTTTAACAATTAGTCATAATAAATGATCAACAAAGTGAAATATTAAGACAGTGTTTAAGATCATGTTAGATGCAGCTTGGAGCAACCTGGTCTAGTGGGAGGGGTCCCTGCCCATGGCAGGGGGTTGGAACTGGAGGATATTTAAAGTTCCTTCCAACACAAAATGCTTCATGATTCTATGGCTAGTGATAGGAGATGTGGAAGAAATTGGGAATGCTTTAAAATGGGAAGATAAAGCTGAGGGTAGATATAAAGGGGCATTGGAAGAAAAATGAAAAGAAGAAGTGATTAAAGTCTACTGCATGTTTGGTGTGGGAAGACAAAAAACACACTAAAATTACAACACAACCTTAAGAGATATATCAAAAAAAACTTGTCACTGGTAAAGACATTGAAATACTGAAAAATGTTGCTTAGGAGATAAAACAATGCCTACTAACAGTTTTTCTGAAAGGGTAGATAAACATCTGCCAGAAAATGGCACAGGTAGAATTGATACTGCTTCCTGAAATCTCTTTCAGGTCTTTTATATGACTTCAGATTATATAGTTAATATTGGCTATGTGACCTCAGCTGATACTTTTGCTTTTAGAAGAGCCAGTGCTTTGCTAAGCTGAGCATTATATGCCTGAATCAAGCATGAGGATAACCTTCTATAGCAGAAACTCCACAAGTCTTCCTTTTCTGGTTTCAGCTGCTTATCTTAGGTTTTAGAAAATATAATAATGGATGCTGATCATTTGTTTCCTAGAAAGCATAATTCTGTTACTGTATCAAAGGTGATTCACAACACACATCTGGTTTTAAAGTATTCATGCAAAACAATGTGGGCACATAACAATCCATCTTAGGGCATGCAAAATCATACAAGCTGATTACAACCCTAAGATCCCTAATCTTTTGAATGACATTTACTTTGATTTTCCTAATACTCACAGGAGAATGTGATTGAGAAGTATTTTGATGACATCAGAAAGAGGAAGAAAAAGGAAGATAGGCATTTTCCTGTTCTATCTTGAATATTTTTTCTTATAAAGAGGGAATTTTATTTATGTAAAATACTAGTATGAAATGTTATTTTCATGGGAAAACTTCCAAGAAAGAACTGTCCCTTAAATAAGAATACATGTGACTTCATGCATATTATTTCAGAAATATTCAGATTTTCCAAAGTCCACATTTAAAAATGATAGCACTCTGAAGGGTATCTCAGTAACAAGAGCATGATGAAGTTCTGTGTTTATTGTATTCTCATGCTTTCTCCATCAAATGTGCTGAGTTTCACTTGGCAGATAACTCTGAATTTAGCCCCAAACCAGAGAGTTAAATTTGCAGGGCTGACTCAGACACACAGAGTCAAAGGAAGGGAATTTGGCAGATGTCCAGTCCAACCTTCTCCTCAAAGCAGAATCAGCTCATGCTCAGGCAGACTGCTCAGGGCTGTATCAGATGAATCTTGAAAACTCCTAAAGGTAGGGACTACAGCTTCTCTGAGCAACCTTCTCCACTACCTTGCTGCACTCGTGGAAATCCTTTTCCTTTCATCAGGTCTGAACCTGTCCTCATTCAGTTTGTCCTCTGCTTGTTCCCCAGGCAGCTCCATCTCCTTGAACCCTCCCTGTGGGCACTGGCAGGGGCTGTGTTGGGACTCCCTGATACTGCCCCTTCTCCATGCTGAACAACCCTGTCTGTCCAACCTCTCCTCCTGGAGCAAGTGTCCACCACCGTGGCTCTCTTCTGCTGAATGTTTCCTAGGCTATCAACATCTGTCTTGCATGAGGAGGCCCAAAACTGCATGCAGCATCCAGATGCAATCCAATGTGTGCTGAGTGAAAAGATTTTTGACACGGTAAACCCTGTATTGGTAGCAGGTAGGCAAAATAGGAAGAAAAATCTTTTATCATTGAAATAAAGCACCTGCCACTGACTAGGTGCAATGATGGTGTGTGTTCAAGCAAAATAAGAGGAACATCTCACTGCAGGCTGGATATGGCTTTTTCTTTCATTTAGCTGGTATGTTTTAATGATGATCATAATACCTTGTCCTCTGAAATATTGCCATGTGGAGAATGTTAAAAGGGCTGTTTGAAGTCAAAACTGATGTTACTGTTGTATATCCTAGCTAGAAGTCTTGTAGCCATCCCCAAGAACCAATCAGTTAAAGCTCTAGTAAGTGAGTCCCTCAAAACTGAAATAGCTAAAATTTAGCCTGCACTTGGTCAGACAATTTTATTTTAGAACTTAAATCATAGAATTTGTGAAAATACACCAATGTATTCAGACACAAAACCAGTCATATTTTTTCTTTTTCTTTTTACTTTTTATTTTAGTACAGACCTGTCTCTGAAGCACTGTGGTTCAGAAGAACACCTGAAAGTGGAAAGAATGTGCATTATAACTATGGTCTTTTGAGACAAATTCAGTGGTAATGATTCATTCCTAAAGAAACAAGTTATCACTGTGGGGAACAGTAAATACTTGAGAACACTGAGAAAGAGAGGAGGTTGAAAGCAGAAATTAGTCATAGCTTGCAACCAGTTTGCTTCAGTATACTTACTGTGATTCAGACACATCAAGTGGCTGCTCCATTTAAGAGGGGAAGGCGCTCTGCTTTTGAATCTTGACTTAAGAGATTTAGCCCTTGCTGAAAGAAGTGTGAAACAGCCATATGACAGGACGAGATGTGGCTGCATTTATCTGTCCTGTTTTCATGTAGGAACACAAAGGGCACAGCTGCCCAGACTTTCAGCGTGTGGCTGGGAGGCTGCAGCAAAACCAGGAGCACTTGCAAGGGCAGATTTGTTTTGTTCATGAAGCTTGGACAGGACTCATCCTTGCCATAACAAACAATGCTCAATGTTTGTCTTTGAACAAAAAGGTTATCAGTGCTACTGTCTGTGCACAAAGTTAAAAACTGTTTTTCAAAACACTGTTCCAAATTGTCATTTTAAATATACCCCACAGGTAATGGCAGCTTCACCAGCAGTCAGTGATCATCACCAGCTAATCCATCTTGTCGACGTGCCAGCTGGCCAGGAAGCAGCACCAGTGACTGAAGCAGTTCTATTCCTTCCTTGCCTGACTGTAAGGGTTTATGGGATGGGAAGACATAAGTAATGATCTTTGCCTTGCATTTCACTTTAACCAGAGTGTGTTCTATTGGTTTTTCAATCAGATTTTGAAATACCCTAGAGACAAGGCTTCAGCCGGAAATCCAAGCCTAGCAGGTGACTACTCCACAGCCTATGAGACATCACTATATATATTTCTTTTATTTTCTAGATTTTAAGACTCTGTGAATTCTCTGCAGGTTTAATTAGACCTGATTGTCCTCTTCTATCACTTGTCACTGTGGTTGAAGACCAATCCCTTTGTAACATACATATCTCAACTGTATACTTGAACACCAATGTTTAAATCAGAAAATAATAAATCACCCCAAAACATCTCTAAAAGACTATGAATATATATTTTGCTTATACATCAACTGTTGATATGTCTCGCCTTCCCATTCACAGTGTCAGAAGGCAATTTCAGGCAGTACTTCTAGTCCGTGAACAGTAGATATTTCTCTAAAGATGGTCTTTCAAGAAATATTAAGTATTAAAAGGTTAAAAACTAAGAAAACAGTAGCAAAAGAGAGAAAAAAGTTCTCCCATCAGGCCAATTGATTCTAAGGGCAGGGTCACTGAATGTAGCATTATTTCTCCTGGTCATGTTTCTTTCCTACCAGAGCTCCAAAGTAAGCTGACTGTGTAAGCAGGATTGAAATACACAACCCCCTTGTGACTGGAAGCAGTAAAGCATTCTTCACTTGCGGTTTTCTTCAAATGAGCCTGCATGGAATATGTGTTTGAAAACAGTGAAACTCTTTATTAATCAAGTACTTCACTTGCCATGCCAGCATAAAGTTTCATTTATGTCAAAACTCCCTTAAAAATGGTTTGGAGTGGTGTCTTGTACACAGACCTTCAACAGAAGAAATATTTTTGGAATTGTAAATACAATAATCTAGGCAAATATTTGCACCTTTTGAGAAGCTGCTGCAAGATCTTTGACCATAAGCTAGAATTCCAACTTTTTACTTTGGTTTCCTACTGTATGGAAATAAGGAGATTATATAACACTGCATCTAATATAGAGTCAGACAAGTTATCCTAATTATTAGAAGAGGGCTTTTGCTATCCATATTATAATTGTGTTGCAATAAATGAGATAACACTCTGGATGTCCCCATAAGATGTGGTAGATAAAAGGAAATCCAGATTTTAGTGTCTGCTCAATGTTGAGTCTCTAAGGCACTATCTGGCTGAGAATTCTATCTGAAACTATGGATAACTACATAGATAGCTTTAAAAAGACTTTTTTTCCTGAAATAGAGACCCCTTAATTGATGAATTAGCAATATCCATTCACAAGACCCCCTTTTTCAGAACAAAGGCCCATACAATATATATGCAGGTGAATCCCATTTAACTTTTTTTTTTTTTTTTTTTTTTTTGGGAATCTGTGGGAGAAGCTGAAGAGGGCATAAGGAGAGTACCATGCCTATCCAGCATAAGTACACAGAGCAAGGAGAAAAGCCTGGAGAAGAAAGGATTTAACGTCTTTCTAAAATAAGTTACAGTGTTAAATTTAAAGTGTTAAAGAGAAGCCTGATTTCATTGCTTCCTACTTTGTTCCTAACTGGAAAGAAGCTGAATCACCTTGTACATTTGGCTGAGTACTAGGATTAGAAATGTTATCAGCCCTATTGACAGATAAATCCAATGGACTGACTAGCCTGGAATCTGTTCTCACTAGCATCACCTTCATGCTCACTGTGTGCAATGGAATGTGGAACTGCCCTTCCCTGTAGGACACCAGGGTTTGAAATATATTTCAGACAATTTCAAACACACTGCTTTTTATCCAAAGCACAGAAGCAGTGGCGCATGTGTGTTCCCCCTAAGCTGTAAAAGGCTTGAGTAGCTGTGGGGAGCTCAGCTCCACAGAGATGGAAAGGTGCAAAAGTGCCTTCAGTTCTCTGTGCCCTCATGATTTCATGGTGTCCTCAGCTTGTTCTCTGTAAATATTCCACTGAAGCACCATGGCTTATATCTTCTTTAAAATACTGTTTACCTGTCATAAGGACAGCAAAGTGTAGCCTTGTGTTATATATATTTACTTGCATGAACTGTTTTCTTTTTTCCACTGGCTTAAGAAAGATCAGCCAATGCTCATTCACTCAATAGAAAAGACCCACTGATCCTTTGACAGGTACAGCAGAAGTTATTTTTCATCGTGGCATGAATAGTTTGTTTTGTTTTACAAAAAAACACTTCACACCAAAGCAGAGCCAGGAATTATCATTCTTCCTATGCTTGTACAGGTGCACTCTCTGAATGAGGCACACAGCCTCCGGTGGGCTCCTAATGGAGTGATGACACTAACACTGCAACAATAGAAGGGGCCTCCAGGGATGCTGGCTCTGGGAGGCCAGTCCAGGTAGGAATGTGCTTTTTAAGAGGGCTACAACTTAAAGCATTCCATGAAGCTGACAACTCTTTATACTACCTCTGTAGACTTCTCGCTGCACAAATAAACACAAGTACAGTAAGCCATATCAGACTGAGGGATTTAAATCTCAGTAACCTGTGTGGGAAGAGCTTGCAAGAAGTCAGTTTTCAACACAGTTCACCACAAGGTGTGTGCTGAGACATCCAGCCCACAATGCAGATCCTCAGCTCTTGTCCTGTATCACTGATTCTTTTGTTGTTTTCATCTATACATCTTTATTGCTATTTATTTATTGAAAAAGGGGTCTGGACTCTACACACAAGCTGTGTGTGTTTATGTGTGCATGTGTTTGAACAGGGTCAAGTACAGCCATGTGAAAGAAGGAGTCATGGCAAAACTGTTTATTGGGACGTGTGAATGAAAGAGCTGAAGTGTAAACAGTGGTGTGAGTGGCAGGGGCAATGAAGCCTGGCTTCCTGCAGAGCTCCTGCTGAAGGCTGCGATCCCGTGCGGATTCACTGGTGTCCAGCAAACGGCCAGGATAACATCGCGCTCTGTGAGCGGGATCAATATGCTCTCTCTTCTAGTCACAGGCTTATTTTAACAAAACTTTCAGGAACTGGGAAGCTTGGAGAAGAGAACGCCTCTGATGTATTTATATGGCTGCTTCGTTCAAATGTGTCTAGAAGGAGACCAGTAGCAGCAATACCACATATACCTCATATGTTTAGGAAACCAAAATAAATTAATATCACAAAATGTGATAGTAATACTGAAAATGAAAGTCCCTGTTTGAGTATCTGAAACTACATTGTTCAATGCTGACCCAGATATTTAGGGCTCATTTCTTGTTCACTCTTTCTCTTTGCATTGCTGTAGAGCCAGGAGCATGGCTGCTCAAGCTGATTGTTGCACTGAAATGCCTCTGAAAGGTTGGTTATTATTCATGTCTTCAGCCCATTCAGCAGCCTGTTTAACAAGGTACATCTAATTCAGTGTAACTCTGTGGCCCATTGACTTCTGTAGAGCCACCAACATGCTTGAATTGCAAACTTGTTTCATTGACTTGTGGAACTGCAGCCTTAAATAAAAAGTACATGCTAGAAGTGCATGGATTGTGTCCATTCGAGGTACAGGAACATTTTGAACAATTTCAGGTTTTTCAGTAACATAAGGATTCATACTTCTAGGGTCAGTCTTTCCTCTGGAGATTGTTACCTCTGCAGAACCCCCTGTAGGTTTGAAAGCATTGAAGAAAAGCTGTCTACCATGTATCTTTGCTATGGATTTTAGGCAGGTGGATGGAAGTTGCCGTTTTTGATATGACCACATTCAAGTAGTGTTTCCCAGGCCCTGGTTCTCTGGGGAACATTTAGCCTAGTGTCAGCTACCAGAAAGACCTAGCTTCAAAATAGTGCAGAAAACATCAGCATTTTCCTCTGCAGCTTCTACATTGCATTTCCACCGATAACTGAGGCTAGAGCACATTAATTGTATGACAATTTGGTCTCCTCTGCTTTTAATTGCTATACCAATCCATTTAGCAGTAAGTACTGTGGGTTGTGTTGTTGTGTGTCTTGTGGCACCAAGGCACTTTTCTGAAGAGTAGAGATGGCAAAAGGTAGGTGTAAGTGGAATGTTATGGTCCCTAGTGGGATTTCATCCAAAGTAAATAGCTTTATTTCTTGCTGGAAAGATGTGTGGATAGGAGCTTTTTGTTCCATATGCATGTCTAGTTGCTGCATTTTTCTCTCTCTTCTTAGTCCTTAATATCCTTACTTACTGCAGAGAAGATAATTTTATTGATGTGGGCGAATGCCATTAGAGTGATAACATGACAACAAGAAAACATGATTTGAGAGGAAGTTGCTCACAGTAGTTTGTAGAAGAATTATTTGAAAGCTTAAAAAAAAAGGTTTACAACTAATCAGCACAGCTCAGCAGATCACTGAAGTGCTATTTTGTTTGTCTGAGCTGATAGTCAGATGTCTGCAGCTAACTTACCCTTTCACAATGGTTAAGTGTTATGATTTGAAACATGCAGCAGATCTTATTGCTGACAGGGTACAGCTGTTTGTGAGATAGTATCAAAGCAGCGTCACAAGAGAGACTTTCAGAGCTATCCAGCATTTTGGCCAGTTGTGGCACCATTTTATGGAGCATCCATGAGCTCCTGTCCTGGAATAGTCTGCACTCCCTGAGGTCAAATGACAGTGCAGGGTCTTCAGCCTGTGCCTGCTCTAAGACACAGAGCATTACCCATTGCTGCTTGTGCTGCACAGCTGCCTTAGTGCAGACTGGCCTGGGAACACAAAGAATGAGTGTCACCACAATTGCTGCCACTCAGCACGTTGTAAGAATTAGAATGCATCTGCTAGGATGTCAGTGGAATTTAAATGTTATCTCATAAGAGCCCAGAGGTATCTTTTGAAAGAAAGCAACATGACAACCTTGCTTTTCTGGATCATCCCAAGCTTGGTTCTGTCTAAAACTAACAAGGCTTGTTTTTTTTATGTGACTTCTCTCTTGACAGCCCAGTTGAGATATCCCATGAAGTGGTATCAGTATTCTTGTGTTCCTTGCATGTTACACATATCAGCTTAAAGTCAGTCACTGCATTTCTTTGTTTTAACTGCATTTTGTAAATAGTCATAACAGAAACTTCAGTGATGCTCTTTATACTGATCAAGAAGTGCAGTGTTCAATCAAGCAAGGAAAATTCTCCATGAGCATCATGAAGTCACACATGCCTGTCCTCACTATGACAGACCAGCAAATTGCTGAGCCACACTCAGGTGAGGGTGCTCAGGCAGTGTCAATTGTGTTGGCAACTGTGTCACTCCTTGGAACTTCAAGGACAGATTTCATTTTGATGGTTCATCATTACAGTGGGTCTCCAGAAACATTTTGAGAAGAACAAGAACCATTTTTTTGTTATCTTTTGCTCCAAAACCTATTTTTGGCACTCTGCCTATGCTGTTTTACAGGGGCAGATGGACAGTGTTAGGGATATGCTTATATTCTCAATGGCCATAAATCCCTGAGAAGAATATTTTGATAAAATGGAAAAACTGCAGATTTTATGGAATATTCATATGAATCATATATTTAATATACATATATATACACACACGCAGAAAGATTAATAAAATATCCATTGACAGTTAATACTAATAAGCAAATAATGGAACACATATAAAGTAGACCTCTTGGTTCTCTGAACATTCTTGCAAATATATGTTAACTTTAGATATGTTTTAGAAGACTCTATTGGAGAAAAGTTACTCCTGCACAAGGTCAAGTCTATTTTTAGGAGAAGAGTTGAAGAATTTCCTGCAGCTGAAAAGGTCCTAAAGTTTTTACAATATAAGTCTGAGGGCCTATGTGTGAGTTATTCAAAGGTGTTTGGGTGATTTTGGTTCATATATTCGCTGGAAGTCACCGGGAATTTTACTTTTATGCAAAAATGCTTTTGCAGTTTTAAAAATTTTGCCATATATCTAACTCTAGATTTAGAGTTAAATTTTAAATTAATGACAGTTAATTTAAAATTAATCTGTAGTGTATACTTTGTAAAACTGAGATTATGGTGTCACACTTGTTTTCTCTTCATCCTACTTTCTGAATATGTTCAAAGATGTCTTTTTAAATTGCTGGTCCTAGAAGCTTGTGCTGAAATCTGAAAGTCAGCAAGTAATTCCCATTTTTTCTGAGATTTTAGGTAAGTTTCTCCATCCCAGCAGCTTGCCCTTTTTGTAGAGGCATGGGAAGTCCATTACTGAGGCACCAGGATCACATTATGCCATCCTTGAGTTCCTTAATGGGTGTGCATTTAATTCATTGAGGGCATCTGTTCAGTACATTTGAGACAAATCTTCTGGAAACTATTGTACATTACACTTACACAGACAAAGTTTAAAGAATATGTGTTTGAGAAATGTCTGTTTTGAGTGAAGTCCAGCCATCACAGAGCATTACAGCTCACTTTGAATCAGGTATGTCTTTCACCCCCACGAATACACCTTCATGAATTATACCTTCTGCCACACAAACTGACTTAACTTGAATGTGAGCTCACTAACTTGAAGTGAGTTAACACAATTTTGTGTTGTTATGAAAGGAAGGCCTCTTTTGTAGTCACCTGTGCAATTGCTGAATTTTTCAGCTACTCCTGCATATAAACTATACTTTAGTACCTATGTAATCTACACTACAGTGGTTTTCATTGAGAAGATGGAAATAACATGAGAGGTAAGCTTTTCTCCTTGGTTTGAGAAATTAAGGCAGGTTTTTTTTTTTTTCCACTAGATTCTCTAATTGATTTATGTATTCCTATTTCTTTATATCCAGGCACAGAGCTTATGAATGGATATACAGAAGGTAGGTGCACTCTGCATGTTTCTCCTTCCAGGCAAAAGATTTCCTTCCGACCTCTCAGACATACCCAAACAGAGTTTAAATGCTGCCTGTGGAGTACATCTGCATGGAACTTTAGGTGCGTAATCTGCCTGGCATTTGGTCATCTTGAGTTTTAAAACACTTGGCTCTTAATGCTTTGGCTCAGAAGGAGGGATTTTGATCCCTACACATTTTATAACAGGACTTCAAATACGGTCTAGGGAAAATTAAAATGTTACCCATATATGGAAGAAAGTTGTCAGTCTCAAAGCATGTTCTAGATGGTTGTTTTGCAATGTCCAGGGAAAAGAGCTGGGAGTAGCTTGTTTTATAGCTAAAATTAAAAATGTGGGTTTTTTCTAATATGAACAGCCCACTGAAAACCTATCAAAATATTCCTTTCAATAATATTACTTTTCAGTTTATTTCCAGTTGTCTAAGACCAGATATTTAGACAATGATGGCTGTCTTGTAGAAAAATAATTGAATGGCTCAAACTTAAATTGAGACTCTTCAGTAGGAAAGAGGTAGCAGAATTTAATGCTGTGCAAAATGCATTTTTGTTATCTCAAATACACCAAGTCAGAAAAAACCTTCTGCCCGCAATTTTAAAAAATATTTTCTTGTAGAAAGAACCTATCTTCTGTTGTTTAACTTAATTTGCAACAATAATTAAAATATGATCTCTTCTGCTTATTCAGGTACCAAACCATAAGTGACATGATGGACTGTCTGGGTCAACCTGTCATAGAAAGGTCCTTTTGAATTAGAGTGTTAACACAAACATTTTGAAATGTTAACCTGAATTATGTGTAGGAAGGAACAGCCTGGCTGAATGTTTGAACATTTTTAAACACATCAGCTTCTGATAATGCATATTTTGTCACACTACCTATATGAACGACAAAAGTCACTTCCCCCCCGCCCCTATTATTGTTTTTAGGTGGTTTATCAGATTTTATTTGTGCATCAAGTAATACTTTGTTGACTTATTTCTGTTCCAAGAATAAGCAAAATTCATCCTGTGGTCCAGAGTTCCAAGCTGTAAAAAGATTGTTAGATGACTTTATTCACAGATATTGTTGAATACAATTAGGTTTCATGCTACAAAAAGTACACTCTCTATAGGTGAGCTTGAGATCAGAAACAGTCTTTACCAAATTTGCACTTTAAATTATGCTTTCTTTTTAACAGAGATGTTAACATACCAGACCATTACAAGCAATAAGTGACTGATCTTCTGACTGATCAGAAGAAAAGATTAGCAAAAGTATAGTTTTCTTGTGGAACCAATTGGATTTTTATCCTTATAGCAGTTTAAATGACACACATTAGGAGCACTGCTTTTCAATCTGTTTGTCGATTTTAATGTTTGTACTGTGCCCATCAGAACAGTGTAAAAAGTGTCTCCAGGGTATGTAAGTGCCTAAAAGCATTTAACATCCAAACTCAGGAAATGAAAGACCAAACTCCCCCACTGTGATGGAGCCACTTATTTCGGTATGATTTTCTCCAGAAACTACCTGCAATGTGAATAATAAGACTACGAAAATCAAGGTATTGACACTTCTCAAATATGTTGCAGAAGAGATTCATTTTGTCTTTTTAAAAGGACCAGTGTGGTCTGACTGTCCCCTGGACCTGGCAGCCTGAAGGAAGCAAGGCAGGGGCTCACACAGGGTAGTAGAGGAGGCACCATCCAAAAAGCAATTTTGATCGATGGGGTGAATTCCTGTGCTAACATTTACCTTTTCACTCCATCTCTCCTAGAAGACTGGCTAATCCTGCATATTCTTAAAACTGAAGTATTTATCACAGAAATCAGGAGTAATATTTTCAAGGTGAGAAGCAATGGAAATTTCATGTGCTTGTTGCTTTGAATGTGTATTCAGCCAATAAATATTAAGATTAACTATTCATCATATGAAAAAAAAAATTCCTCCACCTTCTTTCATTACAACCCTTAATTAACAGCTTCCATCATCTAGTATTAGTTGTTACTGAGTGATCAACACTTACTACTGTCAGTTATAATATTTACTTAGTGATGGTAAACATCAAGTCTCATAAATTTTATTAAATTGCATCTTGGATGAATCTGGCACAAAATACTGCAACAAACAAAATCTGGGCTTTCATAAGTTGAGGATGTTACATCCAAAACTTCTCATTATACCTGGCAATAGCTTGGCATAACATAACTAGGATGGCTTTATTGTAGCTTTAGGCAAGCTCAGAAATAGTTTGTGGAAGGATGATTTAGAACTGCTGTATGAGTGAGATAGAAAATATATTAATCTCTTACAGAGTGGGAAAAAAACAAACAAAAAACCCCACAAAATTTTATTTTTATGATCAGACTAGAAAAAAAAAATGTACAAGTATTAACCCCCCCAACAATAAGCCATAAGTCCTTTGAAATTATCCACTCTTGTGTTGTGTTTACTTTACTTGTTCTTTTTGTCATGATTCAAGCAATCCAATGCGTGTGAACATGTTGTTTTAAGAGTACTAGTTTGTTTTCAAAAACTACTTCTTATTATGAAACACCTCAAATAATTTTCAAATCATACTTTTCAAAAAGTCTAAAGTATTACCACATACTTGACTCTTAGCATTTGCATTTAAAAAAATATTTATATAGACACCACAATACAATCTCCTGATTGTATTTCATATTTCATGTGAAGAAACTCTTTTGTTAATGTCTTCAAAATTTTTCGGGATGCCTGAGTTTATTGCTTTTCTCTGGACATTTTATTGCTGACCATGCTGTTAGAGTTTAGCCAATTTGTCTCACTATGCTGGGCACTCAAACAGGAGGTGCTTGCAGCACACAAGCAGCAGGCGAATACAGGCATGTGTTTATTTAAAAATGCAGACACATCATATCAGAAGTCACACACTCCAAAGTGCTTAATGACTGTACACACTGGAACATCACAGAATGATTTATCATTGCAGTATGATTAAATTAATTAATGACTTAGAGACAAGGGCTGTAGTCCTGGATCAAAAAACTGTAACTTAATTAACTGAAATTTTCTCAGTCTGGGATCACAGCACTTTTACCTGTGACCATGATAAAGAAAAGTATTTCGTGGGTTTCAACCTTTGTATTCAGAAGAGAGTGAAAATAGACTATATTCGTTTTCTAAACCTCAGCAAGAAAAATGAATCAGATAGCAAAAGGTGTTCAGTTATTAACTAGAGGGAAAAGGCAGATTCATGCTCTTAGGGACAGTAAGCTTGATTCATTTCACTCTAATTGGACTGTGTTAAATATATAACTCTGCTTTAAGAAATGTAATATTTAATTCCAAATTCTTAAAAGGTAGAGCATACGTTTTACATATTTCCTTAAAAAAAAAAAAAAAAGAAAAGTAATAAAAATGCAGTAAAATTCCTCCAAAGTAGTCTCGTTAACAGAGCAACATTTCCCTCTAGTGGTCACCCACAAGCAGTCAAGTTTTCCCAAGTTTCCATGGCAGAGTTACGATGTGCAGCCACCTTTCCCAGGGACCCGCAGGCAGCCCTGCTCGGCGGCTTTGCAGCCCCCGGGACGGGAGCGCCCAGGAGCTGCGGCTCGGGCTGCGGGCAGGACATCCCCTAGAGCTGCTGGGCAGGACAACCCTCTGGAGAGCAGGACATCCCCTGGAGCTGCTGGGCAGGACATCCCTCTGGAGAGCAGGACATCCCCTGGAGCTGCTGGGCAGGACATCCCTCTGGAGAGCAGGACATCCCCTGGAGCTGCTGGGCAGCTGCGGGAGGAAAGGGCTGCGGCCACAGGGACATGTGCAGAATTGCACAGGAACAGAAGTCACCTTCTGCCATGACTGCTATCTATATCTATATCATCTATATCTATATTTATCTATATCATCTATATCTATATCTATATCATCTATATCTATATCTATATCTATATCTATTTCTATATCTATATCTATATCTATCTATCTATAATATCATATACCTGCAGCCGGTCTCTATTTTTCATTCTATATATATTTCATTCTATATTTTTTTTAAATTTTATTTTAATTTTTTTTTAAAATTTTATTTTACATTCTATATATTTCATTCTATACATATTTATGTATATCTCCATATTCAAAGTCATACTTTTTTATTTTTCCATTGTTGTTCAAACCATTGAAGAGAAAATATTCTGCTTTGAAACATTTTTGAGCAGACTAGAAGGGGCAGAGAAGGACATAATATTGTTGTAAGAAGCACTCAGGAGCATGAGCAAGCTGAAAACCAAGACAAGCACCTGGAAGTCACAGGTCAGGCAAAGAAGCCATTGAAGCCCAGCGCAGCCACGTTGGAAATAGCAGCAAGTTCTAATTGTGATGAGCCCATACGGAACGTTTTAGAGGTGTTAAGTTCCTAATTAGAGATCCTCGGGCCTCAGCGTGCTGTGTTGCACAGATGTGCTGCTGCTCACAGCAAAACTGGAGCTGGGTAATGTGGGCGGTCAGGATAAAATGTGGAATTGATTGAAAACATTTACAAATACCAGACAGACAGGTCAAGGAAGTAGGGAGGTGTCTTGTGTCCTTTTGACTTATTTCTCTCCAGTTCTCCACTTCATTTAGAAAACTGTTGCACTTCTGAACCTCGGGCCCTATGCAGAGTTCAGAACGCTGAGTTTTATTCAGCTTTGAATTTTAGGCTGAGAAGATTTTGAGTGAAAATAAGGTGTGCTAATTTCTGAGGGTTTTTTTGTTCATGAAGTGGTAGGAAATGGTTGGAGAGAGAGTGGAAGAATGCTCGTGCTAGCAAAGACACAGATAAATGTTCACACATTCCTGTTCTGATGAGGAAAGGAAGAGCAGGGGAGAGATTAAAGGAGTAGAGGAACACAGAGGAGGAGGAGGAAGGAGAAGAAAGGAGCCCACAGATGATGATAGAAAAAGGAGAGAAATGTCTCAAGATTGGATATCTTCAAATTTGTGATGAATCTACAATATCTGGAGAATGTGCTATGCCAGAGTTTTAGTGAAGCTTTCAGACGTTCCAAAACTGATACACAGACACACTCCAGCTAATAAAATTCATTCAGCAGTAGTAAGCAAAGGCTGAGTGACTGTAACATGACATGAAGGAAGAAGAAATTGCAAATACATTTTATCAGACATAGTTCTACAAATATTTTGTCAGGCTTTTGGCTATTTATGAATTAAGAGTTAGACAAGAGTGAACAAGTTAGACTACAATCTGTCTCTTGTTGTAGACCTTGGCACTGTAAATAATATCTCTGGTCATTACTAGAAGTTAAGCAATATCTAATTAAACTGAATCCTCCCTGGGAATAAACAAGCAACATGGCTTGAAAAATTGAAAATTAAACATGATGAATTATTTCTTAAATATCTACAGTTCTCATATAGATAAATCCAAGACACAAAAGCTGGTTCCAGATCCTGTAGGGAAGTTGGTTTAGCCAATTCTAGAGCCAAGCCAGGTGGGGTCTCTGTGAAGTTCACCAGTGAATCTACCAGTCACTGGGTTTTGGGTGTATTTTGTGTATACAACTGGCCATGGGAGAGAGGAGATAAATATGTGATTTTCTTTCTCAGTGACACATAGTGACATTTTTATACACTTTCTCTTAGACACTGCAATTAAAAACTACCTTCTGGTAAATACGGCTATATACTTGTTTCATAGACCATTGCCTAGTCTGAGGATCCTAAACTGTATTTTTTTCCACCTATTCCTCTAACTCAAATATAAGACACCATAAATCTGTCATCTTCCATGCAGTCAGAGCTCGTAGCACTTAGGGCCACATGTGCTTTTCCATATTTGTGAACAGCAATGTGATGGGGCTGAGGTTATGAGATTAACAGCTCATCAGCTGACCAGCACCAGAGTATGCCTGGTCTGCTCTCTCCAAGCACTGGGAAATCTACTGTAGTATTGAAGGGTTAATCATGGTAGTGTGCAAAAAGCAAAGATATGGCCTGTAGACTCTCTCCTCTCCTCTCCTCTCCTCTCCTCTCCTCTCCTCTCCTCTCTCCCTTTCCTCCTTCTTTTTGACATTTCCATCTTTTGAAGACCTATGAGTCATTAAGTGGAGTTCACAATTTGTCCTCAAAATTCAAGCTTGTTTAACAAATATTGTGTACATTGATGATCTCCAGAATATAGCACTTTTTTGTTTGCAAATTATTAGTGTTATAATGATTGCTCAGTCTAAGATGACTGTTTTGAGTGCATGTAATATAAAAGTGAATGTTTCTATCCCTGTTAAGATAACGGCTTTAAGCAGCTTATAGGCTTATTGTTTACAAGAGTTTAAAACCCAGAAAAAAACCTGAAACCTTTCCAGATTTTTCTTTCCCTTGATAATCAATTTAATTTTTTCAGATTTTCCACCTTGATTCCTGCCATGTGAGTAAGTTGCTCTTCAAGAGCTTTGTTCCCTTTAGATCTGCAGGACAAAGATGACACCATGTATATCTAATGCTGGAAAAACACAGTGAAAGAATGCAGAAATGTGTGACCATCTGGCTGCTTGTCCACTTGAGCACAGGCTATAGGGGTCACTGAGACCCCTCAGAGTGCTATTGATACTGGACCCTGACAGGAAACACTTCAGCTGGTCCCCATAGGACAGAGGTGAATACACTCTGAGGTGTGTTACATCTTCAAACACTGGAGCTGGTGACAAACCAAAGGAAACTTCTAGCTGCTTCTAAATGCTCTTCCTCTTGGTAATGTGCTAAATGGTTCCTGTCCCCTCCTGATAATCTGTGGCTTGGGTAAATAAATAGCCTCTGTCAGAGGCTTTCTTGCCTCACTAACATCCCCTGTATGAAGGATAAGTTAAAGTATGATCTGGGGGGATAAATTTTTAAAAATATTGAAGTCATGATGAAGGACAAAACAGTTACCCTGAGGGCTGAGAAAAAGCATTTTTAACTTCACAGCTCTGAATTCTAATTGCTTAAATTCATTGGAATGGTAGGGAAGCAATTACAGAAATAAGAGAATGGGAGATGTTGCCCATGCAAAGGTTTCCCAAAGGTTTTCCCAGTTTTACATTGTCACAACTGTGAATTCAGATAGACCTCACATAGGAGGTCGATTACCCACACACTGCCAATAAATGGCAGCAAAGAATATGACCCTAAAACGAATCAGCTAAATAATCCTTATTTCCCATGATACAGTAGTTAGCCAGCCGAAAATGTGGGGACAGCAAAAGGAGCCTGGAAAATTAAAATGACTGACACAAAAGTACACTACAGCTACATTGGAAAGTAGCTTGGAATAACAATATAAGAACTAGAAAAGGAAAAATATACAGTGCATAGTAGAAGAAATATTCTTCTTTCCAAGATATTTAGCAGTGGAAGTTGTCTACATAAAATAAAAAAACATTGCAAATTATGCAGATATTTTTAAAATGTTAGAGAGAGAAGTACATGTGCAAGGAGTTAAGGTAAATGTCAAGATATTTTTTCACTGTATACAAGGAAGTATTTGCTCGTTAAATTTAGTTTTGATATGAAAATTGATGCCTAACAAGTATTTTGAGATCTTTGTACAATTCTTAGATTTAAGTAATTGAGGTTTCATTAGTGCAAATGGAAAAAAAAGGTGGGTTTTTTCCTTCTAAGTGTTAATGTCATTTTCAAAAGCATTATATCCTAAGGTCATCTGAATGCTCTAAACAATTTTCTGTTGTAAATTTTTTTGTTGGCTTCTATTTAAAATAAAATTATAATACTGTTATTGCAGGAAACAACTTTTCATCCGTGAACAAACTTACTGCAGATTTTATCCTGACCTATATCTCTAAGGCCTAAACATGCAAAACTTTAGTTCTGCATACAAAATGTATAGGTCCGGTTATGGTTGCAATTTTTCAAAATTTATTGCCCATGTAAATGCACAGTTATTACAGTAAATCACATAGTGTTCAGTCTTATAAATTGGCTTAAGCTTCTCTCTCCAGCCATTCAGCATAAAACCAAGTATCTGGAAGTTAATATGCATAATAAACTAGAATAAAAGTTGAACACAGGTATTAGGGTTATTTTGTTTGACTTAAAAAAATTTTAATGAAATGAAAAGGAGCAGCATAAAAGAACAATGTTGTTTCTGTGATAAGTTATATCCTGCTCAGGTTGCTGCACGTCACTAGGAATACCACAGACAGCTTAGTGGTTTGTTGAGACAAACTTCTCTGGCAAAGGTGATGTTATATTCCAATCACCCCTTGTTAAAAAGACATAAAAAGAAGATTAGCATACAGCCAGCAGGGCTCGTGCAGTGGATTCTCTTGGCTCATCTTGAAGTGCTCCAGTGAGGTCTGGCTTGTTTTTTACTGTTCAGGATCATTTCTTTTGCCACTCATGGAAGTCTCAATGATTTAAAAATAATAATAGCACAAATAGAACACATGACCTCTAACCCATTCCTCTTTGATTAAGTCTCATTTTATAACAAAACTATGACTAATGTCTCTTCCTTTGCCTTCAATAAACTATCATATAATCTGTCTATTATTCTTAATATCCTCTTGCCCCAATAAGACATTTGTGTTTTGTTTGGATTCCCCTGAATGGGGTGAATATTATATCTATAACCTACTGGAAAGCATTTCTTCTTAGACATATTGGCAGGGCTAATTTTGTTTTTACAGGTGTTTGTACTTGGAAAGGGGTTAGCCACAGTCCTGAAGGCTCTACCGCACTGGTACATCACAGGAGCACAGTGTGCTGTGGGTCCTCGAGCTGTTAACGGGAGGCAGGGAGGGAAGGTTAAATTAATCATTTATGCTTTATTTATACTTTCTCTTACTTGTGGAGTCGGACAAGCGGATGCCAGTTTTCCTCGGCTAAGGACTGTCTGTATGACATGATGTTTGATATCTGGCAAAGCATAATTTATGTGATTTATATTATAAATCAAAAAAAAGAGAAAGAAATACATCGGAATTTCTGCAATGCTGCAGTTTTGTCTGTCAGCTGGACAAGCTAAATAAATCCCCTTAGCTTGTCTTGAGAAATTTTGCTTTGCTTCAAATAGATGTATCATTTTGATACTGTTTCTTTCTTGTCTTTGCTAAAGTTTCTCATTTTACTATGAAAATTTGGTCATGACTCAGTTTACTAGATTTCTTGTGAGATGATCTGAGGGAGATTTTTCTGGAGTGACTGTTGCTAAACTTGATTCAAGCTAAAAAGAAAGAGTAGACAAAAGTTTACTTGTCTTTCCCCCACCTTTTATTTTGGGGATTTGAACATGCGATAAACATAATTTAAAGAATATGTACCTATTCAGAAAAAAAAGTCCCATGAACTTCTAAAAATATGGTTACATTCCATCAAAAGAAATAGGCTTAGTGTTTTACGGAATGGGATTTAAACAAATGGTTGTGTGCCTGCAGCATGGTCCTAGGCCATTTCCTCCTGAAAACCCTGTACTCAGGTTAACTGAGGACCAAACAAACTTGTCATGTACAAGGGATTAATGAAACCCTCCTGGGTGAACAAGCTATCAAACTTACTCCAACTGCACAGAAAATGGTTATTAGAAGCAGAAGGAGAGCAGGAACAAGCTGAGGAATCAATAGGCTCAGGCACAACATCAAGTTCAAGAGGAAGTATTTGCATATCTCCTGTTAATGTTTTTCTCACCAGAGTCTCTTTAACAGGGAATTTCCGATGTCTTGTTTTGTCTTTTACTGACCACAGTAAAATCAGCCATGAGCAGGTCCTAGGCAGGGTGAGTCTGGCCATGGAAGGTGACAATCCTGTGCCAGAGGTGCCCTTTCTGATCTCAGTGCCAAGCAGAAACCGCAGCCCTGCAGTGGAGCAGCGCTGCTAAGCCAGGGATGTCAATCCCAGCAGTACTAAGCATCACTCCCAAAACAGATCTACAAGCAAATGTGGATCCTCTTTGTGCTTGGCAGTGCTTTGAATAAGGTAGAAAGGAGATGGTTTATTAGTAAAATCATTGCTGTGGCAGAAGTATGATTTGTTACCATAACTTAATTCTTTTCTGGGGGGATTGGTGCTTTCTTTTGGTACATATATTGCCTATCTTGAGTATCCAATCCGACAAGTCATTAGATTTGCATATCAATTCCCTTATTCTTTGGCATGATACAACAGTAGAAAAACTTAATTTCTGCCTAGTGATTGCATATTAGAGCACAAACCCACTGTATTTGCATTTATGACTATGGTTTGAGGCTAGAACTGATTTTTTGCATGAACTCAGGAGCCTGTAAATGCTGAAGTAGTCATGTATGTACTAGTGTGACTTACTTGCACAAATGTTATGAGGCCATAAAAGGCATTTGAGGAGATAAAATTCCACCACACTTCACCAAATATACATGTTCTACATGACATTGCTATGAAAAATGATGCTAACATATTTAAGTTTGCCAGCAAGGAAGTTTTCTTACAGATGCTAAATCAAAATCATGAAATAGTGTTTCAAGTTAAATAATATTTCGAGGTAAATGATATAATATACCAAGTTTTCAGACTTTAAATGAATATAGATGAGGAATAAAGAAAGTCTTCTAATGTGTCTTTTCACATGTGTCTGTGGCTTGGTCAGCAAAGTTCTATTTTATGCCCTCTATTTTAAACACAATGATCTAATCTGTATTATGCAAAAAATGCTGAATTTGAGGGACACAGGTGGGAAAAAATAATTTGTATGTATAATCACGTTTATTACATTCTTTCCTTATTTCTCTGTTCCTAGCTATGCATAGAAGCAGCATACTGCAAAGTGTGTTTCGAAATGGCTGCATCTGCATCCACGCCCTTATACCCAAAAGCACATTTTTTCTAGATGAGAAAACCAATTTTTAATGTTCTGGTTTAATTTCCTTTCAACATACATAAGTTAAACCTCTCTCAAAATGTCCAAATTTATGGCAACTACAGTTAAATTTTTTCTACCTAACTCCCTGCCTGCAGGTTTTTACTGCTGATATACAGCAGCCAAAGGATAAGGCTACCTAGTGTTTGCTTAAAGAAGTTATACAGGGAACAAGAAATCTCCGTCCTTCTCAAATTTGTTTTATCCTCATATTGGTGAGTTTTCTTTCTTAATCTGAAATGCAGTCTCAGGATTTCACTGGTTTTGATGAAATTGGTGCAACTGTTGTGTATATCTCCACTATGATCAGCTTGCTCATGCCCTACAAGAGCCATAGATATTTTAAAAGTAAACAAACAAGGGGATCAGGAACCCAAAACTCCAGTAACATCTGCAACACACATGCAGCCTGATTTCTATACACCTCTTTTGATCCTACTTCCTGGATGCTCATCTGCAGCACCATTGCCATTCCTCTGCTGTCGCTGGGTGGTCAGACACAGACTCTGAACGGGTTAATACTCTGGCACCTAACCCACACTTGTAAAGTGCTCATCTCAAATTTTGTCCTGCAGTACAAATGTGTCAGACACAGACCCTGAACGGGTTAATACTTTGGCACCTAACCCACACTTGTAAAGTGCTCATCTCAAATTTTGTCCTGCAGTACAAATCATCAACCTTGTGTTCTTGAACAACATTTGGGTTTGGTTTTTATCCTCTATAACCTAACAAAGTAACAGAGAAACATCCAGGTAAGGATGGTGTTTTGTTTGTAAAATCAAGCTCGTCAATATGATTATTCAAGAAGATTTGACTCTGCTCTGCTGGGTGTCAGTCCCTCCTAGAGAACGTGCAGGGATCTCCTGGAGAAGCAGCCTGTGATCATGTGTGGATGTACCACAGGGTAACTGTGAGCTGCCATTTCCTGACTTTCAAGTAGTACTTGATTCTTCCAGCTAAAATTTTTGCATTTTTCTAACATAGGTTTTAGTTTGGTGGGTAATATTTTTGTGTGTTTTCTGTTATTTTTCGGTTATTTGTTTGTTTTGTTGTTTTTTTTCCCTTTAATTTCCTAGGTTTGCGGTGTTTGAGGCTTTTTTTAAGGAAGAATACACAGAGCTACAATTATGACATGACCTTCAGCTACAACAGAGATTTATGTCATTTACACTACAAAGAATATTGGCACATCAGCTTGCAACACATGGTCATCATGCTTAGAGTGGAAATCATGTGTTGGGGGTTCGTAAAGTTTGAGAGTGGATGAAAATGGGATAGTTATGCTTTTCTTTTCTCTCCTGAAAATTCAAAATATAAGCAGGAAAATTGAAATAAAAAAAAAAAACTTTCACTTCACACAGAATGAATTTTGTCAGGTAAAGAGAAGAAAAATGTAGTCTAAGTTTAATCTCTAAGTTTTTTTTCTGGCAAATAGCAAGAAGGAAAGATGATGACACCTCTTGAAAAATACTGGTAAATATCTGACAATGGCAAGTAACAGGCAAGTTAAAAGGTCAGGTCTTTATAACAATCAGTGATGTGAATTATGCTCTTGAAACCTACTTTGAAATTCTACATGTTGAAATGATGCATAGGGAAACTCCTACATCCAAATGACAAGAAATGAGAGGGGACTGTGTAAATGAGATACGCAAAATATCCTAATAAAAAGCTTAAAAAAATAGTCATGTTTTCCTATGAAGTTCTCTTGGGGACTTTGAGCAAGTCACAAAGGAGCAAAGAGGATTATAGTCTAGAAATATGAAGCAGCTTCCTAAGACTTTCAGGCTTCCTTTGATGCCATGACTTGAAGAATAACAATAGAGCATCCCCTGTATAACAAGAGATGAAAGTACTTCTGTTTGTCCCACCAAAGAGTTAGTATTTTACTCACTGTCTGGTTATTATTATGAATGTTTATTTTAGTGCCAGTGATATGTTTGACCCTGCATTAGACACAAAAGGCAAAACCTACATAATTTGCATTTAAAAAGATACTTTTAGGTCTGTGAAAAACAGAGATGAAGGGATATTACAGAGTAAGGAATTATTTGAAGCTGCAACTAAATCTCGTGGTCTCTTTATAGGAGAAAATAAGTTGTTCAGATAGGTCTGAACATGAGATAAGTAACTTATAAGATCATTTCTCATTGAACTACATGATGCAGTTCACTTCTTGCTATATCCTGTGGTCTCACATGAAATGCAAAGCATAACACCCCTATAGTGTAACTGCTCTGCTGTATAACACATTGTTCACAATGTCCCAGACTACTTCTTTCAAAAACAACACTCAGCTTAGGGGGTCTACCAAATCAGAAATCAATTTAGTGCCCTCTCAAAATTTTAATAATATCTGCTGCCCTCACCTCCGGCTGCTCCACTGGGTATGGTGGAAAAACGCCGGATCTGCACTCTCCGGAGTTAAAGCCTCCTTTTGTCACACTGAAAGTTATATACCCAGTGTGATTTTGTGGTACTTATAAAAGCCCATAAGCTGGCCAAAATAAACTCACTAGATGTGAATCAGCATTTCAATGTGGAAGAATTATGATTCATTAGATTTAAGGCCAAGATATAAAAAGAGATACTTGGCTAGAAGTGTAGTTAGGAAACTGTCAGCATATCCATTAGGAGGTCCTGCCATCAATCCTTAGTAGTAAATGGATGTTAAACCCTTCAGCAAAAGAGTAAGCAGGTACCTGTGGGTGATAGCTGTTTTTACAGCTCCAGAAAAAATTATTAACCCCTTTTCATTTCAAAAAAATGAGTGGTCTTTATTAAACAGGAGCAGGAGCAGGAAAATCCCCACATGAAAATAACAAACTCTCTGATTTTTTTCCCGCCTGCAATGAAGTTGTTCACAATTATGGTGTTACACCAATTAAAAAGTAAATTGTTTCTCTTTGAGTGCCTGAATGCTAGCTCTCATACTCAAAAACTTTTCATCTTTCTTCATCCTAAAGAATGCTTTAAAATCTCTGAAATCTGTTAACTGTAACAGAAACACATGCTGTTCCTCAATGCCACTAGTAGTAACTAAATTCCTATAAAATGTGCTGGTTTAAGCTCCTATGATCCAGGAACAAAATGAGTGTGAGAGGGAGTAAGGGCATGCTCCTAATGAGAGACAGAAAATCTGTGGGTCAGAGGCTGGCACAGCGTCCCTCTGCTGCTTGGTGGAGTCCAGCTGTGGCAGGGAGCCACCAGTGGCAGGTCAGACACAGGCAGTGCAGTGAGACACAGGAAGGGTGAGAGCTGCCAAATGGCCTCTGTGTCTCATCCCAGCAGAATGCTCCATATATGCCTGGGAAAGCCACCTGTGCCTCAGTCCTGTGGCTACACAGACACTTGGGTAGTGGAGGAGCTGGGATTTCATTGCTCACGTGGTAGAGATGTGAGTTCTGTTGCAGAACTCAGGGTGATGATGGCCAGAGAATCTCCCAGCTGACAGCTCTCTCTGCTCAGCCCCCACTCACCCCAGACCAAGGGCATGAGCCATTTCTTGGAGAAATAGTAGGTGTCTGTCATTGCAGATTGGTGCCTTACAGCAGGATTTGAAGGCAAAAATGAATTACTTATGAGGAGTTATATTGCCTTGGGTAGGACTGGTCCCTTCTTTTCCATCCACGTTCAAAAATCTTTCAGCTACAGACAAATTCACATTGGCATCAGAGGAGTTGAAAATTAATTATGTCCATAGTAAGAAAATGTAAAACCAGTGGAAAGAAAACCAGTGGAAAGAAAACCAGTAAAGTTTTACTGGCCACCAGTAAAGTTGCCTTCTGAGTGGCCTTGGGGAAAACAGGAGGAGGGTGCTGGTGAGTGGAGCTTTTCAAGACTCAAAAGGACACTCAAAATCCCTAATTAATTTTAAAGTCAATAGCCCTGCTAGTACTACATTTGCCTTCTGAAAAATAAAATTATCCAAACGCATTGTCAGGTACTTGCTATTGATGTTTTTAGGGCACAGAAAGTTTAATGCAGGGACAGATGTACTTCAGGAAGTTTTTACACCAGTCACACCTTTAATTTATTAATGGAAATTAGTAGTTACTTTCTTGGAATAAGGAGTGTAATAAAGTCTGATTTCTGCCTATAATGAGCATGGTGGCCCTTTACAGCCTGGGCCAGGCTCAGCTTTTTAATGCTCTTGAGCTGAGGATAAGCTTGAGCTCAGAGTTGCTGTGAGGCCTTGTAGGTGCTGGAGAGAGAAACACTGGGAAAGTTTCTCTTCTCTCCTCACTCCGAGTTAGGCAAATAAGGATGCAGCAAAATATATCCAAAGGACACCATAAATAGGAATTTAAAAGAGATATGAAAACTGAAACTGCCTCCTTCCTAGCTTCAGTAAGCAGTCATTTCCTATGCCATCTTCCTTTTGAGATTAGATACTTTCATTAAAAGATAATCTCGTGCTATACTGAAGGTCAGTAGTGGAGGAAGATCTTAATCTGTCTCCTATAACTTTTCTTGCTGAGAGCTGTTCCAGTTTGTGAAATCAGTTTCCCGCAGCATGGGGCTTAACTAGGAAGAGCCTTCTGAAATTAAAACGCCCCTGTGGTGCTGTTAATCACTAACTACTTTTGCTGCATACAAGCATTATATTTAGTCACTTGGCTTTGAACATTAGGGATGAACAGTAACAATGAAAGATTAAAACAGTTTAGCTTTGCAGCTATTTCATCATTTTTCATTAGTACTGCTGCCAGTTGAAGGTGTTGCAGAGGCTCCATCTCTGATCCTCTGTGAAGTAGGAAAAAGCTGAGCATTTAGAAAACATTGCCTTACTTCTCTGTGGAAAGCTCAGCTTTCCAGTACTGTTTTGAAGCGTATTAATATAACAGCAACACCTTTTTCAGTACATCTCCAGTTTTGGAATTCTTACTTAAAATTCCCCAAAATATTCCAGACAGTTAGAAAGTCCAGACAAATTTTGTGGTAATCCTCAAAACATACCTGAGTTCAGACAGTAAAGCATGCACCTGGTATGAGAGCAAATCCTCAAGAAAAGCTGTAGCTCAGTGAGGCTCTATGTGTGCACCTGGGGTCTAGATGAATATGTTTGCCCTTAAATAGCTCCTGTCAATTACAGAAGCCCTGGATTGAAAGTGCCAGTCTCTAGGGCCATCAAATGCTTCTGATACATTATCAAATTAATGACACACAACTAATGATGATGAGAGAAATATGCTCCTAGTATTCCCACTGGGAATTTTCCTGGGCTGCCAAGATCTGGCAGATATAAATTGACTTTAATAAAAGTCACAACAGGAGAGCTGAGACTTTAATTACCAAAATGCCAATACTCAGTCAGTTTGAAAGATTTTGGTCTGAATACAATTATTATTAACTTTCCTATTTTTAAAAATTCAAAAAAGGAAGGGGAAGGCACTAAAATATAAAGAGATATTATGGGAGAAGAAAGACAGATGAACATGTTTATGCTTTTAGTGAGATTTTTTAAAGCAAATATATGAAGGAAAAGAAGGTGACCTCTTGTGTGATGACTTTTTTATATTTTCATTTAGATTTCTCCCATCATCTGGTTGCCTGTTTTCAGTTTGTGTTCCTTGCAGAGGAAGGCCAGGCTTCCTGAAGTGTTTGAAAAGTAGCTGCCACAAATCCAGTCCCAAAAAACACGTTTCTCATGACTAGTGAGGTAAAGAACCTAAGAGATAAAATGCCACAAGAAAGGGTTAAAGTACTGCATCTGCAGTATGACAAATGCACCACAAATGACCCAAGGAAGGAATTTCTTTTACAGAGTTAGTTTTTTAACTTGCTGCAGTTATTTTTTAAATTTCTGAATTGTAAAACCAGGCTCTCAGAGTTACACTAATTTTGACTTTGTAGGGTGGTGCAGTGCTATGAAATCTGTCTCTGTGGCTGGTAGCACTATTTTCCAAATCCTTAGGTGGTTTTGTGGGCACAAAAAGTCTTATCTTGGTGCAGATGTCTAGTATGGTGTGATCCTGCTTCTTCAATGCATTTTTTTTGTCTAATACAACCACATAGAAGCACCACTGAGATTTAAGTTTTTAAATAAATTAATTCATTTTAGAATAAGTTTCAAAAGGGATAGCAGAACTATAACATATGTCTAGTGAGACTTGGGAAAATATTTATCGAGACAGAAGAGATGGTGGTGACAGTCAGTCATCACTCTGAACAGCTTCCATGCCATAGTCACAAAAAATATATACATAAAGGAGAACCATGAATATAGAAACTATGATTAAACAGCACACTTCAGACGGTTTTTTTGCCTTTTGTCATTTGCAGCCTACATATGTAATTACACAACTGTATCAAAAGGCTTTTGTATGTAATTCATATCAACCATTCAGGATAACTATATCAATATGCTTGAAAGGGTGGAAAGATACTGCTGAAGAAATGTGGAGATATGAAATGGTGTGGAAAAACACTAAAATTGGCTTTCCTTAAAAAGGATGTTTGTTCTCTAGCAATTAAGAATGTGAACTCCATTTGCATTCACTAAGCTATCTCTGAACACCTATGTAAAAATTTCCTTTTAAAAAGGCTTTAAATTGCCTGCTGATTGTACAGTAAAGCGACAACAGATTTTGGCCGTGTCTTTGTGCCAAAAGTACAGACTTGTGATTAGATTTTCCTTTTTCAAGCTAGAATTGTACATTGCTGAATTGCTGCATCTATGCTGACTTCTGGTAGTCATTTTCCTCTGCTAATTTAAAGGTTCAAGCACATCTAGGACTTTTCATATTAAAGAGAGAATTTTTTTTTCAGGACTACAGAATTTCAGCTACAGAATTTTCTTGATGAAGAGAAAAGTAAATCTGTATGTCATCAACCCAGAATAGCAATTTAATGAATGGCTTTCCCCAGAGGCAAGGTGCGCATGCTAAAAAATATACAAAGTACCAACCAACCTAGTTCAAGTCCCTTTGGGATTTCACAAAGTGTAAAGTGTAAAAGCAAAGCAAGAACCCTGCTTGTATCAAAAACTGTCTTGACATAAATACCAGTTTCTAAAAAGGCTTATAAGAGAGGAACAGATCTTTTCCTTTGTTTATACCTTCATGATGTGCCTCTGCCCCCTCTCCTCCTCACTCCTGCTTTTAGTCTGAGAGCAGTTCATACTTGTTATTGACAATGAGAGAGATACTCTTTTAGGCTTTTCTTCAGAGGAGCACTGAAAATCAGCCACTGATATGTTTATTTGAGAGCTGAGGCTGGAGCAGAGAAAATAAACATTGTCAATATGTTTGGTGTTAAGGTGAATGGCATCAGGTCCTCCCAGTTTGACTTGTAAAGTCTCAGCAACTGTATTGCTGTGTGCTGGTGTTTTAGCAGGCCATAGACTGGCCTCTAAAAGGAAGGGAAAAGTACATGATGTTTGTACAGCTGAAAACAAGATGAAAAACCACAGGCCCCGTCTCACACTCCATTAGACCCTAAAGTCCATGGAGTACTGCACTCAACACATAAACACTCAGTTTGTGGAAAACTTTTTCAATGTGTGAAAGAAGGGAACAAAGCCTGGAGTCAGAACAATGAACATCTATGTATGCAGTGAGCAGCCAGTGCAAAATGCAATGGCAATGCTCAGTTAAACAAACAGCTGATACAGAAACACATTGGTCACATTAATAACTCCCAATAAGGTCTCTTGGGAATGTGTCTTAATATTCCACTGCACTGTGATGTGTGCAGTCTATAGATAAAGTAGTTATTATTTTCTTCTCACTTTTTATGAGTGGAAATAAGAAATAATTCCTCTGGTGTATGCTGGCAGAGACCTTGGCACAGGCAACAGGAGGACCTGGTTTGCGTGTCCTGTACTGACATGAAAACTCTTCTGCAATATTTTGTGAAAGTATTATAGTTAAGGGGAAAAAAAAAGACATTCAACCTTGCTATACAGTTGTGTGTATTGCAGCTCTACTCTAAACTGTCTTCATTCTGCTACTTAGTATAACAAAATAGTACTGTCCTCTGTCATTACTTTGCAATAGGAAACATAGAATATAGGGAAAATGATAAACAGGGGTCTTACTTTCAGTTGTAAGAAAGTCTACCTACTTTGAAAAGAGCAGTAAAAACTTTTACTATCTTTTTCTTTGTATTCTTTGGGGCTATCTAGCTACAAATTTCCAGAACCTGTACAGATTATGAGTCAGATGTGCATCAACATAATGATACTAAGAATTATGCTGTATGAAGCATGACCTTAGGACTAACAGGAAGGTGTCAGATGAAGTGTTTACAGTGTTTGCAGCTGATGAGCAATGGGAGCAAAACAGACTTGCTTCTACAGATTAAAGAAAATATCAAAAATGTTATTTCTATTCAGGCATTGGGATTGTTTTAGTACTGTATTTGCCACTATTCCAGAGCACTGAATGTCTGCAAACAAGTAAGATTTCATTCTCCCAGGCAGCATATTTATTTAGATAAGGAGGATCAGCTGTTTAACTCTCATGGTGAGATGGTGTCAGCAGAGAGTTTCATAATGCACAGCCTCTTGTTCAATTACTGCACTTTGCCACTACTCTCTCACCCTTTAATCTAGGTGTAAGAGTTAGAGCTGCAGCCAAGGCAGGGTGAAAGGGGCATGGCAAAAGGGAGAAAATATGCCTAAGTCCTACCAGCTGCTGTGAAGAAAGAGAAGCTGAAGGCTAACAGGAGTAGACAGGCAGGAAGCAGCCACAGTTGGGAGGAATCTGAGAAAGAGAACCAAGGAAAAGATCACTTTGGGTTTCCAAATGCCTCTCTCTTACCCCATGGGGCTCCATTGACAACAATATGGCTTCTGATTAGTTTGTGGCCAACTAAAACCTGTATATGGAGAAAATGGGACTTCTATACCTGCCTGTTTGTAGACAGGGAGGAAACTGAATTTTAGGTGCTGAGCTGAATGTCAGTTGAGATTTTTCAAATATCAGTGATTATTTTACTGCATCTTGAAACAGTTTTTAAAAGCTGTACAGTAACCCTGTTTTAACAGAATAATTTCATGACTGTTTTAAGGTTTGGTGTTGAAGAATTCGAGTTAGTTGGTCTTCCAACTATTAGCTCCAAATGCCAGACCTTTAAATAAATTTTCTGACTTCCAGAAGTACTGAAATACATCTCTTGCATCTTTGCAGGGTGCTACCATGAGATCTAAAAATCAAGCTGATTTTCAGTCATATGTGTGTAGAGGATGATTTAAACAACCGGATTGTAGAAAATCAAATGTGCTTCTCTGACTCCTGCCCATGATCTTCATGCTTCTCTTCTAATTTCTGTCAAGAAAGTCTGAATTAATTTTGGTTTAGACTTGATTCTGGAGGTGAGCTTGTCTACACCCTTTTCTTCAGTTTCACACATCATGAAAGTCAACATGCAAAAATGCACATTTTTAAAATCATATGCTTTTCCCTGGTTGGAAGCTCAGCTCAGGCATCCATTAATGTAAAACAGACAAATATAAAAAACATTATTGTTGTGTCCCAATGCATTAATTTAAGATTGGTATTACTGAAGTATTTTTAGAATTATGTTTTTATGGGCAACTCCTTCCTGGGGTACTCCAGTGAGCCTGAGGGGATCCTGCACAAAGCAAAGTGGCCACGAGCCACCCGTGCCACCCGTGGCAGTGGGTGAGGATCACTCCTGGGGCACCCTGCACATCCAGACACCGATGCTGCCTCGTGGGCCAGTGACCACTGCAGGTGACCTCGGGACCAGGAGGCCCAGCATCCTCCCCTGCCACACTAAGCCCTCTCTGGTGTGGGGCTCTGCTTCACTCTCGTACACAGCTGCTAATTTTTGTGACTTGAAAATCTAATTATATAATTTGCTTTGTTATTATTGCAGCAATTGCAATTATTACAAGGTTCCTAGCTGTCAGGATTTCAGAGAAGTTTTGAAGCATGAGAATTTAATTCCTAAAGATGAAAAATAAAAGTAAAGTTTATTTATTTTGATGTTTTAATCCCATGATTTAAAAAAATTATTCAAAGATGACTCCAGAAGCAAAGCATTATAACTAATATAACATGTACTAACATGAAGAATATTACAAAGCTTTAAAATAGCCTATTGTTTTCCCTCTTGCATTTAATATTCATTAAAAAAAGAAAAATTAACAGCAGACCGCTGGAAGGTTTACCTTAGTTTTCTAAGATAGTAAACGCCTCGAAATACAAAGAAATATAAAGCAAATATTATCTGAGATAATACAAATGACTTCACGTCTCAAACTATATTCTTTAGTTTTGCAATTTAAGATATATATTTTTGTTTCATTCTCTTTAGAAAGAAAAAGTAATGAGTGGCATTTGCTGAATAATGTTTAAACATTTTTGTAATGTACCTCCTTTCCACCCCCACTCTTTCTTTCCCTGACAGTACTAAGTCTGTAACACAAAAATCCTCACATTCTCCAGATGGTAGCATAAATTTTCAGGTCAAGTGATATTAAAAATAGATGATAGCCCAGACCTCATGAGTCTCTACAGAAAGACTAAACAGTCACAATAGGGAATATCATTGTTTTGGTTTTCTTTATGAGGTTTTATGTACTCAGCTGTTTCTTCAACGTGCTCTCAGCGCAGAGAGACCCTGATCACTCTGAATTCCAGTTCCACCTCACTTCCTACCCTTTATACTTTCTAAGCCCCATGCCACACAAGTCAAGGGAAATATATTCACACAGCTGCACCGTCAGCCCCTCATGTGCTCTGCACTGCCTTTACTCCTGCTCTGCACTTCAGAGTATTTATAACCGCAAATGAGTTCTTGAATAACCTGCTCTTACAGCTCCTTTGGAAGAACACAGCCCAATCCAGGGCATTTTGTCTTTTTGATTAATGGGTAGGACCTCTCTAAAAAGTCTGCTGAAAGTAAACTCTTTTAAGCACAGGAAGTTATGAAAGTGCATCATAATAAAATATGTCTTTGAGTAATCATATTTTGCAGGCATGATGTAGCTGCAGCTAAGGGGTTGAGCTTGTCTCAGATGGTTTCCTAGCACATCTATGAGGGACTATTAAAAAACAAGGTAGCTTCAGGGTGGCACAGAGCCCCAGAAGCTATTTCATCTTTTATGTCTGGTTCTGCTGGGGCCAGATCTTAAATAGATGTTTCTCACGTGGCCGTGGGCATTTGCAGTTCAGAAAAATAGCTTGTCAACCATGAAGGCTGCTTTTCACACCCAAGTGGAACTGGCAAATAGCCAAACCATCTGCATGGTTCGTATTTACACAGTAATAATATTTTGGGAGAAAAAGGATCTCTGTGGCTTATCAGTTTCCTTTGACCTGCATGGCTAGTACTTAGATATTTTCTTGTCAATCCACATGTTGGGATTTTTACTTTTTCTGCAAAAGACAGAAGATAATGAAGATAATAATTCTTCCCTAATGTTCCTTTGCAGTGGGATGGATATGTCTTTCCTAGGTAAACCTACCAACCCACCTAGTTAAAGCCATTCCAGGAGAAAAACACTCTGCTCCTCAAAAACATCAAAGTGAGCTCAGGAATTGCAGTGACGAGCTACTGTTACAAAATAGAGACAGGCTAAATCTACCATAGCAACTTTAGCCCAGCAGGAGCAAATCTGGTGGGCAAAAGAATTTGTGCTTAGGACCTGACACCTATTCTGTTCTCATTTCAGGGGTTTCCTTCAGCTTCAATAAAGGCTCTGACCCCTGGAACAAAAGCTTGTGAGCATTTAGAGGTTTGATAGAGGTCTCAAGGTTTAATTTCATCTGAAAGGAATTCAGTTTGTGTGCCCTGAGGTTGCTCCACAATGTGACTCACGTGTGGTAAGTGGGGCCAGGCCATCAGATGAGTCTCTTAAAAGAAAATTCTCCTGATCTAAGCCACAGGATGACTATAAGCATAGCCTGAAATTTTTCTCAGCAAGGGCAGATATTCTCCATGAGAGCAGGGGACACCTCTGAGGAAAGGTACACACTGTGGCCCCCTAGGCATGCTGTATAATTCCATATCCATGAGTCACACAGTAATGCCAAAATGCTCTCTCAGGAAACTGTGCTGTGCTCCCAGCCACAGGAATAGCTGCAGCTCTGCAGAAAAGCAGTTCAAGGATTTTCAGTATGTGTTCTGTAAGTTATGACCAGACAACACCATGTTGCCTCTGCTGAATTGCCTTAAATTTCCCTCGATTTAAAGCTATGCAAGCAGTATTTTCCCTTATTTCTTTTTGCCAGGGAGCTTTTCTTTACTGTGGGCTGTCCCTAATCAGAGTGATGTTCTCAGTTGTCAGGAGCCTGCTCCAAAGCTCATGGTTTTGGTTGCTTCGTTTGTACCTGCCCTGGGTTCTTGTTACCAGCAGTGCTCTGGCAGCCCTTAGTACCACCATGCAGTTATCTGCTGAAATCTGTGCTCTGCTCCTCTGTTTACACTTCCCCATGTTTGCTTGCTTTCCAAACTGCTACCAGACATCAGGTTGCTGGTTTTAAGTGTCTGTCAACAGTCACCACCAAATCCTTTCCCTGATCAGTGTTTTGCAGTCTGTGACTGGGGAACATACTTTCTACTGTTTTTGTCAACACTCCTCTTGTTATTTAGTGTTTATTTAACAGCCTAGTAATCTCCTCTGTCTGTGCCTGCCTTTAATTCCAGATTTGATTCATCTTCTCAAGGGTAGAAACAGCCCTTCCTGTCTCATAGCTTTCTTGTATGCCCACTAGTTCATCTGTTCTTCATTTTAGGACATACAGTGTAGGTTTAACATTAAAATTCAGTGTCAGTAAATATTATACAAATAACCTTCATCTTATCAATGCTGTTTTCAGCTTACTTTGAGTTTTCATCAACTCTCCAGAGTAGAATATTTCAATGCCCGCTGGCACTACTTTTGCTGTGCAATTTAATGTATGAAATCACCTTCGGCATACTTAGTGCTTTAAGTTATCTCTTGCTCTTAAGTAACAGGATTAGCAAAGAAAAATAGCTCCAGGTGAGATCTATACAGGGCTAGAGGAAAGGCATCTGAAAAAAAGGGATTTAATTTGTGTGGTGCTGGGGAAATACAAAGTCTGATGAGAGCCAGCAGCATCAGGAGGTTTCAAGACACACCTAAGGTTGCTCATTACAGCTGCTTCCAGTTCTTTAGTAATTAAATTTTGCATGGATTAACAGTTTGGGACCAATTTGAATCTGCTTCAGTAAATATCAGAACTGTTCACAAGGGAACATCAATATTTTCTGTGTGAGAGAAAATTGTTTGTTGGAGGAAGACAGAAAATTGTAACAGACATTTATCTAGCATGTATATGTCTTGATCATTTTACTTGTTACATGGAAAGTAATAAATTAGAATTGAACACATGGTAAATGAACTACCTTAAAATTTTTCTGTTGGACTTTTAATTACATCAGAAGTTTACTGCATGTTTTAGAAGTTGAAGGAGAAATTGGACTGAAGGAAGAAGAAAAATGCACATACTCAGCTTTTAAATATGAATAAGGTCCAGTTTTGAAAGCAGACTCCTTTATTGGTATTAAACTCAATATTTAGAAAAACACAGTTTCTCAACAAACCAAGCCTTATGTTTCTGTGATCTTCAGTTACATGATTTTGTTGCATAGAAACAAATTTTGTTTTGCAAAGGGGTTTGACATTTAGCTGTGTATTAAATTGGCAAAAAACCTGGAACATTTAACATTTTCTAGAAACCAGGCTTCCCAAATGTTTTCTTGTTTTGGATTGATGGTTCTTTATTTGACAGAATGGAAACATTTAATTTTCTTATGGTTTGTGTGGGCAGGATTTTGATTATATATTATATAAGTATGAGGTAAACTGAGAAAAAATAAATGAAAAGTTATGTCAGAATAAAATTTGAAATATTAAAGTGTGAATATAACCTCAAGGCATGTTTTGAAAGTGTCAAAAGTGCTGTTCTGTTTCTTGGAATGAAATTCCAGCAAAATAAACTGTTTCTGTCAAAATTGCATATTATGTATACAGGATTTGCAGTATACAGAATTTGCAGCAGAGTTTTTGCTAATAAACCACGATTTTTAAATAATCTTATTTTTTACTGAACCTTAGGCAAAGAAGAATGGTATAGTTTTTGAGATGGACTCTAAACACTCCATTGCATCCCTTGCATATTTGCATTATTTCTTCTCATTGTATTTGTATCCAAATTTTATAAAATGACCTAGATTTTTCCCTGTGCTTGACAATTCTGTAAAACAGACTGGGTAAGATAAGGATATACAAAAGAGAAATAATTTGGTAAGGAAGGCAGGAGAAACATTATTATGCAAAAGTCTGTTTGTGCTTTTAAGTATCTACCTTAGCCTTTTCCTCTTTCTTTATGTATATCTCACCTCTCATTTTTGATGTCACCTGCCACTTTCATACCCTATCCAAGCTCATTTCCAGTCCCCTAAACATGGCCATATTTTTCTTCTGAATTCACTAAGATCTACAAGGTTGTAGTATTCTGGCTGCTTAAATGTAAGCCTAAATACAGATATGAAGATTTTTCTTTAAACTATACAGACTGCAATGAGGGAAAACAGAAGTCATAAAGAGTTTAGGAAATACTTGCTGACTCTTACAGGTACAGCCCTACAGAGGGCTTATGTCTTATGGTATGTTCCAGTGAAGTCAGATGAACTTCAAGAATGCTTTGAGAAATAGTAAAGGGTGAAAATAGTTGTATAAAAAATTAATATTTTTCCCCTGGAATTGATTTTAGTTGTTTAGTAAATAATAAATTCAAGAATTCAAAACAGCTAGGAAAATTACAACAATCCAAAACCTTCAAAATAAGTTCTGCAGATCCTGGGGTGACAGCAAAAAGGCAAAAGCAAAAAAAAAAGCTCCTACACTGCTCCTTCAGAGTACACCATTTATGTTGCACAGTTTTGAAAATGCATATCTGAGACCTGCATTTCTTAAAGGAAACTGTGGATTAGTTTGGAAATATCTCCACTTGGAGCTTCATTAGTCTAGTCCACCCTGGTTCCTTAATGACTTTTGAGGATGGGGGGTTGCAGGGAAAGATTTAAGAGACACCAGAGTGCAAATATCAGTTGTGGAATAGGACAGGACAAGATTAAGCACACTCACAGCACCTGAAATATAACTGTGCACTAGGGAGTGAGCAATCATTTAAATGGTTGCTCCCTATTAAATCCATCTGCACTTTTCTCAGCCTTCCTTAACATTTTAAGAGCCTGGGCTGCAATACTGAGGTAGCTTGAAGCATGCACACCTCCTTTTAATGGCAGTGAGCCCCTCCTTTTAATGGAAGTGAACCACAGGACATGTATGATTCCACAGGAAAGGAAAGGAAAGGAAAGGAAAGGAAAGGAAAGGAAAGGAAAGGAAAGGAAAGGAAAGTCTGTGGCACAAGCAAATACCACCTAAATATATCCAGAGAAAATATTTTCATCTGCTGTAAGTTTTGATATGATAGTCTATATTTTGACTCCAGAGTGTGATGACTGTATAACTTTTCACATGAATTTCATTTTTTCCTGTCAAGGTACATTATTTTAAGGGTGACAATAACTTGGCTTCAAATGAGGTGAAACCATCACAGTGATAAATGAGTTTCTTGAGGAGGGCGGTCATACCCTGGGAATACACTTTGAAAGACCACACACCTCTGCTTAACTAAGCTTGTTAGCTTTACAACACATTACAAATACTCCTTCTAATGCACATGGCAGTGTAGAGACCTGAGCACTTGACTTTTGCAAATACAGTGTATGTTGCATGGGGAGATTAGTCTTGGTTTTCACACTGGTCTTTTGTGCAAGTCGGCTGTTTAACAGATGAACACTGCCTTTGTCCCTTTCTTATTGTATGAGTACTTTTTTAGTATTTTAATTTTTTTTCTTTTTTGCGTCAGATTCAAAAAATATGGGTCAAGTTTTGACATGAAACTTTTTACTGCAGTCATCAGAGACCATCTCGTTTACTTGCTGTGTAGTTCATGTTGCAATACAGGGGAAAAAAAGTCATGCCAAATAGTATCAAACTTTTAGAAGCATTTCAAGATGTCACTGTAATTTTTAATGATACAAGCTGCTGAACTTCATGGGTCCTGTGATTATCTTGCTAAGACATTCTCATATTGCTCCCCTGACATTGTACGCAACATAACGGAAATCTGGAGAAAAAAGCCTTGGCATAACCCCTGGATGTACAGGAACATGACTGCCACCCACCATGGAAAATATGCATCATGCTGCAAGATTTACTTCCACTCTTTTACAGCGTTTTTGTAATTGTTGGAGTAATGGCTCTGTAAATCTTTGAGAGTTACATCAAAAAATACCTGTGTGATGATTTACTCCATTATCTGCTTCACACAATGATTTTAAATAACCTAATAGCACAGCTAAAATACAGATTTTTTTTTCTTAGCATCCATTTTCTTCTTCAAGGAGTGTCTTGAGGGACAAACAGACTTGATTTTTTCCTATGATTAGATGCTGAAAGAATGGCAGAGAAGGTATACTTTCTGGCTATTATTTCTCTAGTAGTGTTAGAAATACTAAGTTAAGCAACAGATTTGACTGAGATATCCAAATCCCTATTCCTAATGCCCAACCTCTCATAAATATATTTTTCTTGTTCACTTAGTCTCCCTCTATTTTCATGCCTTTGGAGAATGCTTTTAGGGCTAAGCAGCCCTAAATATAATGCAAATGGAACCCAACAGTCAGGGGTAGATATTCTGAGAAACTCTTCTGAGCTGCTCAAAAACTCTTTTGAGTATTAACTATAGAGGAGTCTGAGAGCCTCTTGGGTGAGTAATAATTCTCTGTGGTGTATAACTAGGTTAGCTCAGTGCTGAGGCATTGGAGCTTTCTTTGTGCCAGTCAGTGTAAGCCCAGGGGACTCCTCTGCTTGAGCAGTGGTGTTGGAACGCTGGACGCAACGGGAGCTGCTGTGGCACTCCGACCCTTGTGCACTGGGGCTGCAAAACCTATCAGCAGCATTAGAAGTCAGGCACGATCTGGAGGCAGTAGAATCATTGGAGATTTGTCTCTGTGTGGTCCCAAACCCCCCTTATCCTGGACAGTAGCAAACTGGTTGTATTTGGAATCAGGGCTCCCACTGCCAGGAAAGCTTTGAAGTTAAGGAGGAAAAGTTTTCGCGGTGGGACATCTCCCTTCTGAATTGCAGCATGTCAACACTTTCCAAAGTGAATGCAAACCCTCTCCTCTGTGCAGGTCATCTTAAAGCCTCCCCATACCTTTTGACAGATATTTGGAAAATGTTTGAAAGAAGGGAAAGGCAAAGAAAGAGATCTCATACAAAATCTTGGCATGAAAGGGATCATCTTCCCGTGTGTATCTCTCCTCTTTTATTGTCCCTTTCTGGCACCCTGAGGTCAGATTTGGAGTGCTCCGAGGAAGGCTTGAGGAGCCCTGGCTAAGCACACCTGGCCTTCCCAGCCTTCCTGAGCCCCCAGCTGCAGGGGCAGCCTGGCTCCCTGTGTGTTCCTGCTGGAAGCCTCTGAATCAGCAGCAGCAGCACCCACCACTGCTCCCACTGGGACCAGTTTGGCAAGTGGCAGAGCCCTGGGTGCTTGCAGGAGACAGGAGACATGTTGGGACAGCCAGAAGTAGGAAATCAGAGTTAGCCCAAATACTTGCTTCTCCTTGGACACAACCTATATGTATTTAAGAATATAAAAGTCTACATGAAATTTCTTTGTTGTTTGTTTATGAAGGATGGGGCCGGCCCCTGGGGACGCGTGCCAGATACAACACAGGCAGGTGCTGTGCAAACTTCCCACCACAGCTCAGCCTGCCCCTCAGTCCAGGCTGGTTGTGGTCTCAGGGCCCTCGTGATGGACAGAGTGGTGTTTTTATGAAGTGCTTGATGGTGGCTGCTGCCCACTCCCACTTGCTGTAGCCAGGAGCGCAGAACACTGAGCCATTCTGCCCCAAGTGTCTGCACTAACACCCATCAATTAGCACCTGCTTTTCGGGGCCCCTCTCCCGTACCCACGCAAGTGCTCCTGGCTGCTCACACCTGCTGAGGCGAGCCCTGTGTGCCACACACAGGCAGTGGGTGAAGCTGGGTCGAAAGCTGATTGTAAATCAAGCCCTTATTTTACCTGGTTTCATCCCGCTCGCTGAAAAACAACTTTTGCATTGGCATGAGAACTGGGCTGATGGCCGCTAATATTTGGAGTGAAAATGGCATTCATAAAGCTCCTGGCTGGGAGAGGCAGCCCAGCATCCCAGCCGGCTGCTGCAAGGGAAATGCTGCCTCCTGCCAGGATGCACTGGGCTCAAACCTGGACTCTCAATCCAGAGCTGCTCTACAGCTATTTGCTTTTGGAGTGTCAGGGTTTTTTTTTGTAAAAATGTGACAGGTGTCTTTTTTTTAGAGAGCTGCCACAAATACTGACTGGAAAACATCCAGATGTTTTCAGGATGAGAACTTTTCCAGGAGTTAGCTCTCGTCTTTTTTTGCAACAGCAAGTCCACAGGTGCAGCTGTGCCTGGAGCACTGATTCCTGATGACAGTGGTGTGAAAGGCTATTTCTGCAGGATTTTCGGAGCCTGTGATAATCTACTGAAAAGTCCGAATTTCCTGGCACCCCTTTGCTGAGGTGGAGTTCAAGCTGGTAGAGCTCTTGCAAAATCATACCCAGAAGCTTCTGTGCCTTTAACTTCAAAGCACTGCAGCATCTGTTCAGTTAGCTCATCCAAAAGAAATGCAGTTTGTGTGCTCTGAGATGCTCCACAACATGAATCCAAGTGCAGTTAAGTGGGCCCCATCAAAAGATTACCTTGACAAATGTTCATTCCTGATCTGAAATAAACCACTCTTTGGAATATCTCTAAGTCTATTAGGAAGATTATCTTTCTATATTTAGCCCATATTGAGTACCCCATCTGTGCCTCAGTTTGCCTTTTTTGTGCTTTGAACATCTCAGGCTTTCTATTGTAGCCTAAAAAAGTTTAAAATATATATATTATGTGCCCTTTATCCAACCTTCAGTGGCAGTGCCTCCTTTGCTGTCCTTCTTCAGTGGAATATCTTTGTTACTCTATCCATCTTTCTTTTTTTTTTTCTCTATGTACATATTTTCTGCCTATTCTTATTTTCCTCATTTTCCCTTTTATGTCACTTTTTTCCTTTTCCTTCCTGATCTTCAATCTAATCTTTTGTTTAGGATTGACTTTCTAAGCATATAAAGGATTTACACATGCCAAATATAAGTAGTCTTAACACTAACTCCCCACTCTTCATCACTGCTGCTTTTTGGACATGCTGATTTTTTTACCTTTTGCTTAAATAATTTCATTTTTGGACAGACTTGTAATATCATTTGTTTATTTATGTATGCACTTGGACTGTTTATAAATGCAAAATGCTATGCTGGCAGTAATATACATGAAACTGACTTTGTAAGTGTAGTTCAAGAGAAAGTTTGGAGATATTGAATGAAGACACTTACTTGCAACTGGTCAGGAAATAGCCTTTTTTTCCTCTTTCAGGGGAGAGTTAAAAACAACAAGGCTTTTTAATCATCTAAGAACTTCTTTGGTTATCCTGGGAAAAAATCTCCTGAAAAGAAAATGTTACCATTTATAGGTGTTGTTTTCATAAAGAACTACCTTAGTAATTTTGTCAAAATGGATGTTATTCATGGAGTTTTACACTTCGGCAAAAAGCACCTTTCCATTAAAACCTCTGATGGAAATTCTTGACCAACCTGAGTCAAAAAGTTCATCCTTTTTTAGCACAGCTGCCAATGTACTTCTTGGTCATTTTACAATTTGGTCATTAGATGGTGCTCAAGAGATTAAATTCATGCTTTAGATTGTGTTTCCAGTTTTTGTTTAAGAAGCTGTAGACTAGATGCAGATTCTGTTTCTTTCTTCAGAAAATATATGTAATGTGTATCTCTGGACTAAGTAGTGGAAGATTTACTCTTCATTTCGATGGGATCAAAGGCTTTACTGATTAACTGGTGTGATGTAGAACAGACACTGAGAACTACCACACTGTAAGACCCAAACTGAAAATAGAGTCACTCTTTGGCATGTCAATTAATCAATACAATTGATAAATAAAATTGTCATATTAAAATTAGTGTGCTTTTGACAAAGATCTAGGAAGTGCTTTTGTTATGATGTGAGACACATCTGAAGCTTGCTTCTTTTGGTTAAGAGCATTTAATGAAATTCAATGAACAGGGCTTATAAAAATATTTCTGCTCTTTATAATGTGTGTAAATTTTTTTAATAATGGGAAAGTCTTCAATGTGAACCAATCAATCATTTCCATGGTGACTTTTATTAGAAATAAGTCTGTACCAAAAAAAAAAGTTATTTTTGAAAATTTGCCATATTTCTAATTAACACTCCAAAGAGAATACACCATGAAGATTCGTCCCTTCACATAACATAACTAAGTACTACTATGTGGTTTTAATTACTATAAATACTTGAGGGATGGTTGTTTTCACAGAATTTTCTCTCAGTGCTGCTCACAGCCATGCTATAGTGTGTTGCATGCAGATTTTTGATCTTGTTATGCCTCTGCTCTGAGCTGCAGATTCCCAAGGTGGGAGTGCACCATCTGCCACACAGACTCTGAAGGACAAGGTAATGCAGATGGAGAGTGCTGGAGTGGTACCACAAGGAACAGTGTGACCTCAAAATGTATTGACTTGGAGATATCAAGCAGGGAAATATATCCTGCTCATTTATTCCTCACATCTTCATTAAGCCATTGTTGCAAAAAAAGACATTTTTTCCACAGTATATTTTGTCATTGTTATGTTCTGAATGGTGTCCCTGAGGAGGAAAGTCAAATGAACCTGTTATTTATTTCCCTTTATCTGTTTGTGAAGCATGAACTCTAAGCTGTGCATTTGAGCAGTACAATTTAGAAAACAGCTCTACATGCATTTGTTTGTTATGAAGTTTGGTTGGTTTTGTTGAAAGTATCGGGGCTTCCACTGATGCTCCAACAGAGATTTAATATTTAGCCAGGATTCTCACACAATTAATATTTTAGCATTTGACATTACCACTATTTTTCCAGGCTTTTAAAAAGATTATTATTATATCTTATTTCTTTCACCTGTTGCATATTATAAACCTAAAATAATGTTGGTGACAAAGTACCAATGATGTAGTTGCCATTAAAAGATGTTGAGGGCATATTGCCCATAGCCTTTTGTTAACATCAAAATCTATAATAGATCAAAAACTTATAAGGACCTTTCATGGCATTAAACAAAGACTAGAAGGTAATTAGCATCTGATATATTTTTCCCTGTTGACCACCTTAACTTACTGGCAGAAAATGTTAACATTTAATTGTTAAACATGTTAATTGTTAAAAGCTATACAGATAAAACCTCAGCATTATTATTAAGAAAGAATAGTGGTCATGTGTACTGATTAGGTGGAAGATATAGCTAACATCTTAATAGGAAAATATTCCATACTCATCCTGAAACCACATATGAAGAATCCCAGTTAGTACCTTCAGTAATTTGGCTTTTGTCTGAGATGGTGGTTCCAAATTCAATGTTATAGGGATCAAAAACTACATGGCTTGCATTTTTATTATGTGTTTTATTCCCACTTTATCTAAGAAATTTCCAGGTAAAAATCAATGAGAGAATATTTCCTTAACAGGGAAGTAGAACTAAGATCATGTTTGGGAGTGGAGGATAAAGGTATGAAAGACGTTTGTCAAAGTATGTATCATGTCTATTCTCAACAGTTATGATGAAAAGATTTTCCAAACAAAGAACACTTTGAAACATTTCCCAAGTACATCTAGATTCTCATTTTATTTCCTAGATTCTAGATTCTAATTTTATTTCCTTCTGGAGAATGATAATAAGATTGAATTTTATTTTCTGCATTGTTCTTGATGAAACGAATTGGGTTGGTCCATAACTTGGTGTTCAGTTTCTAGTGTTATTGGGACTTAGTCCATTAATGGACTTAAAACTTAGGACAAAAGCTTAAAAAACCTACTCATGATTTCATTTAAGCCATGGCAAAGGGAAGCAGATGTATTGCATATTAGCTAGAACCTGCAGCTTCTTTTTATGTTCCACATCAGCTAGGGTGAATTACTGCAATCAAGCCTGGCAGTGAGAAGTATGAGTTCCATTGACTTGTCCTCACTTGGAAATGAACATTTCTTACCAAGTTAAATGTGAAATGCTTTTCAATCCTGACAAGCACACATTTCCAGCTACCCAGGGTTTGTCACCCAGAGGTGTATGTCTATGCTGACATTTGAAGAGTTAACAACTGCATAAAATGAGAATAAAATATGTAATTGAGTGCAGAAGACAGGTTTGGCATCTAAACCCATTTTCTCTCATACTCTTTCCCATTAGTCACCTTAGGTATTAAAGACCAACAGGTTCAATGAGGATCTATCTCGGAACTCTACAGATGAAGACACTTGTAAGGGAAGATTTTTAATTCATCTCATCTCACAGAAGGGCTGGAGAAAGGAAAGACTGCTCACTAAGGGTCCTGTCCTGGTCCATCAGTCACTCCTGTTGCACCACCATGAGCATGCTGGAAAAACCTTATGGTTTTCACTATTAAATAATAAAGGGAAATCAGGAATTCTGGACTCATGTCCTCAGTGCTCACCCACAGCTTGTGTTCAGCCTCTCCAAGTTCAGCCCCTTAGCTGAAGTGTCGCTTCCCCAGTGCTGCCCGTGCAATTCAAGGAACAGTCACCTCCAGGTGGGAGTTCAAACGACAGAGAATTCTTCACCCAAATTAACACAAAATAAATAAGTGCCTGTTTCTTTTCATGGTGCAAGATGATTCCTATTGAAAACAATCAATTAGGCTCAAAACCTTCTGTCTACAATCCATTATACCAAGTAACATTTATTAAACTAAATGCTTAGGGAAAGGGCTGTGTTTGATACATATAAGTGAAAGACCACTGTCCCAAAATACACAAGAATAAGAAATTCCTAAAAAATACTGAAGACAAAGTGGCTGTTTATTTGGTTGTTTGTTTAGGTTTTTTTGTAGCCTGCACAAAAAAAAATTAAAGCAAAAAGTTCAGGGAAATGGAGAAGTCAGTGAGAATTTTACCATAGTTGTTATTGTTGAAAAAGTGAAAAATATTTGTGTTGCCAGGTATGAATGTACCAGAAGGCGTTAGGAAACACTAAAGTTTTTGGGTTTTTTTTATTTTTCTTATTGTTACTCCTCTCCTGCATTTACACAACTAAATTAACACTGTGCATTTAAGGGGATAAAGACCAGGAGCCTGTCGCCTTTGCAGCTACATTTGTGCAATGTCACAGCTGCATGTGACCTAGTGTTTCAAGGTAACTCATGCAAGTAATTAGAATATCATACTGACAGAACCGTTTTTTTTTTTTTTTAATGGGTGAGTAAGGCACAGAATAATTTGAGAAACTCAAATTATATAAATCACCAGGAACCAGCAACTCTCATTTGAGGACTGGGATGAAATGAAGTGCCAAGGAAAAGAAATAGTGGTGAGAACTTGCAATAAATAATTGAAAGTAGAAAGTTTTTTGGTAGTCTAGAAAGATAAAAAGTTGAGTAAATATAAAATAATGCTAAGGGGAATTTTGGAAAGTACAGACTGAATGCCTTACTGATGTGTGTGTAGTATATAGATATTTTCAGATCAAGGTCATGCCAAGACAAATCCTGCCTTGAAAGCTTTTACATTTTTCACATTATACAAGAACAATATTGGGTTCTACTTCCATAGAAATATTCCCATTCTTACTTGCTGACATACATTGCACAAACTCTCTTGTGGTTCATATTCCTCCATTACTGTAAAATACTGCCAGGCAGGAATGACCTTTCCTAGATGGAAACCTTACTGGTGTGGGTGTCTAGCACACAACAGCACCCACAGCCAGTGACCATTTGAAAAGACAATGCTGTCCATTTCACAGCTATCTACAATGCTTTCAAGTTAGAACATTTCCAGGCTTGGATTCTTTTTAACAAACGATAACTTAGAAGGAGTAAATTACTCACATTATTTCTCAGTAGACTATAACCAAATGTGTGTTCAGAGTAACCCAACCCAAGTGAACTACCCTTAAAAGTGCAAACCAAGCTGATCTAAATGCAGGGGGTTTGGAACAGATGAAAGAAGGTTGTGAAAATAAGATCTTTTCAAGGGAAACAGGACAATCAAAATGCAGGCTGCCAATCAAAATACCCTGTCCTATTCCAAAACAAATTAAAGAAAACACCCAAATGAACATTGTACATTAAATCTTGTATAGCTCCATCAAGATACATTGTCTTAACTCATTTCCCACATCCAGTCAGGGCAAAACTGGCAGCACAGATTTCTGGGTTAATTCTCAAAGAATGAAAAATCCTTAATTTGAACTGGCACTAAGGACTGGCCCGGGAAAATGCTTCTCTGTGGCACGTTGGAAATGAGGACAAGAAAACAATAGTTGGAAAGTGTGGGAAAAGAGCAGAAGGATCACTTTCAGTTTTAGTGTTTAATGGCAGTTGGCAGTAAGGTCAGCATGGATGATATAACACCAAGTTGGATTTTTCAGAGAAGGAAGCTGGAGGAGCTGTACTGTTCCACTTTAGGGGCCTTTTGGGTACTTGCTTTTTAGATGGTTCCAGTTGTACTTTGTTGTCTCTTATAAGTTTCTGTTACACATTTCACTTTACTGCTCCAGAGACCTTTTTTTTATTTTATGTTTTTTCACAGTCTGCCATTTATGATAATGAAATATTTCACTCTCTCCCCTCACATTTTATAAATTCAGTTTTGCCTGCAAAATATGTAGCTCCTTTTTAAAAATAAAAACCACTTTTGCTCTTGTTTTGATACTTTTCACTTGCCATTTTAAAAAATGCTTCCAAAAAGTCTACTGATGCAATGTAAGTCTTCATTTTTATTTTTTTGTTCACAGAAGCAAAAGAAAAGTCCTACTGGTGTGTGTGAGACCTTTCTATATTCCTTGAAAGGTGCCCCAATCACATTTGTGAATTCTTTCACTTGTGAAAGAGAGAAATATTTTTTTCTTCTTCAGACTGAATTCTGACCTTGATGCTCAACAAATAAAGTACAGGTTGTTGGCTCTGCTTCTGTTGACTCCCAGCTTCACACGCTGGGATGTATGGATTTTCTGTGAATGACAGTGAAATGCGTATATTGATCTGGTACACCAGGCAAGATGTAACTAATGTTCTAGGAAGCAGATCTGCTAAAATTATCAGGATTTCTCAGAGCTAGTATCTGCAGAGGAGTCTAGAGATCTCTAATGAAATCTTGCTTGAGTAGAGTTAGGTGGAACAATTGAGTTTAATCTTGTCATTTCTGATTTCTCTCCAACATTGGCAAGCAGCTCTTCTAAAGTGACTGCTCCAGATCTGCCTCATTTTCTAGTCCCCTACAAAAACTGCTCCTGAGATAAGGCAAATAACATTTTCCCCATCTTGTTTGCTTAAAGAAAGCAATGAAGGAAGTGTTGCCTGTGCTGAGGGTGGGCTTGCTCTGTTCCATCTAGCCAGCAGCTTGGAACACCTCCGCTTGCTTCTCCCAGGCAACTGGTGACTCCTGGGGTCCTCCCCCCTTTTTTTCAGTTCTTCTGCAGTTTTTAAATTCTGCTCAAAATTTTTAATGTTCTGGTAATTGGAAGACAGATTTTAGGTTGCCTGGTGGTGTTGGCATAACTGTTAAAATGGATAGTTCAGAGTTTTAACAAGTAAACAGTATTTAAAAAGGGGCAAATTAACGATGTCTTTTCTTCTCTTTTTGTCAATACAAACTCCTGCCAAGTTGACTCCATAACTTCATCATGATATCAGTTCATAAGTTATTATATTGTCATTCCAAATCCACTAGATCAGGATACCTTGGAATTACTTGCTTTGACATTATAGATTTTTGTATCAGGAAAAGCTTGTTAACACTCAGAGTAATTACCCACATCAAACAGGCTATCTGCAGATGAGGAAAGACTATGATAACCAAAAGGACTGAAAAATTTAATGTGTCAAAATAGGTGAGAATAAGATCAGATGATCATTTTCCTTGCTGTTTCCTCTTGTATTTAGATTAGCACTTGTAATTATCTAGACACTGTTGCTTTTCTCCGGTGGCATTTTGAACTTGAGATTATTAACTATATTAGGTTAATTATTAACAATTTAGATTAAAATAATGAAATCAAAGAATATTAAATCTATACCTTATGAATTTGGTGCTTTATTTTATAAGTATATAGGAACCTTCTTGACACAACACAAAAAATTAACACATTGTAACAGATACATATCTGTTACTCATTTAGTTATTCTTTTCAAGGGTGAATTAAAAGAACTTCCATGTATTTTTTAGGGAAATTACATATTTGGAATATTTTCTTTATGTGTATAATGAATAAAGTAAGTTATGTGATAGACCATCTTTTAAAGGATGAACTGTGCACATTGCAGACAAAAAAGTCCAGAAGACTTGTAAATATAACTCTGAATAATAAGACAGTATAAAAATAAGGAAGATGTAAAATGGCAAAACAGCTTGAAAATTATGAATATTCTTAAAGTGATAATTTCTTTTTTTGCTTACAAAGCCTTTTTAATTTATTTTGAGTACTCTTCAAAGCACTCAAAATACTCTTAAAAGCTGCCAAATGGATCCCCAGTATTTTTTCACCATGTCATGTACTGCAAGACTACAGCATATGGAGAGCATTGCCATTGAAGAATGTATAGAAAGCCATTGATCTCAGCCTGTAAATAAAAATGAGGGAAATAATAAAATTATGGGGAGTTAGGGAATATGGTGTGGCTTTGGCCTTGTTATTTTACAGGGTGATGTACAGAACAGAAAAATTGGGCAGAGTTTCTGTGTCTGTGTGGTCCAGCTCTCAGCTGTGGTCTGAGTGAACTGATTTCATGCTGGAATAAGCTGTCTCATATTCATGGAAGAAGAAAAAAGCTCAACCCTGGAACATGGTGCAACACTGTATCGTGACATCTCTCAGGTCACAACAACTGTCTTGTAAAGTATGTGAAGTAGCAGAAATTTCTTGCAATGAAAGGATATTTTGACTTGTGGAAGTTAAAAATGTGGTTTAAATTAGCTGAGAACTGTTTGAATGAATGTTTTAGAGTATCTGTTTTCTTCCTAAAAAACTGACATTGAGGAAATTTCCACACACTCTACCCACTAAGCACTGACATACCCAGTATTTTTGCAGGGATTGCTTCAATTCCATATGACATGTTTAGGTCAAAAGTACCTACCTGCAACGTAAGTTTGCTACCATTGACAGCTGTGCAACTTCCACTGAAGCCACCATAGCATACTGCACTTGATGAAACATCTATTGCCAGTTTCTGAGGTTCTGTCTTCATTCCTGATTGCTCCCCAACCAGGATTTACATGCTTGGTTTGGTACAAGAGATGTTTAGCAGCATGGGTTCCTCTCTCTAGGAGCCCATGTGTGCATGCAAGTTGCTGTCAGGAATAGCCTTTGCCACCTCTTGCAAAGAGACCACTTTGATCCTGCCTGAAAAATTAAAAATTATAGAGCTTGAGAGAAAATCTGCTTGCTTCCTGTTTTCTGTGCTTTTGCCCCTTTAAAATAATCTGAGCATGTAGTATTGCTCCGTATGACTTTTACAGTGATGGTCATGAAGGCTATAGCCAAAGAGCTACCTCTGAGTCCATTAATTATTTTCAGCCATTTATGCAGGTAAAAGATCCAACACTAATCACTGATCCTTAATGACCCCTCTTGCTCTGATTTAATCTGTTGGATTTCAGAATATGCTTAGTTTACTAGCAACAAGAAACTGCAAGATTGCTAGTTTGTCTGCCTTCTCCCCATCTCTTTCTCTCTAGAATTTTCCTATAAATTAAAAAAAATATATTCTTACTTTAATAAAGTAGTGCATATAACTTCTTTAATAACTCTAGGGAATGCTGGTTATCAAGGATTCACAATTTTTTTTTTCTTTTTTTTTTTTTTTTTTGGTAGCCTGTCTCCAATATTCTTTTTCATATAGTTTTACAGCCACAGAGCTGGAAATCCAGAGGCTGTGACTGAAAAAAGGGTGATGAAAGCTTGGGCTCAAGATAAAAGTCAAAAATTAAACAAAAGGAATGGCTCCTTACCACAAGCAGATTTTCAGCTCAGCAATTAGGTGGTTTGTACTGCATGAGCCATCTATGCCTGATCTCCCTAGGATTTCTTACAGTACACACTGTAGTAATATCTGGGAACCAATAGAGGTTGGTGGTTCATTTCTGTGGCTACATAAAAGTTGGACCAAGCCTTTTCTGTGTTGTAAGCAAACATGAATCCAAATTCATTTTTGGTTATGGCCAATATGAGTAAAAAGTCCCATGAAAGGAAAGCTTAGTGCTGCAGCAGAGTGAGATCTCAGCAAAAGATGGTATAGGGGCACGGAAAGGTCGGCAGGAACGTGATCTGGGAAAATTAGCAGAGGTGGAATTGGAGAATGACCCTGGGCTTTTGAAGGTGGGGAGTTGTAACCTTTGCTGAACTCATTCCCTTCTTTTTGCCTTTCTTCTTGCCCAGCAGTGAGTGCAACCACCTCTTCACCTTGTGATGGTAGGAAAAGAGGGTGCTGATGTACATCTGCTGCCTACAAGGTGCCAGTCTGTATCTCCAGCTTTGGGCCCTGTGCCACTGCTTTCCTCACCATCCTTTTCAAGCAGGTACAGCCTCCTTTGAGCCAGTGGCTGTAGATGAGGTCTACACTTTTTATCTTTGTTCCTCTCTTCTCTCCCTATCTAACTCATACATCTCAGTGGTGGCAGAGGTTCTCAGTGGCAGGTCCAGCTAAAAAATAAACCCCAGGATTTAAACTGTTCTGCCATTGCACAGAACTGGTCTTACAGAAATGACACAAACATGGCTGCACTGAAATGCATTTCAGACTTAATTTCATATTTGCCTAGTTGCTATTGGCAAAAATACCACAGTAATGCAATGCAATAGAAGATAGATAGATAGATAGATAGATAGATAGATAGATAGATAGATAGATAGATAGATAGATAGATAGATATAGAGAGGTGTTGATTCAGTCCCTTGCTTTAAAATATTGCTTTGGTTTTCTTTTTAAGTAATGACATATACATTGTTGATAAATGGTTTTCTTTTTACTTTTCCCTTTCAAGTAGCAAATCAGATGGATCCACTAATCTCCCACCACACATCCAAGAGTCCAATCTTTCTGTTTCTTCATGGTTGCTTGTTAATGCTTTGACTTCATTTGTGCCCAGTACTTTAAAAAAACTTCTCTCAACAAGCTCCATGGACTGAACTGTCCACAGCCTAATCCCCTGCAGCCTGGGGTGGATTATTCAAGATGTGGATCACTATTGCTGAGGTTTCCTGCTGCAACACAGTGCCCTGGAGAGCTTGGCAGGGTAAATGCTGCTTGCCAGTCTCTTGTTGCTCTTTAAAGGAGCTATCTGCAAAAGTCCACTTACTAGAGCTTTAAAAACACACAGCCGAACTTGTGACATTTTTATCAACAGTTTTGATTTTTGAATGCTTAAATTCTCTGTCATAACCTGCTAATATGCATTTGAGAGCAGACTGATTAAAAAAAAAACCAACAAAACATTAAATATGATGACGGAGGAAAACAGCTGACTAGTAAGAAAAGCAAGTTTGGGGGGGGGTTTAAAGGCAAAATAAAGCCAGAACTGTGAATCAGAAGCTCTACTCAAACCATAAGAAGTCCCAAAGTGGCTGTAGGTTAAAATGGGTGCCCTAAAAAAGAAGAAGCAAAGGGACCACAGAAAACAGAGTAGAACATAGTAATTCAGAATAGAATGAGTACCCATATATAGGCAACCTGAAGACAAAAATAAAAAACTTGAATGTACTGAAGACCAGAAAACAGTGGAAAAGTCTGAGATCAGCCAAAGAGGCTCTCTGCAAAGTCTTTTCAATTTGACAGTGCTGTCATTCCTTGCTAGTGAGAAGCTGTCTGTGACAATCTGAGGGAGAATACATGTGAGGAAACTGTGCATCTAGTATGTAAAAACCTGTTTTTCTCAAAAAACTTCTTCCCTGCATGTGTTAAATAAGGTATTGCTGTGAGCTGCAGGAGGAGCTGTGGAATTCCACTGAGTGCAGCTGGGAGGATTTTATGCTTCTAAAATCCCAAACCTTCTGAGCCTTGTAAACCCTTTTAACAGTTTTTTTTTTTTTTTTTTTTTTTTTCTTTCCAAAATCATCCACAGCAGGCTATTTATCCATCACTGTCTCATGCTCTAGTTACAACTAGCATGTAGCAACTGTGCTGGGAACTGCCAGATACAGTTGGATTTACCAGCTTTGTTTTTAAATGCAGGAGACTGAACTCAGGAAAAATGCTTTTTTGCTTTTCATGATGCAATGCTTTCATAAGCTAATCACTGTGCCAGGATACACTTTCATGATGCAATGTCTACTATCTGGTACCAATGAGCTGTGCCTCAAATAGAAACTAAACATTGTATAGTGCTAGAATGTAATTTTATGATTTATCTCTATCTAAGGATGTCCCATAGGCATAGTTACTACAGAAAACACACCAGTAGTTTTCAAAGTCAGTGGCCTTTACACACTATTTCAATATATCATAGTTAATGCTATATTTAGGAACTTTCTGAAATTTATGATATCTGTTTTCCTATGGGTGAAATGGTCAGTAAAAGCATAACTATTGAAATGTCTGTGGCAGATTTTGTTCCTTTATTTTCTAGAGGTTTATTTTAGCCCACGTTGCTTTGTGTGGGAGGATGAGAGTGCAGAAAGATTAGACAATGCATGTTCATGTTATTGTCTTAAACAATCAATAATTGTGTTTTCTGTAGTCACTGTTTCTTTTGAGCTTGCCAGCACTTATTATGCCTCAGTAAACATCATCTTGCTATACAGTACTCTTATGTCAGTAAATATAAAGCAGCAGAAAATATTCAGGAGAATATTCCTTTCAAGTCTGTTATATTTTAGGATTAGTTGGACAGGTTAGATGTGGATCTTTATCCATAGCCATACTTTCTGTCAACAGTCTTTTATCTTTGTCATTTTAAAAATATGACTAAGAATGAAGATTTTTCTAAGATTTGATTGGAGACATGAGAAAACTAATTTTACTCTGGAATAATATATTTGATAAAAGTTATGAACATTTGAAATGGGAAGTTATGTTTGGAGCTTTCTTTGTCCTAAATTAAATTAGCATACACTATCTTTGACATTACAATTACCATAAGGTCTAATCCAAATATACCTAAGTCTAAAATTTATCAGGGAAAATAACTTTTTTTGCAGTAATTTATATATTCAGACAAGTGATTTAAAGCTAAATATTTAGCAACTCTCAGACTTTCACCCCTGATGCTTGGTAGTCTCCCATACCTGAAATTCTGTGTTAGTATGTGAATTTCTGTGTTTGTACAAATACAACAATTACAGGAGTGAGGGCCTTTTTGGAGGGAGAGGGCAGAAAGACACTTAGGTTGACAGGCATACAAATGTGTGCATGCTTCACAAAAACTTTAGACTAAGACTCCAAAGAGCTTATCCATTATTCCATTACCCTGCAAGATGCTAACTGAGATTTTCACCAGACTAAAAATAAAATATGTCCTCAAAGAACTGTGCTGATGTGAGAAAAGCAGCTATGCAGAAAGATGATACTCTGGAGATTATGACCCATGAGATATTGCTATTCCTTAATGTGCTTTAAAATCTTGTTAAAGAAAATAAAAAATCTTACAAAACACTGTGAGCATTAAAAATATAAATGTCCTTACATTTAATTACTTTACTGGCTATTCTGTAGTTTTAAGATGAAACTGCAACATAAAAATATTTTAATGCATTTATTTTATCATTGAAATATGATTACAGGAGTTTTTTAGAAAATAAAAACAGAAGTACAAGGCTATATTTAAAACTGGCTTTGCTTGTCACCCAGAAGTTTTCCCTGTTTCTCATTTTACTTGAAGACCTCTTAAATAATGAACAGTTTCTAGCAATTAGTGATTCCCTCAGGTAAGTGAAAATGTAAATCATAGCTTACTCAAACTTCTGTGTTCTATAATTTGTCTCAGAGCTAAAGTATATTTCTTCTCTGTAAATATTTCAGAAGATTTAATGTTACAATAAAATCTACACTGCAATGTTATTGACCTTAGAGATCTCATTTTAATCCTCTTGGTATTCCCTGCATTTACTTAAATCACTGTTTTACAGCTTCATTCTTATACCTGATGAATTCCAAGAGATCTATTGCTAATCCATTTGGAAAATATAAATCCACAGAGCATTCTCTTTAATCACATTAAATTACTTTTACGTGAAAGAAGTTAATGGTAATTTAATTTAAATTTTAAAAAAAGACTAGGATATATTTTAACTTTGTATTCAACATCTGTACATGAAGAATAAGACAGTGTAAGATCAGATGCAAATGGAAGTTTCTTTATCTGCATTTGTGATTTAAAACTACATTTGTTTTTGGGTGAATGAGTTGATGGCTAGGGACGTTCTCAAACTTACATTATAAGCAAGAATATGTACAGATAATATAATTGATGTACAAGCAACATAATTTACATAAAAGACCTGATTCAAGAAATTACATGACTCTAGTCAGGAAGCAGAGACTGGATATACCAAAAATATCCAATTCATTTCATTTCATATAATAAATATTCTGAATAAACTTTTAATGAGCAGTCCATAAACCATGAAATATTTATGGGAATTATTTAACCAGTGTAGAATAACAAATAACTCAGAAAAAAAAAATTATGTGTTGTGGTGGGTGAATAAAATTCAAAAGCAAAGGAGTTCATATCATTGCATAAGTTATTCATTGTGAATTATTCTTTTGACTATAAGGGCTAAAAAAGAAAAAAATTAGGTTTATTTTGCATATTTTGCTCAGTGTTTTTCAAAAGGAGTTTCAGTCATTAAACTAGTATTATCCCCATTTCATACATGGACAAAGCTGAGGGACTTGGTGTTTCAGCAAAAGCCACGGATTAAGTCAAATGGTGGGATTAGGAACAGAAGCATAAATTTTGACTTAATTTTTTAGTCTCTGCTCAGTAAATAACTCTTCCAAACTGACTGTCTATTGAAGGAAACAGGAAGAGGGGAAGGCAAAGCTTTAGGCTTAAGCACCAGGAATAGGAATTGCCACAGGTTCCTACAGAGTTTTCTTTCAGATTTACAAACCCCATCTCTGGGGTATCTCTGTCCTTGTGAATGGTGTTCAGAACCCAAACTGATGGATTTAGGATGCTAAGATTATCCTAAACCTCTGGGTGATGGGATTATTGTAGGCTTTCTGTTAAGACTGTTCTTCTTCCACCACCCCAACTCTCTCACATTTCTCCTGAGATAGTGTGGTGGCTTTTCCCTGCATCCTCTGGACAGGAAGGGCAGCCTTACAGTGAGAAAGGAGTTACAGGTGTCAGTCACCCCTGGGGTCACCTCTGTTCTGTAGATGCACCTGCTGGTGGAGCCAATGGAGTCACTGCAGGTGGAAGGAGATATCTTTCTATTCTCCTACAGCATCTATTGCCTCTAGCACCCAATTAAAAAGATTTCTTTTGAGCTTGAAGGCTGAGTTGTACCAGACAGGTTGCTTTAAATACTTTAAGAGAGGAACCATTGCTTTCCCTAAGTCCTTGAGGCTACAGATGCCCTAGAAGTCAGCTCTTAGAGAGTGCACATGATGGCTTGCTATAAAATCCAACTCAATTCTGCTCCATCATTTTCATTCATGTGCTGACTGCTTGCTTGCCCATCAGTTCACTCCTTACCAGTCTGAATTTTCACGCCTAGTTCCCATTTCCTTCGGGACTTCAACTAACATACTCCTCCATCCCTTTTCTCTCTGTTTCCTCCTGGTGCCTTCTCTTGCCTAGCCTGAATGGCCCCAGGCAGAAATAAAAAAAAAAAAGAAATCTTACTTGTCTCTTTGCTAAGATATTTCAGCAGCCTCCAGGCCAGGATAGGTTTGATACATCTTGGTGCTTCCCTTTTGGTGAAAGACCCTTGATGCTCATACAAAAACTTTTTGGCTTAGATGCACTTGACCATGCAAGGCTTGGTTTTGGTTGTGACCACAGAGAGTGTTCTCCTTGCCTGTGCTGGACTCCCACAGATAACAGGAAGGCATAGACACCTGTGTTCGTAGTGGGATGAATTTTGGGCAGAATATGGTTACATTTATATACTTTATATATATATATATATATCTAAATATGGACTGGTGTATTTAGATGTGTGGATAATATCAAGGAAGCAGAACAGTGCAAGGCTCAGCTTGATAAAGCTCCCCTCATGATCTTTTCCTTCTGTGTTTTCATGGGCAAATTGGAACTAATGCAGTGCTCTGTGTTGCAACTGATGGGTTCCAAGACCACATGTGGTGCAGAGATTGGAGCTGGTGCCCACAGAGCATTTGAGGGCATTAAACTGCAGGGCTTTGGGTAAATGGGGTGCAGCTCACCCAGCTACAAAGAAAACACAGAAGTCCTACACAGAAGCAAGAGTGCTATGAAATCTTCCTATGCACTGCAAAGATGGCATTTAGGGAACACAAAATGAGGTAAGACGTTAAGAATCAATAAGTGGTGATAATTTTTTTTCTTAAAGGCTGATCTCAAATTCTATATAAAGTGCTTATTTGTGTCCACCTTTTTTTTTTTTTTCTTATCACTATAAGAATATGTGTAGTCTTTATTTTTCTGCGGTTGTGTTCAGTTTCGCTTTGCAATTGGGATAGACAACACTAATTTTCTAAGAATGTGTTTTAAGAAAAAATTAAGAAAATTCAGGGGAAAATGACCCTTCTTCCCTCAAAGATAGACACTATCAAACTGAAACCTTGCAAATTTTAAAACTGGACACTTAAAAAGCAGTAGAGTATAGCATTCTTACCTTTTGTTAAGCCTGTGAGATCATATTAAAACTGTTTTCTCTCCTGTTTTGCTCTTGAAAGGTCCTCCCCAGACATCAGGAAAAATGGACCAACTCCAAGATGCTCCGGATGAAAGTTTAAAGAAGTACATCTTAAGAAGTTTCAAAATGTAAGCAGGAAAAAACAGTTTTCTGTCCTCCTGCCTGTAGTCCAGAAAATTATTTCTTCCGTGTAACTGTTACTGTTTGATCACATCTATTCCAGTCTAGATAAAATGGAAAGAAGAGGCTGATCTGTAGCTAATTATTTGCATCTGATCTTAAACTGTTCTATTTTCTCCAGCATACATTCTACTTTGCTTCATATATCTTTCCTTTCACTGTGGCATCTGAGTACATTTGTTAAGCCATTTAAATAAATAAATAATGAAAAACCCACAAAGCCCTAAGGATTCAGAGAGAAATTGCTTTTCATGGAACACTTGTTTATACAATGATGTGGAGTTTTGCTGCATAGTTGTGGGTGGTTTGGATACTAGTTATAGAGAACTGCCTAGAAAAATCTGTGTATGAATAAACCATGTAGAAGTCTGTTGTGGTAAGAATTTAGGTACTTAAATACCACCAAGTAATATATGAAGCTTCTCTGTCCCTCAGTGGCCCCAGGTGAGGATGCTTCTGCAGAGTAATTTGTGTGTAACTCTTTGCTTATCCTGGTTGTGACGTGGTTTCTCACATAGATAAGAACCAGAGAAATAGCAGATGGCTTGAGAAAAAAAAAGGAGAACTGGGAATTGAAGACTGAAAAAAAAAGGAGTAAAATGAAAAAGCAGAATATCTAAAGATGAGTGAGAAAATGGTCTAATAATACAAGGTATTTGCTACTGTCCTGTCCTTCTCACTGCTGTAGCTTTGAGGGGGTTTTTTGCATTTGCAGAGAGGTCATAGTACCACTCATCCCAGATGGAATCTTTTATTTGATTTCGAAACTTAGAAGCAGCTCAAGGCTGTTGAGAAAAGAAGTGGTAGAGATAAAAATGGATTGAAGAATATTCTTACCCTCAACTTCAGATTAAAAAAACTGATATTGCTACTACAGGCTTTAAAGACAAATGGAATTTTCTCCATCATATGTTCTTTCCATGTTCAGAACTCTGCCATTCCTTCCAGGCCCTGTGTCTTACCTGTGAGATCACACAGAAGGGTCTACCACCAAAGACTTCAGTTTTAATAATTAACTGCAAGTCTTTAGCATTTCACAGCACTGAATCTCACACAGTTAATTTCTCTCTCTGTTCCATTTAAGATTGGGAAAAAAAAAATGGTTTGACAATTTTACACGTTCAGGCAGAATAAAATGTTCTTAGTGACACACTAAAGAGAATTTTTAAGTGGAGTTACAGATAGCTGTAATGTGGAGGCTTGTGTAAAGATGCCTACCTAATATTTTTATAAGAACAGCCTTTTCCCTCTGCTCTTTTATCGGAGTAGAAGGAAGCCCATGAACTCCTGCACTACAGGAGGCAACCTTTGGTCCTCCCAAGGAATGATGTGTGCAGGGGAGCAGGGTCCTGGTTCTGGGCTGGCAGGGCACAACTTTGGACCATGCTACTGAAACCTGACAGTATTTCTTAGTAAGTACTTTTTTTTGGGTGTAAAGTGTATTTTGATAGATTTTTTAAGGAGAGGAAGGAATTTGGAGACTTTTTCATAGCACTGCCTCTGCGATTTGCCAAGTACTTCCTTCCCAAACCAGAGTGTAGCACATCTTCTAGGAAGACTTCAAGTTTCATGTCAAGGTTCTTCATGATGGAGGATAAATAATATCCCTGTATAAGTGGTGTCTGGGTTTAACTACCATTTTTCTTCCCCCAAAAATTTCTGGAGACAGGATATTAACATATGCAGTTGCCCTTCAAGAGCAGCATTTGGGAAGAAATCTATCTACCCCAAAGCATACCCCACCATATTAACAGGACTTTTCTCACTCAGTTTTTATTTAAGAGACCTCAGAATATCTCAGTGGCAAGTTTCCCAACAGAAGATGTTGTCAGCCTATAATTTTTATTTTATAGACCTATTAACAAAACCTGACAGCTAAATTATAGGTTCCACCTTTGGTCACACCAATAGTATTTTTGAGAGGACATGAATGACTCCAGGCATTTTATTTGTGGATCCAGATGATTTCCTTGGCTTCAAACACATATTGAAATGAATATGCACAGCAAACAGAAATGACTGCTTTTTAAATATGCATCCAAAAACTGGAGAGTCTGTGCAGCCACAACAGAATTTGAAAGAACACTGTCCCAGCATGAAAAACATATTTTGTGAATCAGTACAGTTTGGTCTCAATTCACTCAAATCCACAGAGCTATCCAGTTTACACTGACTGGTGGTCTGGCCTCTTTTGCTATCTGTCCTTCAAGTTTCTTAGGAGCACTGAAAAATAGATATAAACCAAACAAGGAGCTTTTACTAGGGCAAAACAAGACAGCCAGGGATTGTTGCAGCCATAAACAAAATAGCTGAGTGCCTGGACCAGAACAGGGAAGGACAAAACAGCTAAGAGACTACTGAGAGAGAGGAGGGGGAAATTGGATTGATGCTGCTGCTTCAAGAATTCCTCCTGTATCTGAAATGCAAAAGGTTGTGTCCCTGCCTTCAGTCAAGTAGATGTATAGGTTAGGTTCCTTGGAATACATGGGAAATTCCATTTTATATGAGAATGATGCACTCAATAGTGAATGCAGCCCAAGTGTCTGTATTTCAGTGTCAATGCAGGTCCTTAAATGATTACATAGATACCCTAAATAAAATGACTTTCAGAAATAGAAAGCAGCACTGCCTTTAGTTGATTTTTGAAATGACCCACAGAGCTCAGATTTTTTAATAATCAACATTGCTAGCATATGAAAAAGAACTATGGGTTTGATTATCAATGCTCAGTAAGCTCTAACATGTTTATTTTTATTCTTAACACAGAATCAAACTTCTTTAGAGTACAGTAAGATTACTCCTGCAAATTAGTATACAGAAAGTTGCAACTTTTTATGTACAGTGTAATTTGTATTTTGTTAACCGACATTAATCAGATTGGCCCATCTCTTCTCTAACATTACACTACAGTGTTTGTGTATAAGGTTGTGGGTTTTGTTTTCAGTCTATCTTCACTACATTATGAATTGGTAAGTCATTTGGTATAGACACTGGGTTATCTAAACTAGGTTTAATCATTCAAAGAACACCTCTGTTTTTCTGTTTAATTCACAATCTCGAACTTGATGATAAATTCAAAACAGTAACTGCATGTGTTGCAAACAGATTGTTCATCTTTTGAGTTGGCCCTAAATTGTTTGTTGAGTTCCATTTTCTTAAGCACTCTTCTCTCTTGCAGAAAAAATAAGTGTTTTTTGATAACAGAAGACATTACAGCTACTTGAGTACCCCGTGATCTTTTTTCCTCACGGAATGAATTCTCCAAAGTACTTATGAACCCTCTTTGGTTTGATAGCATTGCTTTACAAGAGATTACTGTGGTAGGATTACTCTCAGTTTCCAGCAGTAGGGCTTGAGTTCAGCAGCCAAACCCAGTGGAGTATTTACTGCTAATGAACTTGGATGAGGACTTTCCACTGGCCCTGGGTTTGACGCTGCCAGTTCTGCAGACTGTGCCCTGCTGAGGAGTAGTGATCTGCACTATCCAGAGCATGGCTGATCTTTGGAACATAAACCATCTTGTGGTGCCTTATGAACAACCAAATGTTTCAGAATTGAGGGAGCATCTGGAGAATGCACTTGCTCGTGTAGTTTACTCCTAAGTTGCTCTCTGAGGAGCAGGGGATCCTTATGATCCATGTGGGTCTCTTCCAACATGAAATATTCTGTTGTATTCTATGATTTTAAGAGGAAATTGGAGGCAATCTTTGTGAGGCTTAGTGCTGGCAATGGCACATTAAAAGAAATTCTATTATAAATTATGCAATATTCCTATATAACAAAAGCAGAAAAATAGTTATTTCCACTCACTCCAATAAGCCTTTGAGCATAACATTTGGTTTGGTAAGTATTTATGCTTTATCTTATGTCTTGATATTAGAAGAAAAAAATGTCCTCTCCTACTATTAGCCATTACATGGACTATTTTCTTCATATTTAAAGTGACAAAAGAGTTACTACTCTATCTGTACTTTTATGAGCAACATCAGTAAATACTGGCATTCCTGTAGGTGATTTCCTTCACAGAGTTCTACAACACTGAAGAGTATTTTAATTATTTGTACTGGAAATTGATCAGTTATTCCATTGTTTGTATTTTAAAAGGGGTTGATCAGGCAGTTTCTTGCAGGATTTCATTTCTCACACTCCACAAGGAGCTGATGCTCTCTGGTATGGGTGAGAGGGTCAGTGTTTTGGAGTCACTGCTGTGCTGACACAGTGTCCTGGATATTCCTACAGCAGAATCACAGCTGTGTGGAGCTTGACCCAGTTAACATCCAATTTACCTCCAGCTAATATTATACTTCCAGACAGATTTGCTTTCCTTCCTGCAACTCCAGCAAAGCTTTTTCATGCAAGGGACACAGAATAACCTTTAATCTCCTTCCATAGTTTTACCTTTTCAAACGCTCTAAAACTTCCGTTCACATGAATTTGCAGACCTAGAAGGTGGAATACTTTCATATTGAGTAAAAGCCTACAGCTTTTGCTGTAGGAGACTGACTGAATCCATTTTCATGAGAAAGGATGATCCAGTAGCCCATTATTCCACATTATACTGTTCTTTCTATCAGTTCCTTTAATTTCTGGTGGGAAGAAACCAAAGTTTTTTATAGATAGAGAGTAGAAATACTCTGTGTTTTTGAAGTTGGACAAGGCTGTCATTGATGGCTTTTTATTTTTTATTTAACTTCTCAATATTCTATAAGCATCTAGCTCCTGGCTGAGGCAGAGTACATAAAGAAAAAAGTCATTTCTAGGCCTCAGGGCAAACCCAAAACATTCAGGTTGGATTTGGCTTTGTATTCCTCCTCTAAAGCTCAGTGCATACTAAAATCTCTCAAAGACACCAAGGTTTTCTGTTGTGTTTTTTTTTTTTTTTTTTTTTTTTTTTTTTTTTTTTTTGGGGGGGGGGGGGTTTGGTTTTTTTTTTTGTCTTCTTCTTTATTTTCCTTGGCAACTAAAACACATTTTACATAACCACATTATGTGCTTCACAGTAATATATGAGATTTCATAAATGGTATAAATGGCCTCATACAAATTCAAAACAGCACAAGAGTCAATAAACTTATATTGCAAGAGCTCCAGACCACAGCAGGGAAATATCTGAGCCTTCCAAAATTAGTACATATTTTCAAAAAAAGCCAAAAACCCCTGAAATTTGGCTATATTCAATTTATTCACTGAATGTTTTCCTAGCTTTTCTTTTTTATTATTTTATCAAATTATTTTATCTCCACATTTAGCACTATTACTTATAATCATACGTATATCCACATGAATCTGAAATTGCTTTTGCAGGGCAAGAGATAAAGCGTATAATTTAGGAGGGGATATAAGTCTTTCCTCTACTGGTATCTGAGCAATTTATGGGTAAATATTCAAACCTAATTAATGTAATTCAAGTGGTGCTGAGAGGAAATCTTTGTCCCATGATAATATTTATTATAGGTGTATATTACTGGATTATTTCTGGATTAGCTTGATGTTTATCTTTGATGGCCCAATTGCCAATAAGTGTTTTTTGGCCTCTTTGTTATAACCTCTGTTTAAAAAATATAAAATAAATTGAAAATATTTTACTGCTTTCTTTTTCCTTAATATTTTTTCACAACCCTCATCAAAAATCTGGTTCATTTGAGATGTATCCTCTTTTTGTGTTCATCTTAGCTCTTCTGCTATTCATAGCATTTCAAGTGACTGTGATCTTAGAAAAGGCCTCCTAAATATGAGACTTTTTTATCTTACTGTCTTACTTCAGAACTGTACATAAAAAGGTATGACATTTTGTGGCCAGATCCCATGTGTGTAATTTGATAATTTTTTTCTTTCTAAATAAATACTTAAAGAACTATTTTATTTTTTAACAAAAGCATACTAAAAAGTTATCTATTTATCATTTCTCATTTGAAAGGAAATTAAATTACAAACTTGTGAGCAGTACTCATACTGGTTATCAATGCTGTACATGAAAAAAAAAAGATGGAAGATATTTTGCTTTCAGATTTCCAGATTTGTTGAAAGTATATAAAAATTCTTTGACAAATATTTATATGTGAATCTCCCAGGCTTGAATGAAGGCAAGGCAAATGAAATCTATACTGCTGTCTACCTGTACTACCCAGGTAACAGAACCATTTGTAAGAGCCCCAGGACTTCATCCATTTTTTCTAATTTTTGCTTAAGACAGAGCTGTTAAGTTAGGGATAAAACAGACGTTTCTATGTCTGGAATTAATAAATGTATCAAGTCCATTGTTTTGATTTTCTCATCAGGCTGCCCCAGATTGCACCTAAGCCTCTCCATTTCAAACGCACTGTCCTTGTTTTCTGAAGCAGATGGAAGATAAATGTTGCTCATGAGATTACCAAAAAGTGGCTGCAGATGCAGGTGAACATCATGAAAACTTTAAACACAATAATAAATAAAATCATCAGATTCTCAGGAGACTGTGTTTCTCTCTGGGGCTGCCTTTAGCTTTGCCTTTAGTCACTTGTTCCCTCATCCCTCTTTGCTGATCTCCATCCTGCTGAGTTTAGTCACAATGAAGGTAGGGCTCTGCCACACTTGTCTGTGCCAACGTCTGAGGACAGACTATGACATTTTCTTTGACTACCATGAGATGAAGAAAATTCAAAGCTTAGCACTTTTATAGACCAATCTGCCTTTTGAATAGGTTAGTAAAGAAGGAAATTTGTCTATGCACTTGGAGGAAATGGAAGGAGAGAGATAATATATAAGCTTGACATTCAAACAAATTTAAGCAACCTGGTTCCTTTTAGAAAGCCTTTACCACAGGTCGCAATTGTGCTGAACTGGACAGAAAGAAAACTCCTTGTGAAATTGTCTTCCTTCTACTGAAGAATTTAAATATCTGCTGTAATGCTTCATATTTTACTATCATACTCATTTTTGTTATAGCAGCAAAAATGTAGACATTTTAAAGCAATTGTATTCCTGACATTTTACATATATTTTTATATTTTGTGCATAAGTATGGATATGGGTCTTCAATGCAGTCTTGAAATGCTAGGACACCAGCTGTGGAAGTGAATGCAATAATATACAGGCATGCCCTTTGAAGGTGCCAAAGTTCAGATGTACCATACAATTTTGGCATAGTAATGTCCATTATATGAAAATTCATTAAAAATATTTATTTTTTAACTACTTTGAGACATTTGAACTTTCCACCTAAAAACATGCAGTTTCCTGACCAAATATGTTCACCTTTCAGCTCCACACAAGCCATTTAGATATTCCACATGGTGTGTTCTTTTCATGTGGTGTATTCTGTGCAGCTAGGGAGTTATTGCTTTGCAAACACCACAGAACATTTTGCTCCCTGTGCTCCTGTTTGCCCTGCTGCTGCTCTGCACATCTGTGACATGACTGCAGAATCCTCTGCCAGGTGTTTCCAGCCCTGCACTCCACTGTCAGGACAGAAATAGAGATTTAATGAAAGGAGTTTGCCCAAAAGGGCTTGGAGGAAGGCTGGTCCATTGACAGTAGTGAAGATAAAGATCCTTTGTGATCAATAACAGCAATGTTTTTCCTCCATATAACTTCAACAAATTGTATCACAGTTTTATTTCTGGCAATCTGATATTGCTTTAGATTTGAAACCTAATTTAATTTAAAAAGTGGTTCTTGGAAAAATGGATTGGACTTGCAAACTTTTTTTTTAAATAGAGATGGAAAATAAGACAAAACAGATTTACACATACATTTTTGCTACCTAAATTACAGACTAGGGTATTTAATACAGTTTAAAAAGTGACACTCTGCTGGCAATATTCTAATGCTCATCAGTTATTTAAGTGGATGTTGGCTACCAGCACACCTTTTAATTTATTTTAGAATGCTATTTTTACATTAAATATATTTAATTTTACTTCTGGTGGAAAACCAGGGGAAAAGCTTTGCAGTTAAAGGAAGCAAGCTGCATACAACAGATAATGTTATGATCTATGAGCATGTTCCTATGAGACAGAGCATGTGAATATCTTCTGAAGTTAATTGGCCCATTCGTATACTTAAAGTGACTTAAATCTTAAGAGCTTAAGATTTGCAAGGCTAGATTTGCAAGTGGTAACAGTCATTATAATAACAATAGAAGTCAGCTCACCTGAGAAGTGAAAAAAACCAAAATGACTCAGGAACAGTGTAACCACTGCTGGGTTACTTTAGACAAGGGTGTACTAAAGTGAGTTCACAGGATTACTTAAAGGAATATTAAATTGCTTTGTTATAGATTCAAGTCATCATTAGTGCTAAAATGTTTCTTAGGAAAACTGAAAAAAAAAAGGAGCAGATGTGATGCATTTTTTCTATTATTTTTTATACTATTGATGACCTTTACTTTGCTATGATTGGTTTGCTAAGCCTGTATTTTTTTCCCCTATTATTTTTCAATATTAAATTCTGTCTATAGATGGCACTAACTTCTTGCTATTTCAGAGAATCCAGGAAAGAGCTTCTTGACATATGCAAAACATTTCTTGGCACTTTGTATGCCATAATCCAGCAGAAAGAACATTAAATGACCAGTTTGTAATTGGCTTTAAAAACATTAAATTATTATTTTTTTAAGATTAAAATACGTTCAATGGAAAAGACATTCAGAATGTCAGCTGTGGATTTGTAAAGCATATTTTGAATGTCTTTCATACATATAAAGATTCAACCTTTTGAAAATAAGTGAAATTATCTAAAAAAAGAGAATGAGTATGTTGTAAAGTTCAAGCCTTGTGCTGGCAGCATGATTCTAATAATAGGAAATGTTGCTACAAAGGTTTCCTTTAAACAATTTCGATGATATCTTCATACATCTCTTCTGTTTCTACATCTGCATTCATTAGGTGAAAAAAGCAGTATGGTGTCTGTATTAGACAGTGTGGAAAGTTGTATTTAGATATTTCAACACAGTTATACTGAAGTTAGTGTGTTTATGTAAGTAAGATGAAGCATTTGTTTAAGCATTAAGACACGACCCTTTTTACATTGTATGCAATAAATAGCAACAGACCTTTCACAGTTGTGAAGCATTGTCATACCCTAATTGACATCATCAGGACACTGATTTCTGCTATTAATCCAATTTTTAAGCCTGTTTTATCGTGTTTCTTCCTGTGCATTTCCTTATGTTCTTTTCTTTTTTTGTCCTATTGCTTGGCACTGCTGAGAAAATCCCAGTTGCATCCTCCTGACACCCTCCCTTCAGATACTGACAGACATTGAAGAGGTCCCTTCTCAGACACCTTTCCCTGAAGCTAATCAGGGTCCAATTCCTCAGCCTTTCATCATAAGTGAGATACTCTAGCCTTCTTTGCAGCCTTCCCCTGGGCATGCTCCAGGAGCTCCCTGTCTCTCTTGTACTGAGGAGCCCAGAACTGGACACAGCCCTGCAGATGTGGCCTCAGTAGGGCTGAGCAGAGGGGCAGGATCCCATCCCTGACCTGCTGGCAATGTTCTCCACAATGCACCCCAGGGTACCATTGGCCCTCCTGGCCCCCAGGGCACTCCTGGCCCAGGGACAGCTTGTTGTCCAGCAGGATGCCCACATCCTTCTTTGCAAATTAAAGATGATAGACGTGGTACAAAGGCAGAATTGCTGGTGGAAACAAGAGATGGAAATAACTTTGAAGCAGATCTAAGGTGTAGAGCTTAAACAGGGAAGTGATGATCAGATAACTCCATCTGAGCAGACTAAAAGCTTTAGCATATGAAACCACAGATTAGGCTGCAAATGTTTTAAATAACTCTAGTCCTTTATTTAAATTGACACCAGAAGTGTCACAAAGTGAAGTGTAACAAATGGAGCATTTGTTTTAAAAGCAAGGTAAGGAGGCCATCAAGGCACTACAGACCCATTAGTTTAAAATCAGTAAATCCAGGCTACAATTTGCATTAAAGAATCTTTAGGATATGGATACAAATTTTAAAAAATGGAGACAAAATGCATTATGGATTTACCAGTTTAAGCTGATAGATTATCTTTAGTACAAATGATTTCTCCTGTACAGAAATCCTGAAGCCTGAACTTCACACAGTAATAGAAAAAAAATATTAAGGACAGCACAGAAATAAAAATTAGCTGACAAACAAGGACAATGAATTGTGACACTGAAGAACAATTTGGTACCCGGAGTACTCTGAAGTTCATTTTTGCTGCCAATGTCATGTGATATTTTCAAAAGTGAAATTCATACAAGAAGTAAGTTTAGCTAAACTTAGGATGTTCAGAAAAACATATAAGTTACAAGCACAAAAATATTAATTAGAAGTGTAAATTTAATATCCAGAATTTTTTGGTGATGTAAACACAATTCAGTCAGTCTTCCTGAATGTTAATATTCAAGAGATAGGAGCACTGTGTTCAAGGCTGCTTTCTTTTGTGTTTCTTTGGGTGTAATTACATAGTCCTTGGTTTTCAGAAGAAAATAAAAATTTAAAATAATGTCTGTGAAAGACACAATGGTGTTAATGTGTCCTCAGAACATGAAGCATATACTGACAATATGGAAATGCTCTGAGGAAAATTTATTTCACTTACAATTCATTTGGTTCCTGCCATAATTGGACAAAGGAGTTGAGTAGCTGCCAGAGAAAATGAGAAGCTGAGCACTCAATCACCATGCCTGAGATTCTAAAATTTTAATTGCATCATTCACTGCAAGACTTTGGGGGGGGCAAAAGTTCTGAAGACAGAACACATTATGAGTATTGTATTGCTGGCAGTCTATTTTCTTATTCCAGATGTCTCAATCACTGCCAAACAGCACCACTGAGCTCTGGGGAGAGCTCCTCTGGTGTGGACAGCTTCTGCATCCGTCTCTGGGGAAAGGCAGGCAGATTATGCAGATGAAGAACGCGATTATGTGGATTTTCAGGGAAAAAGTATAATAATAACAACATTCCTCAGTTATATTTCTGTATTTAAATGAAGCTGAACCCTTCATGTGCACAAATTGCAATAGTGGTGTCCTACTGTCTCATTTGTAAGTACTTGATTGAGATGTTGGAAGTCAGATTGACAGTGGAGCTAGTTAATTGTGCAGACACCCACTGTCATGAACAAAATCTGTACCTAACCCTGCAGGTGTCTAAAATTTCTTCTGCATCCTCATTCCCCAGGGAAAGATGTTGATGCACTGCTATAGCCAGCAAAGTCTTCACAGCATTGAGATACTTGGCAGGTGATTAAGGCCTTAGGCCTGCCAAGATTCACAAAATTTTCACCTACTTTACCTGGAAGTCTCCAACCAACAGATGTGCTCAGGCATGAAATAATTAACAGTGCATTGGCCCAGAACAAGAAAATGAAAATTCACACGAGTCTTTCAGTTCAGGATAATCACTTGGAGGTGCAAGGCCTGGCTTCCTGCCCCTGTGCCAATACAAGTTCTAATGACTGAATCACTTTCCAGACTCTTGGGGAATATCTGGAAGGTGGAGGCAGGAAGGGAAAAGGGGCAGATGAAGAAAATATATTATTTCCATTTGTGATGGTAAAGGCTGGCTAGTTTGATTGTTTACATTTACAATAACGAAGGAGAGCTAATTGGCTGACAATGGAAGAGTGTAGAAGGTGAAGGTGTAGACCTGTGAGGTGTCAGCATTTTAAAGGAGGAAGACGCTCTGCAGAAGCAAATTGCTACATCTCTCCCTTTCTGGTGAGTCCTGAGTCTGTGTTCTGGTTGAATTGGAATATCTTGAGAGGAGTGGGTAAGAAATTCCCAAAGCCAGGTTGCTGCTCAGCTGACGTCGCAGCATTTGGCTCCCACACTCGTAGGGGGGTAATCCCAGTACTAAACTATTGCCTATCATCTCCTCTTTTGTTTGAAAAAAATTATGGTGTCCAGGCATTTGGAAGAAGTTTGGTGTTGAGAATCTTTGAGAACATTTGGATGCTAACAAGAAATGCAGCTTAAATGACCCTCTCTTTCATAGTTATCTACCACGCTGACTATCAAAATCCCTCTTCCAGGAAATTTCAGCACCTATTTGTTGAGTTTTTAACACTCCCCATGTTAGAGTGGCTAATTTGAAGAGTCTGCATTTCACAGTGTAGAAGATGATCTAAAATTTAGGTCTCTAAAATCCCCAAGATTGTCCCATGAATTTATTCATTTGTGGTATTTTAGGAATGGCACTCAGCACACTGAGAATGTTAACAGATGCAAATGTAAGTGCCACTGAGTACATTTTTAATGCCAAACGGGTGTTCTTTGGAATAACTTTCAGCCAAAGTTGGAGAAGTTCCATAGAAAACTGAGATGAAATTTTGTAAGTTGCAGCATGACAGATACAGAAATGTCCTAGAATTTTGCTAGCACATGACAGACATGTTAAACCTTCCACAGTCAAGCCAGTGTTTGAAATAACTTAGAGAAGAGCATTCCTATTCATACTATGCAAACCCCCACATTTAGATTCAAAGGTGGTTAGTTCCTGTGATAATTATTAAATCAAACAGACTGTGAGAGGCGCTTGCATCAGCTAGCAGTACTTGATGCTGGAATGGTGGAGGAGAAAGGTACTTTAACTCTGCAGTTCATTAAAAATAAGGAATGAACTGCAGTTTTCTTATAAACAATTCCTACCTCAAAATTTATCACTATATGTACATTAAAACTTTATTTCCCTTACTGTCTTCCCTATTATTGTCTTAAAGCACTGCTTTCCAAATAAATGCAATGACAGACCTGCTTGAGAATATTTCTTAGGTTTATAAAAGGTGCATGAAAAAATTCTGTTTAAAGTAATTGCAAAACAATAAACTGATCTGTGAACTAGCAACTTCTAAATTTCTCATTAAATTATTTCTCTGCTTTTCCTATACCTCAGATTTGAAGGCATTTGGGAACAGACTCAACAGAGTAGAGCTGTGCTCTACTCTGAGCACAACATGTAGCTATTATTTCCACATTTCACCCTGAGAGATGATGTAAAACAGATAGGAAATCTCATAGGAAATTATTTTTTGTAAAGTGCTTATTCAGAAGTTCAGTTGTGTAAAGCCCTTATTCTGTGGTCAGTCTTTGGTTTCCCTTAGTGTTTAATGGGAAACCTTGGAATTAAGACCTTAACTAAAATATTTGGGAGTCTTACTTTTAGATATTATTTGGCTAAGACATTAGGACTGTCTATGACAGGTGATAAACTGGTAGTGTCTGACACAAAATGGTACAGCACAGTGATTAGTTATTTTTATTGCTGGTACACAAACACTTTTTAGTTGCTGTCTGTTTTGTAAATAGCAGCCCGTGTATTCTACATACTTCATGCATGTAATTTGGTGAATGTGGCAATCTTACTAAAACCTGACTTGCTGAAGGATGACTGATTTATCTCAGAGAAATAAATGTGAGCTCATTTGAACCTGTGAACTGTCATTCTGCCATGTTTAAATACTTCTTTTGTAGGTGACAGACTTTTGTAGATCACATGGACTTTGCTTTCTTTCACAGCAGCTTTGTTGTGTGCAGCAAAAGTAACAGATTCCCATTTGAGTACTCATAAGTAACAAACCACAAAGTTTTGTTGTAATTAGAGCTTAAAGGTACTGCAATAAATTATTTCCTTGTTAGTCTGATTCAATCTATATTACATCTTTTAGTAACTGGCTTGCTTTTAATGGTTTTTTGCTATGCTTTGAATGCTATGCAAAGTATATTCAGCACTGTAGACAATAGAAGTGAATTTAATCTAAAAAATTCATATTTAAAATGTATGTATGGCCTGACTATTGTTTCTCAGAAATCTGGAAAAAGCTTTATTTTTTTCTGTGCATGTTTTGTATATAAATATAGAGGAGGAAGTAGCACAAAAAGCATATGAAACACACAGCTTATGAAACTTGCTATAATGATCAATGTGTTTTATCCCACAGGAATGTTTTTTACCCATTCTCTTTGGTGAGCATTGAAAAAGTAATTTTGCCAGCATGAATTCATGAATTCTTATTTGTTATAAAGTCAATTATTCTGTGTTTTACTTAAGAAATGCAATTGTGGCCTGCATTACAAATGTTTTCCTTCAAGCTCATTTCAAATAGGTTTTGGTACCAGAGATGGATGATGTATGGTTCTTTCATTTTTACAGGTCTACTCTCATTGGTGATGTTATGTGTTATGAAGCTCGAGTGAATAAAGAAAAGCTAAGCCATAAAGTAAAGATGATCAAGACCTCAGTGAGATCACATTGGGTTTTTTTGACATTTATTAATTCTACTAGAATTTACTAGGGGAGAGGGGTAAAAATCAACCACTCACCTGGATGCTTAGCTTGACATCTGAGCCATTTACATCTGTAAATTTGCCTTCTTTATGCAGTTCTATCACTGTACTGGAAGAGTTAAATACACACACACAAAAGATATGAGGGGAATTATTGCTTTAACATTGACAGTCTGTCAAAAAGGAAAACAACTAAAAAGTGAGGCTTCTTCCAAGTTCTTCTTACTGCATATTTGTTTGAGGATTGTCTCCTCCCACCCACTTTTTGTGATAATTACTCCTCCACCTGACCTGAATCCCTGAACGCCTCACTGGATGTAGGCCGTTGGCTCTGCATTGTGTGAGGGTAAAGAGGCTCAAAAATACCCATAAATGCTGAGTCAAGTGGTGGAGAGATAACAGTAAGACTGTGACAGACAAAGAATGCCTAATGCCTTGTCTAGGCAGCCTTTGTCCAGGAAAATTCACTGATCTTGAAAGCTGTGCCCTCCTGTGAGAATGGCAGTTCTATGCAGATCCCCCTGTCTTGGCAGTGCCTCCACTGAGGAGGTAGGAATTTTTGGCTCCCTAAATCTGTGCTGGAGCCTAGTGTATAGAACTAGTGATACACAAATGAATTATTATAGCCATAACATGGATGTAGCTACTGCTTGTTCTTTGGCTCACTGGCAATTCTTAGGGATTTGTCTCATGTTAGAACAATTCTACTTACTGTGGGTTTGCTATACACCCAGAAAAATAGGTTATGGCTATTAACCAGTGAGAATATCTTACTGTTTTAATGTTGTGCATAAAAGTTCCCTGACTCTTCAGAGCAGTAACAGAAGATCTTTGTTGTGAAATCACAAGAAACCTCTTTCTGGCGCCCAAGAATCTTTTGCTGAAACTGCTTTATATGCCAAATATGTCTCCCATGTGAACATATAAATCATCTGTGTTTTATTAGAAAAATACTACCAAGTTCTGACAAAGGGTACTCTCAGTAGGCTCAGTTGTTTGTTCCTGTCTTAAAAGAGGAATGTTGAAATCTGTTGTGTGAGCAGGAATTCCTGGCAAAATAAACTCCCAGGAATGCTGGAGACACAACTGTTTCTCTCAGCTAATAAACACTGCAGGATCTTATTAAACTAGTCCAGCCAACACCAGGGAAACTGCCCTAAACTTCCCACATATTGCAAAAAAAAAAAGAAGAATAGATGCACTTCACACAGAAGAAGTAATATAGTACTTAAAGGTGCACATACCTGAAGGGAGCTGGGCTGTGCTGTCTTGTGTGCAGGAGAAAAGCTGCTCTTGGTTTCTTGGTTTTGGAGTGACTCTCCTATCTTCTCAACAGTTGTTTAATGAAAATATTGGACTCCCATAACACTGTTATTACTTTGGATAAAGTCTCTAAAGTAGCACCTAATCCTGAGCTGTTTGGAAGTTAAGTGTTTCATGGAAATAGCACTTAGGGAATGCAAAGGTTGGTCTCTGCTCTGAGTTATTCTGGTCTAATTTATATTTGTGTTCCTGAGCTCAGTGTCTGTATTTTTTTTTTTTAATTTGGCCAGCTTTTTCTTTTTAACCTATTTTTCCCCTCATGTTAACATGGACAGTTTGGTCAAACTAGATCCATGAAAGCTACTGGCAGATGCACACATCTGTCAAAGGGATTGAAGCCAATGGAAAATGGAGAAGCAATCTACTCAACGTAGCCACTGTAGCCTTTAACCACAGTTAAGGAAAAATGTGGTTATACTTTTCCATTATGTCTATAGGTGGGTCCCATTGAATCCAGACAGATTATACTGAATTCTAGAATTCAGTGGTGGTGCAGTGAATTTATGAGGGAGATGTCAAGAGCAATGTCTGTAACACAGGATTTAAGAGTGCCTTTGGTTTTAAAAGAACCAAAGACACTAAAGAGTTGCTGAGATTGGAAAGTGTGGGGATTTTTTTCTTTTTTTTTAAATAAACTGTACAGTGAATTACAGTTTTTTTCATAGTAAGCATGAGGCACAGATATTGTATGTCCCAACATATTCTCCTAAACATCATTTGTGAGAAATAGGAGTTCTTGTCTTTCAGTGAGGGATGTAACTATCTGGCATCAAAGCCTTTAGTAACTAAGGTGAAAGAGCAATTCCATTGAAAAACATGGGCAAAGCAACAGGCTTTTGGTTTACTGCAATGTACAGGAGGTGTGGTCAGTTCTTGTTGGAATATAGGGCCAATATAATTGGCTGCTGTAATGACTTTCTTTTTAACTGGAACTGCACAGAGAAAAGTTATTCTTTATATAAAAAGCACAGATTTTAAAAACTTTTTAAAATTTTGTACATAAATTATGTTAGGCTAAATTAGGGAAAAAATTCTTTGAGAAGTCAGTGGGTACTTTCTAGTTTTAAGCATAAGATGCTGAAGTGGGAAATTTGACCTTAAACTTTTGTTCTGAACCAAACAAAGCAGGGCTTTTGGATACAGTTTTCAACCTATTTCCATGTGATGCAAAAATGTGGCAACAGACATACTGATTTTTTTGGTAAAACTTCATTCTGGATCTGATCAATATCATGTCTGCATAAGTTTTACTGCACTTGATATATTTCAGTCAAAGTAAAAAGGTTATTTTAAGAAATAACACTTTCTTGATCTTTTCTTCCTATGGAAACTTGTTTCTAGAATAGTTCAAGAAATGTGTTACCTGAGTTAACAAGCTATGCTCAACAAATGCATATATCTAGCAGTTTAAGGCAAATATTTAGGTTATAAAATAGTAAATAATTTTTTATTCTCAGGAGTTCTGTATATAAATCATATGTGAATAGAAAACCATACATGCAACTACTTAATCAACACATAAAACTTAGAAATCTAAAATTGCCTTTGGAAAGCAGCAAAGGAAGGAAGGAATGAACTTTTGCTTCTGATTTTTTTTTTTCTGAATAAAACCCTTTTAGATCTGCTGGACTAAATTATTGCCCATGGCCTTATGCTCCATAGAGCAGAGTTTACATCAGAACCCCAAGAAATATAGAGATGTCGAATTCTGTTTTTCCAGAGGAAAATTATGTGTTTGTGGAGTGTTTCCATTTTCACAGCCTGTCACTCAAACAGTGCTATTGGCAAGCTTGGCCTGCTTTTCCAGCACTAACAGAAGAGTGCCAGGTGGCAGATAAGGATGGGAAAGAGCAAGAAGAAACTTAAAAGGACCACTGGAGAAAGTAATTAGAGAAGCCTGTGGCTGAAATTGTTTCACAGTGCATAATATTTTCCATAGCACTTCAAAATTGGATAGTTCTTTAGTGGATGGAAGTAAGGATGTAAAAAATGTAGCTTAATAGAGGAAAATATACTCACAGCACACCCTCTAATTTGCACTTACTTTGCAGTTTGGCATGGATTTTCTGCAGAAGTAAATACTCTCACATGATTAAATTTTCTTTCTAAAGTTGTTTTTACTCATGAAACTGGGAATAATGCTATTTTGAAACTCTGAGATACAATGTGTTTTTGCAATTTTCTTAGCCTGCTTCTTGTTTTTTAGCATGGTAGCTCTAGTAACATGCCCTGTACAAGAACAAAAAAGAAGGTATCAAGATACTGCTACAAGGGAGAAAGAGTCAAAAAAATCATCTTACCCTTGAGTAGGCAGACATGGGGAATACCCTGCAGTCTCTGCTTGGCAGAGTAACTTTTTTATTGATTCAGAAAGGGATGATTGTGGTAGCAAGTGACAGAACTGTCCCATTTACATCTGATTTCAGAGCATGGTAGTGGTAGTGGTATTTCAAATCCAAATTAGCTCTTTGGCCAGTGTCTACACACTTGGTCATGGTCACAGCAAATGTACAACTGGGCCAGTGTCAGGAAAAACTAAGCAAATAGTAGACTGGTTAAACAGTCTGTGAAAAATATGCACACAAATACCACAAACTACTTTGAGAGTGTCCACAGTGCTTCTGTTATTTTTTTATAATTTTCTTAAATTCATCTAAAATTTTATTGGCAAGAATGTTCATAGAGATAAAGTGCTTTGGCTACATCTGTGAATAGCAAGAGCCATCCCAGAAATGTTTGCACAGGCATCATCACTGCCTCTCACATGTTCAGAATTTGCTTATGCAGAGAGGATAAGCACATTTGTGCAAAACATGTAAAGGAAGAGTATTAGATTTTCTGAATACTGTGAAAACACTGTAGATTGACATCTCCTTGAATAAATATATATATTTTTTAGCATATCAAAAGTTACCAAAACCAGGTAATTTAAAAGTAGGTAGCACATAATATTTCCAAAGTTGTTTAAAAAGTTGTAATAAAAGACCTAAAGCAGACGATGCACAAAATCAAGCGATGGGAATGAGTAATAAGTAGAAAGTGAAGTTGTAGGTCTTCTATCTCTGGATGTCTTCAGTTCCAGGAAGGATTTCCTTCCACCTCTCCCTCCTGCAAGATTTATTCACAAAGCACAAACTGTTTGGCTTACTGGAGGAGTTACTAGATGAAGTTTTATAGCTGGTACAATACAAGTAGGCAGACTAGATGATATAATGATCCATAGTCTGAAAATATATTAATGCAGAGGTCTTAACTTACTGAATACATTTATTAAATAGATAGTTTTCAAAAAAACTTGTGGGAATTAGACATCTAAATCCCCACAAAATTAAATCTCATTCAGTGCATTTTCCAGTCACTTCTGTCTAACTTCTCTGCCTTTTCTTGCTATAAATGTGGAATAAATGTCTCCTGAGGAAAAGACAGAATAACATTTTGACTATTTTACACTTTCTGAAACTAAGCTAATTTCTTTATGGAATCCAAACAAAATCTTTTTTAATACAGGATCAGCAAAGCGGAATCTAGTAATTTTCCTAACATGCAATGTAAACATATATGGTTTGTAAATATTGGAGTATTTCCTTCAGGTTTCAAACTAATCTAATCCTGGCACTATTTACAGAAAAAGGGGATTATGATTCCCTTTCTTCTCTTCCGTTTCTTTTTTTCTTGAGTCTTGACAGATTGGTGGTAATGCTGCAAAGTCAGCCTCAAAAAATTCTCTTTTATATTAATACCTACTCCTGAAAGTGTTTGGCTCTCAACCTCTCAGATGCTAAAAGACTCACCTTGGCCCCTGCATGGGAACACATTTGTCAGAGTGTTTAGCTTCCCTAAAAGCATTGTCACAATCCATTCACTTTGGTCCATCCTTATTTGTCTGTCCTACTTCCAGACCTTGACACCTTGGCTGCAGATTTCCTCAGAGCACACTAATGGGACTGGGCTGTGCAGAAAATAAAACAAACAAAAACAAAAACAAAAACAAACAAACAAACAAACAAAAAACCCAAAAGGCAGTAGAGGAACTTACTAGCTTTTTAAAAGACAGAAGTACTTTGCTGTGAAGCCTGGTCAGCAGAGTGTAGGCAGGACACTACTGCTGAGCCTTAATTGACTGAATGGGCATCTTCTGCTACAAGCAATCTGGGCTTAGGCACCCACCAAAAGGCTTTAACCACTTATCACTGCAAGTATTGGAAAATATTTTGTTCTGTAAAAGCTCAGCTGCTGAACACGCACCTGCTGCCCAGGAGGCAGCACTTCCATTTCCACAGGTATTTTACTTCTGTATTTAGTAGAAGTGATATGATTTAGATACCTCAAATCCTAAAGTTTCTTGAATTGTGTCTCATCACCTGTAAAAGCAAGTTTCCATGCCATTTCACTCCAGATTTTAACAGTGATTCCCAAGTTAAAGACTGAACAGGTTTTTCAGCCCTCTGACTTTTACATCATCTTTACTTGCCAGTTTGGTTCTTTATTGAGAGTTTTTCAGCCAGAAGTCAAAGTGAATAATCTTTATCATAGCCAGGAGCATGTCTTTGAAGATTACACATATGCTCCTGGCTGTAATCACCTGAACAGAGAGTATTGTTCATTTGAGTTTTCCCACCTATTGCCCAGGACAAATCCTTGGAGCATTACAGTGAGTTAAATTACACAGGGGCTGTGTAAAATTAGCTGATGATGTTTCAGAGCAACAAATTTGCAGTACAAAATGTAGTGTCAACAATTCCATTGGCATCAATGCTTCTTCTGTCACAAGCCCAACAGGACGTTGAGATCACTGTACTATTGGAGTTTTCTGTGTTGTTAAACAGACACCAGCATCCTTCTCCTGAATGGGAGCCCAAATGTCTGAAGGAATATGTTTCACCCACAGTAGAGGGTGGTGGTATTCCTAAATTCCAGTGTGAGTAATTACTGCCTGCTAATGTAAAATGCCTTTGCTTTCATTCAAGTATGTTCTTTGCTAATTTTTCCTCTTTCCTACATTTCTGAAGAAATTGATCAACAAATTGGAAATATTGGCTCTTAGTTTCTACCTCAATTTGTAAGGCCATTGTATTCATGTGGACTATAATTACAACTAAATTAAAGAAAAATTATCATTATATTTATGTCCAAGATAGTAATTTGAAAATAAATATTTGAGAGTCTCCATCCAGTTTTTCTCCTGATTTTATTTGAACAGACTTGAAACAAATTAAATGATTCATGGGTTCATCCTGGCTGGAATAAGTATTTTTTCTGATGCAGAAAGGCTAATGAGCTGGAAAGTGACAATGAAAATATTCTAAATTCTAAGTCTGATTCCAGCAGAAGCAACTATGTTCTGGTAATTTCCCTTCAGAGCTTCTGGAACTCTGTAGTTCCAGGGGCTGATTAGTACATGGACTATCAGACAATGGGCTGTATTGTAATGCTCTTTCATAGATATCATTAGGACTTTTCAGAATATATATTTCCACATGGTTTACCTAAGACCTTTTGGATTTTGACACCATTTCTGGTGTCACTATTTGTCTCTACAGAAGATGAGTGCAGGGACTTAAAGGGTAACAGCATAATTTGGCCAGACAGAAATTACATACTTGAGGATGGCTATTTAGTTGGCTCAGCCTGCTGCAGGGGTAGTTCCAGGTTAGTCCTCATAGGTGCTTTATTGTCTTTAGTGACAGGTCCTATTGAGCACCAAAATGCTTGGGCTGAGACTATAGGCTGCTTCATGCAGTCCTGAATCACCCTTCAAGATCTTTCTTCAACTGCTAAGATAGTAAGCTGTGGATTTTTATGTGAATATTTTTATTATTGTATAATATAGCTGTAGTAATAATATTGCAATATTATTACTACATGTGTGGGTCTCTATTTTAACATCACCATGTTATTCTGTGAATGCACAGAAGATAAGCAAATTACTGCTAGAACGGATTTTGTGTGGGTGGGTTTTTTCTCCTCAAATTGAATAAAAGATAAAAATACTCCAGTGCTAAAAAAATTCTTAAATAAGACACTATTATGAGCATAAGTATATAAAAATCAGGATGACCAAGTGTAAGGTTTGACTTTCATATTGTATTACTCCTATATTATTATTTCTTGAGCACTGAAGTGTGTAAGGCACCTCTGAAAACAAAAGGACAAAATTATGAGTAATTATGCCATTCATAACTTCCACTGGAAATAATGGCTGAAAATAATTGTTATGAAACACCTTTGAAGATTGTGCTGTAAGTGTGAGTATAAAAGCATGAAATTAAAAACCCTTGCAATGTAGATGACAGTTGCCTGGGCAATAGAAAGGGCTTTTTTCATTGTTCTAATATAGCCTTGCCTACAGAATCTGTTTCTGTTCACAGAAGTCTAACCATGCCAGGATGAGAAAATGGCAGTGAAAAATAGGTGTTCTCTGCAGGCAGAGTGACCAGATAGGACTTTAGCTTTTAAAGGAGAAATCTGAGATATTGATCCAAAAATAGGTCTCTCAGAGCCTGGCACACTGGGATGGACATCTTAAGGGAATTTCTGCAAGGGGGAGCAGCACCTGCACAGGCATCTTTTATAAAACAACGGTGTTTCAACTGTTGTCAGGAAAGGACTAAGAGTCTTTCATCCAGTACTTTCATTCTTCTGTTCCAGGAGAGCCGTCAGACACATTTCTTTCTTTCTTTCTTTCTTTCCCCCCACCCTCTCTGCCCCACATAGGGCAAAAAGAGCCACCTGAACTATGTTTTTCCTCTTATGCTGACATTTCTGAAGCTTAAAATTAGCTCAGCACCTGCAACATTATTAATAGCTTTGTGTCACTTTGTAGTCCCTAGTAGAGGAATCCCAGCCTATCTGCATGATAAACCTGGATACATATAAATATTCTTCTTAGCTGCCTGAGAAGGAAATAAATTTATGCAGGCCAGAAATAATATATGGGCTATTCCATCTGTGTTTCTTATCTGGACTCTTACAGGATCAGGACCACTAGGAGACTTCATGGACCTCAGCTGCCCTTTAGTTTAAATACAACTATACAAAATTTGTCACCATTCTGAAATAACAAATATCCACAGCATTGTTTTACCTAAGTGCTCTATTTGTAGTTAGAAGACCCACCTCACACTTCACAATAATTACTGAAAAAGATCAAGCAGCATTGGTATAAAGTGCAAGGCACTTGGATTGAACTCAGTCCTGCAAACATTTTGGGCAGGACTTGAGGATTACAACACTGATCTTTGGCTCTGCCTCTGTTTAGAATTTTACAGACATCTTCATTTTTTAACACTTTTTACTGTACTTGAGAAAGCATCTTTTATTCCTTTCAAGATGTGAATAATTAATTTCCCATGTCCTAACTCTTAAGGCATTCACCACCTTTGAGGGTCGGTTTCTATATTTGCTTACAACACGTGGGTCCATTGTGGAGCCAGCTAATAAATATTTAGGTCCGAAAGAATGAGAGCAGCAGAAGCAGCTTAATTTGTCAATTTCTTTTTCATCACTCCCTATCATTCCTTACAAAAATTATCTATCAATGTCACATGCAAAAAATGCATAATTCAGCCATATCTATCATCCTTGGATGTAAAGAAAAATAAGTAACAAGCTGGGTTGTATATATGATTATCTCAAGAGTGAAAGGAACCACAGTATAATGTCATCTGCATCTAAGTTCATATATTCCACATTCACAGTAGCTGCACATAATGTGTTCTTATGATACAGCCAACTTTCAGCTAACTTGGCAGAATATATTTTCTCTCCTCTAAGTGGAAAATGAAACAAAATTGGCCATAATTTTATTCTGAAGTCAGTATCCAACTCCCTCCACATGTCTGCACCCTGGGATTAATAGATGAACAGCATCTGAAAATTATAAAGTATATATTGATATGTCTGTTAATATAAAAAATTAAGATTCTCAGAGGATAGAAATACAAACTGCTTTCTGATTGATTGAGAGACAGCTGTGAAGCAGAAAATAACTTAGCCTATGACAAAATGAAGTGTCCAATACAAAAAGTATTACCAAATTGTTGCTGCTTTGAAATAGTATGACTGCTATGTGTCATAATCTAAACTGTAGGCTTTAAAAAAAATTTTATATTGACCTTATAATAATCTATCCGCTTTCCTTTGTGTCAGTATTTGAAGAGAAAAGACAAACAATAATGGAGGACTCACCCCTGCAAAGTGCTAAGCACTCTGGTTCTGACTGTGCAGAACACTGAAGGCTTGTGATTGAACACAAGGGGTTGTCCCTCACTTTAATGGTAACAGAGCAGGACTATGACATTACTTTCAATTAAATATGTGCTCTTCTGTTAGTCTAGATTATAGATAACAGTGCTAGGAATCGAAACCTAAATGCATAAATTGATTTGTTTTACATGATGGCATTTTCCTTTGACATATTTTCAGAAATATTAATATATTAACTAAAATTTCAGTGTGATTTTGTTGGCAACAATATTTTTTCATATATATATTATTTTTAAAGGAAATATATGTTAATTGGGCAGTTCCTGATTACCTAGTTTTGTGTATAGCCTTTGTCACTCCTGGGAACTCCAGTGCTCATCTAATTTAGTTGGTTTCATAGTGCTATTCTCTTTGAGATTTTAATAGCATAAAATATGTCCTTGGAGACATTAGACTGCTACTGTTGATATCTCAAGGGTTTGGCTTGAATAGACATTCTAAAAAAAAAAACACACACCAAACAATAAACAAATTATGCAAAATAACAAGCATCAATCACAACGAAGAATATTGTCAATTTATATTACATTTGTCCTTGACTTTCAACATGCATTTATAATGTGCCAATGATACAGCTTTTAAAAGTGAGAAGTCATTTAGAAATTTCATGTTAAATGTGGAGCATTGCCAGGTTTCCACAGTGCAGGAGGGTGCCTTGAAATGCACCTGTTTCTTTTGATCAATTGTACAAGGACTTGCAGGTGCAGGAAGGTGTGTCTGTCCTAGGAGGACGCTCAGCATCTGTGGTTAATCCTCTACACTTGTAATTAGTGTCAGGCATCTTATTTAACTAGTGGAAGATGTGACATAAAATAAGACCTTAACTCCTACACCATATCAACTGAAATTCTTCCTGCTCTATGTTTTGATTCCTTGCTTCATATGTGCAACCAGGATAAGAGAATAGTATAATGGAATTTTCAGATAAATAATTGATGTAGTGTTTGTATTCTACATATGGTCTCAGTATTTGTGCAAACAAATACTAAACTGAAAACGTTCTCATGTAATGGTAGTACTTTTTATTAGCTTAGTAAAAAGAAAGGTAAGAACTAGTCCTTACTGTTTTGCTTCTGAATATATCCTCTTTAAATACAGGGAGGCTAAAATGCAGAGAAATTAGAATAAAAATTTCTGAGCTAGCACAAGCCTTTTGAAAGTAAATGTATACAAGTGACTTGATTACAGGAGGAAATTTTGATAATATCTGTCTCAGAGATTTGTTTAGTGATACTGTCAACTGTGGCACACTGTTGTAAAATGAAGGAGCCTTTCCGAATTGTTCTCATAAGAGTTCAAGCAGGATTTGAGGCCATCCCAGGTCAGGCATCTTAAGCACAGGATGCACTTGCACACCATGTCAAAGGGCTCATGCAAATGACAAAGAGCTTGGTTTTTTTTTTCCCAGTAAGCATTTCCAACATAAGCAGGAAGCTACAGGGCCTTAAAAAAATAAAGAAGGACTACAGCCTCTGAAAGTAAAGGGAGTGGTAGAGCAAAGATAGTCTGGTTGCTCCATCTGCAAAAGATTATGTTGAAGGCTGAAGTGCCTTTGTCATAGTCTTCCCTGCATCTCCCAGGTGTCTCTGGAGAAGCTCTCAAGTCTCAGAGGAAAATGTTGATATGGATGATGGTGCTCTGAAGTGCTATTGCATGAGATCAGTTCTGTGAAACATCCATATAAAATATTCAGTCTTTGTTATATCATATGGTGAGATAGCAGAGAAAATGTCCTTGCTCTAAGAGGACATCTTATGAAGAGAAGTGATTCAGCCAAGAGCTTAGCAGGGAACAGACACTGTCTCACTAGCTCTTGTGGATTTGTCAGTCTGAGAGAACTGAAAGAGGAAATTTCATGCCCAAAAATGTGTGTTGTTCCTCTGCCCTCAGGTGGAAGTCCCTTCTTGAAACATGAGTAATGAAGCCCTTAACAAGAGATTTCACTGCAAAGCATGGCTGTTTCAACATTAAAGTTTTATAAGTGGTGTAGTCAGCAGAGAAAAGAAAGTACTCCAACAGGTTTGCTAACTTGTTCCCTGGGTGAATCATCATATGGTGGAAATTTTGGCCTCTGCAAGTGGCCATCATTTGATGATCATTAGAAATATGCTGGTTTAGCTGAGATTTAAGGCATCATCTAAGAACCAGTAAAAATCAAACAAAATAAACATTTTCAAAATTTTGTTTTAACCAGGATTAAGATCTGGTTCTAAGTCTTACCTTGACTGAAGTTTAAATACCTGGAGTTAACTTCTATTGGCTATCATGCTGACTTATATCCTTTAGAAATCTGAAGAAGAGATATTCTGCCTGATGCATCTTTGGACCAGAAATCTCTCATCAAGCCGACTCATCAAAACCTAATTAAAACATACTGTCCTCACACTTTAAACTTAATTTAGACAAGAGCAAAGTGTTCATAAGTATTCTGTATAGAATATGCATCTTTCATTTGTTGGTTCTTCAGAAGTTATTAGTATTTCTACCAGCAAACAATATAGTATATTTTCAATTCTTAAATGCCCATCTTTGGTGAAAACGGAGAAGCAGAAGCAAAAATAGTAAGGTAGGATGGAAGCAGTAGAGAAAAAAGGGGAGGACAATGGCATGAATGTTCTAGACTTGGGGGGTGTAAATGCAGTGTCCTTTACTTAAGCTTCACAGACTATGAGGCTACCAGTCAGGCAGCTCACCCCTAGCTGAATCTCTTCCAGTCTGAAATTGGGTGTAGCCAAACAGGGTTGCCACCATGAGACGTGCCATGTGTTCCACCATGCCCTGGTATTTCAGACAAACAGGTATTTCTACATTTCTGCCAGCTCCTCTTCGCCCCTCTGCCATAAGGGGATAACTCGGAGGAGGATTCACCCGGAGCCATTTGTAACACTGCATCAACAGAAAGTTTGGCAATCACACCTTACCAGGAATGCCATATCATCAGCAGAGCAATGGTGTCACGTTTTCTGCTGCTGTCTCTCACCTGCTCCTCTGCCTGCTTCAGACAGCAGACTGAAGTAATTGTGAAGAAAAGCATTTTCTTCCTGCATAGAAATCTATTGCATTGTTCAGGCTGGTGCAGCCAGTCCTATTGCAAAGCCATTATGAGATACAATTTTCATGTGGTAAGAGTGAGTCAGTGTCTTACACCTGCCCTCAGGCTCTTTCTTGAGGTAAAAAAAAACCAAATGAATGGTACTTTTTTCTGGCATTTTGATATATTCCTCTCATACACACCACACTAATGAGATATCAGTTCCCACTGGATGAACACTCTATTGTTACTTGTCTTTTAACACAAGTATAAATTGAAAAATCATAGAAAACTCCTCCCATTTAAAACAGAAATCAAGGGACATTATTATTTGAAATATCTTTATTCTTCAAATTATGGTGTTAGATAATATATCTGCTTTATGTCTCATTTTATCCTTATGCAAACGTTTCTCTTCCCTGCTGTATTACACTCATCATAGAAGAAGATGACTGAAGACACCTTCAGTGGGTGGGAAAATGTTTTGAAATAGCAAAACCTTTCTCTCTTCCTCTCACCTCTCCACAGACCACTAAATATAGTCAGCTTCATGTCATGTTAGAAGGAAAATTGAAAGACTTGAAGACAGGAAAGGAAAAGAAAGAAGAAGTAGCATACTCTCACATTTAGAAAAACTCTGCATGTTTTTATGCCCTGTCATATCAAGCCCACATTAAAAACATTATCCATTCATTTCAGATGATCTCCACCCCAACAAATGAGCAGGGTCTGTAGAATAATTAGCCTTACTAAAAATCTTGGGCTGTGTGAATGTAGTAGCTATTTCTCTGTGGTGTGCCACAAGCCATTGTGAAATTCAAGGTTGGACATCACCCACTTAAATTAACAGTTTATCAGAGTCCAGGATGGAAACAGCTGCAGGGATAAAGGATGATGAATCACATGACACAGATTAAATGTAGCTGTGATTAATGGGACATCACAAAGCAACAAAAAAAAGAACCAACTGTGGAAAGAGATAACTACCACCACAAGGAGCAAATTATTGTCCAAGGTGAGGTAATTAACTCCAAGCCTCCCCATGGCTTGGATGACCAATTCCAAGAAGGTTTGCTATTGTGCCCACAATAATGACAGGGCTGGGGATTCTTGGTTTAAGTACAGGAATGTTAAGCTTCATTTTTATACATTGCAGGGAACTGATAGAGTGTCAATGTTGAAGATATGGCAAATTGTAATAGTACAATTAGTACAATGTATTGTTGTGAGTCTTTCAACCAACACTCCCCTGAGAGGACAGTCAGAAGAAAAGCTCAGACATAGTGGGCTGTGAGTTATGTGGTCCTTTAAGTACTTACACCCGAGAACTACCCATTGATTATACTTTTTGTCATTGTGTGAAGTCAAAGCAGCTCCCCAAAAGCATTTTAGTACCGCAGGCATGATTAAGTGTGTTTTTTGTTCTTTGTCCTTATTAGTTATATCCTGGAAGGACAAGTGGTATTTTTCTTGTTTTTCCAAAGAACAGTTTTAGCCCTGGGAATCTTTCACTGTTTTACTTTCTCAAAGATACCTTGATTCATAGTATATCATCTTCATCTGTTTAGAAGACAAAAACTTTATTCAGATCATTTGCCAGCAATTCCTGCTGCTTCCTTTCTTTAGCTGAGAAATGAAGATTTATATGCACCTGAAGGGAATTCGCTGACAACTTAAAATATCGGGGTGTTCCTAAAATATTCAATACCTGAAAACTGTAAAGTGGAGACAGAGTTTTAATTTTCTCTGCTGTCTTTGATACTATAATGATTATTCTAAGCTGTCCAAAAGAGAACTAAGTTAAATATTTAAAAATAAATATCCCTATAATTTACCATCCTTGTGTAGAAAGGAGTTTTGAATTGTTTGTAATTTTACCATAAAATATATGTTGGATATGCTTCATGGGAATCTTACATTGCGTTCTGCTGTGGTGACAGATGGACTACAAGCTGGCAGCTGTGTCTATTCAGGTTTGAGAACTGTACATGACCACAGATCAATAGATCAAAAGTGCCAAAATTTGAAAACCTTCTAGATCAAAACTGAGAGAGTGCAAACTGCTTGATGGCTGCATACTTTCTGGATACATTGGTTTCTCGTGGTATTTTCCTTTTGACTTGTTCTTCCTTGGTGTTGAATTAGGCACATATTGTGTTGTGGTCCTAATGACAGTGCACTTGCTGTGGTCTGCATGAAAATCTTCTAGAAGTCTCTTGACACCTGAAAATATAACTTTGATTAGTTTTATTAAGCTTCCTCTTTCAAAATTTTAATTTCTTCTAATTGATTTCTAGATTGTACAAATGTGAGATGCACTTGGGGAAGTCTAAAAGAGGATGCATTGGCATTTTATGGAGTTGTTGAGATAGCTTTCAAATATCCATTACTGGACAGTTTACTTGTACTGATTCTTCACTTTAGTTTTCTGCCTTATTAATAGAAAGTAGATAAGAAATGTGGTTTATGAAGGATTAAAACAGCAAGTCCTATTACAAGTTTAACCTGTTACAGGTAGTTTGGTCATAAATATTAAGAGGAAACAATACTATCTAGAAATACAGTAGAACAGTAGCTTGTGAAAGTCCAGCAGGCTCAGTGATTCATCATGGAAAAAAAAATAAGAATACTTCTTTATTTTTTAAATGATTAAGTGGATTTTTTAATAAATTCCTGTGGTTCGTACAGTACGCACCTTACAGAAAGGCTGAATTGTAGCAGGTTGTATAGGAAACAGTTAGAAGAGAGAAAAAATATTCAAATGCAGGTACTGCAGTCCTCATTAAAAACTAAAGAGAGAATTATTCTTGGAACAAAATCTGTACCCTGCTGAAGGCAGAGACAAAAACTCCATTCCCTCAATGTGGCCAGTATTGCACCTCCTGCATTTGGAGGCATTCATGGATAGCTGCTTCACATTCTTAGGCATAGTAGCATCCTTGACTAGGTGCACTGAGCAAAACAGTGTGTGTGACTCCATTACATATTTTACAGGACTTCTGATGTCTATTTCCTACAGATTATGCTACCTGGGAAAGACTGGAACTAGCATGAAGTATAACCTCCTCCATTCCTTCTAAATGTATGGTTATTATTGCTATAAATAATTTTACAAACTTCTGCAAAAATTATATTTCAGACACCAATAATTCCTGAAAGTTTTCTCAGCCAAACATAAACCCTGGCTCAGTGGTAATTACTATTTAAAATCCATTCTGTGTTTTTCAAGCAATACTGACAATATGCTAAGAGTGCTTTTAATTTTCTTCCTTGAGGAAATGCACTATGCAAATTCATCTCACAGAATGACCTCTGAACAAGCTCTTCCTTCATGACTGCAGCAATATGAAAATGCAGGCTTGTATCTGACCAACTTAACAAGGTAGACAGAGGGAAAACTGCAGATCCTTATCCTGTAGGCAGAGCTGTTTGTTATCAAGGGATTCATTCAAGAAATAGCAGCAGAGTTTGTATCATCCCCAGTCCTTGCAAGACCGGCATCCTGAAATTTTCTTTTCCAACACAATGGTGCCTGCAGTCAGGGCTCTACTGGCATGGCACTCCAGAAATGTACTAGGAAGGGAAGAAAACTGGTGAATTTTAAGTTCATCAGCAGTCACTGACACATATTTTCTAAGTGGTTAGATGTGGATATCTCATTTTTGAAGCTTCATCCTGTTCCCTGAAGTTAGTGTACATTCATCCTGTTCCCTGAAGTTAGTGTAAATTCCCGCCAGAGAGATTATGCAGAAAGTCATGCAGGTCTACTAGAGATAGGATGTAACAACAATACCTTTAGTACCTAACTTATTCCCCAAGAAATTTTTCTCTTACCAAATCTGGTTGCTTATCTAGTAATTTCCCAAAGCAGTAGAACCTAATTAAAACTGTTCATTTTTATTTTTTAACAATAGGAGAACAATAGCAGCAGAACTTTGCATATTTAATTTTTTTTCTTTTAATTGGATCAAGTAACAAAACAGAAAAATTCTGACAGCAGTTATCTTCAGATGACAAGACACTACTCACTTGTACATTGACTGTGTTTCAGAGAAAGTGTTCTTTTTTGCCCCAAGAAAGAATGTTAGCTCTTTAAATCTTATTTTATCTAAAACCATTCAAAACCGTCTCAGTTCTAGCACTGGTGTCACCTATAGTCTTAATAAGAATCATTAGTTTTGTATCACAAATATTTCTGCTTATAATATGTAGGAGATTTTTTGTTCCAAATAGACATTAATGTTGAGTACTTCTCACAACAGCATGCAAGGCTTTTATGTCATGTCTGATAAATGGTGTTGTTAATCCTTAATTGTGTATTTATAGTTTAGTTTATGGTTAACTGGGAATAATTTAAAAGTACTTATGGGAATGACAATAGCTCTTCTCAGAGATTGAAAGTTGCCAAGATTAGTGTCTCTTGCAGGAACATATTGCAGGAAATAACAAAGCTATCAGATCAAAGTTTATTATATATACATATTTATATATATCTATATATATCTATATATATATCAAGTTGTTCTTGGATTTGTTATTACTGAAAAAGCTATTCCCATCCTCATTGTGTGACCAGTCTTATGCAGGAAGAGAAGTGATTTGTTCCTATTTAGTTTAAACTGTTTTGGAAATTCATTTGACCTGGTCTAAAATAAGACCATGAAAAAAGAAGTTGTTCAGCTGTCATTATTCAGATTAAATCAAGGTGTTATATTAAATTATCTTTCAAATATAGAAATATATATTGACTGTAAATTCCCTTTTTTCCACAAGTGCACTGGATATTGATGTTTAACTTCTCCTTTTGTCAGAGAATGATTACAGATACAAGTACTAGAAAATGTAGTGATTTAATGCTTTAGAGAGAACATGGTATTGTGCCACTAATTAAAAGAAAAATCCACAGTGCTGCAGTCTGTCCTTTTTTCAGTGCCTTGTCCCCTGTTATGTCTCTGCTGTCTGCAGTGACCCTTAGGTCTTTTCCAAGTTTAGTGTATTTGGTTTAAACTCAGCAAGGATGAAAGGATATTTCATTTTTTTATTCTCATGTGTATCAGTTTGTGGTTTTCCATTACTAATTCAGTTTAAGAATAGAACTATCTGATTAGGACTGGAGGTACACATTTCATAAGTATAGCACTATGGTTATTAGTTGTAAGAGGCATGGAATGAAAGGTACATAACCTGTGGCAAACACCTTTTTCCAGTTTTGTTGCTTTCATATCATATTGCAGGAAAACAGTAAATAAACTGAATGAAAAAAAAAAAAAGAGAGGACTTTAGTTTCCACCTTTTTTTGTAATGACTTTAGAAACCACTGCAGAGCTTGCATTCCTTCATCCATGTGTCTCTTGCAGATCATGTCTTGTGCCCTAATACATTGCACTATTTAGCACTCCCATTGGAAATTGATTTGTATCTTTATTTTCAGGTTTTCACATGTTCTCCTGCAGTCAAGGGTTTCTGAGTCTGAAACCTGAATGATTGTAAAATTACCATTTGAAGTGGGATAACACATGACAAGGCCCAAGTTCAAAGTATTGGGTGAAAATCACTTCTCTGCATTCCTGCATTTAAAATACATTTTCAGTGGTTCTAGAAAGCTGGACCACGATTGATGTGAACCAACAGCTACTGCCAAACAAAGCAAAAGTAATTGTATCTTTTGGAAATTTTGGGCCATTTGTGAAATTTCCAAGAAGCGGATTTAGGTTTTCATCAACTGGCTGTATTCCAGACTCTTTAAGATTTAGAGTTTTGATTTGATGGAAAACAAACAAAAAATTAATATACCAATTAATAATTCAGTTCTAGTTACAATAAATAAAAATTCTCAATGAAGAAAGCCCTTACTAGGCAGTATATAGGTAGTCTATGAAACTGAACTGCAGGTACTTTAGAAATTGGATTTAAAGGTGTACTGCTACAATCAAATAATAAAATGGAAATATTGTCTCTACTAGTATTTTACATCAAGTTATCCACCCTGGTATACAATCGTTTCTGCAGCAACAACCCAAACCCAGAGGTTGACTTTTCTTATACCCACATACTTTGTCCTCATTCATGTTTTTCAACAGAATAGGGATTGCAGTTCAACAATGAGCAGTGAGCTTACAAAGTAATTAGCGTGGTTGAACAGAGGAGCTAAGGATCACTACCTAAAAAAGCTTCTGGGGAGGCTTAGTAGGTGCTATTTGGTCTGTCATGTGTCTTTTTTTTTTTTTTTAATGCTTTAAATGCTTTATCTTTCTGTTGTGACTTAATACTGTTTTCTGTTGTACCACGCTTCAGAGCAGCTGGTAAGTAGCACTATAAAAAATGAAGGCTGTTATTACTTCACAGAGGAAGCACAGACTTTGAAGCTAAAGTTCAAAGCCTCTATACTGAGGTGAAGAACCACTTTCTAGGCATTGCTTTCCTTGTCTCTTCTCAAAAGGCAGTCCCAGCACTGGGAGGAGAGCAGCTAAAAAGGCTGAGTCACATACTGGCTTGACCAGTAATATGTGCTAAAAATTTATTCAATCTGTCTCCTAATTAAGGAGATATTATGAACAACGAGCAAAATATTATACTTAAGCATTAATTAAGCATTAATTAATTAAGCATTAGTAAGCAGGAGCAATCGTGTAGTTCACCCAAATATTTTGGTACCTGAGGTAAGCATCTCATAATAGTTTCAACAATCTGTAGTAGCAAGAATTTACCACCCAAGTTCTAGAAAACCAAGTAGGCTGATGGAAAGGGAATAGGGAAGAATTAATCAGAACCTTTCAAGAAGGAGGTGGAGTCTTGTTCTTCATGCTGAGATTGTTTTTGTTAATTATTTCCACTGTATTCTGCATAGATGGAGCTTTGTCAGAACATTCTCACCTGAACATGCTGAAACATACTGTTCAATTCCTACAACTAAAATGCTATTTTTTAATTTGTTTTTTTTTTTTCTTGTCCCAAAATGGTTGATATTGTGTGGCCTGAAGAAAACAGGATATTGGGCAGATCTGTACAGATTTACGAGAAACTGCAGCTTCCAAAAATAAAACACAGTAAATCACTATGTGCTTAAAACAGGAATCACTGAGTGGCAGTAGCTCCATTTATCAACAAGATCTCTCCTGGACAGATTGTTATATTTTCCTCTACTACTATCCACAGGAGGAAAAGATATATATATAATTCTATTTTGTTCTTATGTTTGTTAACGTTCCCGTAAGTTGATTAGCTTTTCTTTTAGAACAATGCAAGGAAAGAAGCACTTTCTCTGACAAATTAGACATGGGACATGTTAAGGGTCATTCCCATAGCAGTGACAATAACAACAAAAGTTTTTAAGGTGGACACAAATAGCTGGTATTTTGATCTGAAATTACACCTTCAAAATCCCTGTGTCTACCTCCAACTCTGTACAAGTGCCATGAGTTACTGTCCATTCTCTATTGAGAAAACCAGGTCTGAGACCATTTAAGGAGTCTGAAGGGACACAAGTCCATGGGACCTGACAAGACCCATACACAGGTCCTGAGGGAACTGGCCGTGGAAGTGGCTAAACCACTATCCATCATATTTGACATTCCACTTAAGTTCCCACTGACTGGAAAAAGAGAAAAATAACCTAAATTTTTGAAAAGGGAAATAGGGAAGACACACAAAACTACAGGCAGGTTAGTCTCACCTCAGTGTCTGTCAAGATCATGGAACAGATTCTCCTGGAAACTCAGTGAAGACACATGGTAAATAAAGAGGTGATTGGCAACAACCAGCATAGGCAAATTTTTTACAGGTTTTGCTTCACTAAAGGCAAACCGTGCCTGACAAATTTCACCTTCTCTGGTGAAATAATAGCAGTGGTGGATGAGAGATGATCAACAGATATCATCAACCTGGACTGGTAAATAGCATTTGACACTGCCCCACACAAATTCCTTGTCTCTAAATTGGAGATATATGTGTTTGATAGATGCCCCACTTGGTGGATAAGGAACTGGCTGAATGGACACAATCAAAGAGTTATAATCAATGGCTCAATGTGCAAGTGGAGAGCGGTGGTGAATGTCATTCCTCAGGGGTCAAGACTGGGACCAGCACTTTTTGTCAGCTTTGTTAGCAACTCAGGGTTAGGGACTGAGTGCACCCTTAGTGGGTTTGCCAATGTCCCCAGTCTGTGTGGTGGAATTGACACACTGGACTTAGGGATGCCATCCAGAGGGACCTTGACAGGTGTGAGAGTTAGGCCCATGTGAACCTCAGGAAGTTCAATAAGGCCAAGTGTGAGGTGCTGCGCCTGAGTCAGGGCAGTCCCAAGCACAAATACAGGCTGGGTGGAGAATGGACTGAAATCAGCCCTGGGAAGAAAGGCTTGAGGGTGCTTGTGGACAGAAGGGTCAATATGGCTCAGCAATGTGCACCCACAGCCCAGAAAGCCAAACGTGTCCTGGGCTGCATCCAAAGCAGCGTGGCCAGCAGGGCAAGGGAAGTGATTCTGCCCCTCTGCTCTGCTCTCCTGAAACCCCACCTGGAGTGCTGCTGCATCCAGCTCTGGGCTCCCAGCACAGGAGAGACATGGACATGTTGGAATGAGTCCACAGAAGGCTACAAAGATGATCAGAGGGCTGCAGCACCTGTCCGATGAAGACTGGATGAGATAGTTGAGATTGTTCAGCCTTGAGAAGGCTCTGGGAAGGCTTTAGAAAAGCTTTTGGAAAGCTTTTCAGTACCTAAGGAGGGCTGGAGAGGGCCTTCTTTTAAGGGTGAAATGCTTTAGGATGAAAGAGGGTAGGTTTAGATTAGATATTGGGAAGAAAGCCTTTACTGTGAGGGTGGTGAGGCCCTGGAACAGGTTGCCCAGGGAAGTTGTGAATGCCCCATCCTTGGAAGTGTTCAAGGCCAGGGTGGATGGGGCTCTGAGAAATTTAGTCTATAAGACCATGTCCCTGTCCATGGCAAGGGGGTGGTAATTAGGTGATCTTTAATGCCTTGTCCCACTCAAACCATTCTATGAGCTATGATTTGGGTCTTCATATGTGAAAATAAATTTGGAAATAACATTATTTTAAAACACTTTATATTTTTTGTTTCTTATATTTTTTAGTTTATTCCTGTACTGACTTGGAGTGCCTCAAAATTACAGTTTTGCTTCACTACTCATGGGGATTTTTTTTTTTCATTCCCAGTCAGCTGGAGCAAATCAAATGTTGCTTAAGTTTATTTTATATGTCAGCACACCTAGAAGCTGAAAATCTGCTCCTGGGAAGATGACCTGGGAACATCTTAGGCTTTGAAAGCTTAGGAAGGCATTTTTTGTAAGAGTTGCTGCGTCAGCTCTCTGCTGCCTATTTGACAATTCCCTTGTGTAAGAACATTCTCAAAAGACTGGTTAAGCTAGTTTATAGCTGCTTTGTGGCACTGGAGAGAGCCTAAGGATTTCTGGGATTAGTTTAAAGTGGACTTGAAAAAAAAGACAGCCAATGGTCTTCTCTGTCTCCCCAGTTCCAAGTATGTTTATGAAGACTGAATATGTTTTAAAAATCAGAATAATATTTTAGCAATATATAAATATGAAAGGATGCCTCTGAATGCTTTCCAAAACCCTAAAATGGATGAAATAAATACCACATAAATGCCCACAGCTTAAATTTCCAATAAGCTGTCATAGAGGACAACACTGCAATTCATGATGTCACCTGCTTTTCCAACTGATTTCAAACAAATGACTCTACAGCCACTGCTATTACAGTGCATAATAAGTAAAGTTGGGAGGTCGTCAGGATGGATTTGATATTTCTCAGTCCATAACATCTGGACACTAATAGCAGTGCAGATGTTGTCTTATGCAACCACTGTCCAGGTCTAATTGTTTCTTGATCATCTCCTAGTGTTTTTCCACCCTAAAAATTAACTTTTCTACTTAATATTTAGCCTAAATCCTCTTTCCTGTTAATTAAGCCACATGCTTTTTTGTCTTAGACACAGGGATTAAGGCAAAATATTCCCCAAATGCTGACATAAGGTGGTACAGAACAACCTACTTGCCACACCCACACAACTCTAAGCTTGATCTCCCTCACAGCTATTGCAAGAAATTAACTCTGCCTGGCTTTGGCCAGGACAGATGGAGATCTGTGCTTCAACAGGCATATAGAGGCTTGGTAGAATAACATATCCTCACATAACATAACACAGCAGTGGCCAATTCATTTTAGTTAACAGGTCTCTGTTGCATGAATGAAACAGATTGTATTCCTCACTAGAAGAAATATGTGCCAGAAAATGAAGCATTTTGCAGTTTCAGCAATGGTGGATGGTTCAAGACAGGTTCTCTGACAGCTTCTTGTCCTTTCGAGACCACGGTAGCAAAATGAGCTGCCTTGTTTGCTGTGTAGTCCATCAGCATGGACTCCAAAGGAGGAAGAGTTGCACAAATGTTCATGATAAATGAGACAGAGACTTGGAGAGGAGCAGGATGGGCAGCAGAAGCATTCTATGTCTCCAGCACTCCAGCTGAATCTGCCTGAGCTTCTGTCAGGCTTTTTATCAATCACGTGGGCTCCCCTTGCAGGATGAGTCTGAGATCTCTGGGATTTTCTCTCCTTTGACGCAGAAGAATGAGTGACGTGGGCTGGTCATGCATCACCCGGCTTTGTCTCAGCAGCAGATCCGTGGGTTTCAAGGGAATTACCTCGAGTTAGTTAGGATCAGAGCAGTGAAGGAGGGAGTGATCCTGGATTGCAGGAGCAATATGCAGCCTGACACTTCTGAATTTGGTAGCCATGACATTGGTGCCATTGTGCTGCACTGGATCATATTTAGTGTTTTACACTTACTTTCTGTGTTAAAATTTAATAGAAAATCATAGGGTATTGAAACCCAGCGTAGAATCTCAGATTCACATAAATTTATTGCTGTAGAAAACTTGCCCATTTAAAATAAAAACTTGCTTATCTTAAAAGATAACTAGAGAGTTAATAACATTTTGTACGTTTAGAAATACAAAATGTTCTTCTAGCTGAGTGCGGCTTGGTTACCAAATCTCATCCAGTTTTGTCCTTCTTTGTTTATAGCATCCACACTCTCCTGGGACACTTGCAGGCAGGTGCAGACAAGGATTCTGACTGTTTACCTGCTCATTTCACAAACAAGTCCTTTTATTTATCGTGCACATCAATCAGCTCACTTCTCGGAACAAGTTAGGAACCCTCATGTATTGTTTTTCTGTATGTTCTTCTCTTAAAAACATTTATTTTGTACCTTTTTGTAAACATCTAGGCTTGCACACTGTGTATGTGAAGAAACTTGTGCGACTGATGATGAACATGAAGTGAGTGCGGGGTGAAAATAAAACCGCCAAGATGTTGTATTTAATAAATACAAAGTTTTTACTGCTTTAAAGTGTTTTCATGGCTACTTGCACACAACACTGAAGAAGACAATTGAGAAGAAGTGGAGTTCTTCAGTCAGCATTGCCACTTAATTTTTAACAGAGCTGTCTGAAGTAGGCATCTTGTAACACTCCCTCACATATCCATTTATTAGGTGTATTTACTTTTACCTCAACTCTGAGAAAAGACCCAGATGCAGAAGACTAGTCAAAAATCACGAAATTTGAAATAACTAGAAAGTCTGCAAAGTCTTAAACACATAACAGTATATACATAGAACAGTGTTATTCCTTGAACAGAGTATGCAGAAAATCTAAACAAAAATCAAAAATGCTTAGTCTGGGTAAAACGTCAGACACTGCAGGCCCTGAGTCAGTGAACTGAATAGGAATTTCTTGTTTTACAGAAGCTGAAATGTGGGTGGTTTTTTGTGTTTTTGGGGGTTTCTAATTTTTTTACCTTTTGGTGTTCAAGACTAGTTATGCACAAAGACTGAAGTTACTAAACAATATTTCCTTATTACATTTGCTAACTTAAAGGTCAACTGGCACATACCATTGATTTCTTTTTTTCAGATACTGTAGTTAAACAAGTTCTGCAATCAAATTTATTACAGGGGATTCACTGAATGCTTGAGCAGCACAGTAGGGTTTAATTTGGAGTGCAATCGATATTTTCAAAGCAATGCACAACTAAAATAAATTTGATACATACAGAACGGGACTCATGGTCATTGACATTTTCAATCAATAATGTTTTTGAAAAACAGCAAACAATATGTTTAAATCAACTACAAATTCATTGTTCTTGTGGTACAAAAGTAACTACTTCAGAAAAAAAAACCATGTAGGAAAACAAACACTCCTCCTTCAATGCCCTAACAAAGAGAGCTGTTATTATAGTAATATATATTTCTTATGGAAGAAGTAATAATCAGCAGTAAAGAGCAACAAAGGATGGTGGCCAAGGCCCCTTAATACTGATAGCTTGGAAGTACTCTAATCCTTTCCTTCCTGGTTTTCTCCAACTGCATGAAACTTTTCCCTAGCAACAAAAGCTATTCAATAGTCAACCAAATAAGTAAATTTCAAAATGATTTGTGTAGAAGATAGCACATAGATATAGGAATTTTATTGTCTATTTGAAGGAATTTGATATAATATGTGTATTTAACTTCTACTTTGATTTTTTTTATTGCAAGGCTGCAAAACAGGGTTGCCTTTTTATAGAGATCAGTTTAAATGGAAAAGGTGAGTAACCTTTGAATATACTGTTGAAAATACTTCAGGGATTCCCTGAAGATTGATATGACTTCAAAGTTGGCTCTGCTTCAAGTCAGAGGCTGGACCAGATGATGTCCAAAGCTTCGATCCAGGCTAAATTACTTTAAGATTCTGAATTTTGCTCTTCAGCTGACAGTCTTTAGGACTCTGCAGAAAAGGCCATATTAAAGAGAGACCAGCAGTACAGTGTTTAAAAGTTAATCTTATTTCTACAGATATTCCTTAAAAGACAGTAGCTGCACATTAAAAAAAAAAGGCATATATACTCAAATCCCTCTAGCGCCTGTATAACTGAAGAAAGGGAAGTTGGTTTCAGTTTAATAAAACCATTGGAAAATTCAGTTTTGCTTTAGTACTGTGGACTGTCCTTGTCATATAACTTTTAATATGTGAGATATCAATAATTTCCACTGTTTGTTAATCTCATGGGGAGAACTATGGAGGGTTTTCTTCCAGATCTCATCACCTACAACAAGTTTTGCAACTTTGAATATGAAATGTTTCTTGTCATAAATTGACAGTTCTTGTTCCACCCTAATCCCTTGAGGCTCTTCTAAAGAAAAAGGAAATGTAGCAGTCAAATTGTATGATATGAAGTGACAGCATGATTTGTAGCATTTAAAAGATGGCTGCTATTATTATTAGACAATTTGATAGAGTGGAAAAATGTAATTTTCTCTTTCTACATACACTTTAGTTCAGTTTCAGTAACTGAGTTCTATTTTACTTGTATTTTATTCATTGGGAAATTTGTCCCTACTTCCATGAAAATAGAAAATCTCTTATGTCAGAACATTTTTATAGCCCTTCTTTACAACTCCCTACATTTTCACACCATTTGCCATTCAGGCAAATTCATGGGGAAGCCCAGTTTTAGATTAAATATTGAATGGTGTATACTTAGATGGTGATGCCTGGAACAGAATGAGTTGTGACAAAGGAATATGGGTTTGAGAGGACAGTAACTAACTCCTTTCCCATGAAATATTTGGTCCCCTGAGTACAGGTGAGTAGCTGAAAAGTGGGTCACCTTGACATATCCTACAGATATCTGGCTGAAGAACTTCAGGACTAAATTACTCATCCTTCTGATCTTTTATTTTTTTCCCCTCACCAAATTCAAAGGAAACACATCTTCAGTTTTTGGTACTTGACAACAGATGTCATAGGAAGAATTCCTGAATTTCCATGATTTGGGGAACTGACCTGCTACCAGAAGGGATAAGACACATCAAAAAATACTATATGCACCATTCACTACATGAAACTTCCTTCAAAATGCCTTCCCTAAACTGATCAAACTGAATATATTTAAAATCATAAGATGCATGTGATATGTGAGTCAGTCCAAACCATCCACAGCAGTCATGATGCTGCCTCCATTGCACTAAAGTCAATACAGAAAATGAATCAGGAAGAGAGAACCACCTGGATCCATGTGTTGTGTGTCTCTTTCCTCAGAAATTAGTGTTAAAATATAGTAAAATTAATTGACAGCTGGAGTCCGATGTGTTTTTTATGGTTTACTTCCATTTTATTTCACTGATTTGATTAGAGCTACACTGGGTTACTCCTGAATTAGTTTTTCATTAAAATATGTCAGTTTTACTCTCATTGAGGAAGTACAGACAAGTTAATGGTGAACAAAGGGTCCAAAAGTGCATGGCTGGTTCTCAGTTTCTCTGCTGATCTGCATCTGCCTTACTCTAACCCTTTTGGAAACTGAACTGCATAAAAGCAGTGTGAACAGTCAGTTTTCAGGCTTCAATTTCACTTAAATTATAAATAAAACCCAACAAATACCAAAAGATCTGACAAATAGAGGGAACAACTTTTTAGCCATTTTTAATCCAGTAGAGGACTTTGGATCACTGCAAAACTAAAACAGTAAAGGATGACTGAAGTTTCATTTTGCAAATCAATCATTTTCCTTTATACTTTAAAAAAGACAATCTCTTGTCTCACTGATAAATGGCAAAATATTGCCCAGAACCTATAACATTTCCCAGTGTTCAATTTAACTTATTGTACTGAATGTATTTACTATAATAGACAGCAAAAGAGAAAGAAACAAGACCCGTGAACAGAAAAATTATAAAATAATTTGAAGAAAGGGACATTCCTGCAAAACACAACATCCATCAAAAGTAACGCTGCCACATTTTCCCAACATGAAAAGCAGCAATCAAAAAGCTGTTGCCAAAATGTTTTCCATATTTCCTCATATCAGTGAAACTCATATTCCTTATTTATGTAATAAATACTTAATAAGTCTGTCTTTAGAAACTGTTGCTACCAGTTACTACAAAAAATGACCAAGAGCTGATGTGGACAGGCTCAAAATGCATGTGCAATGTATATGCACATTATCTCTTGGCTCAGGACTAGAGAGACAGCACACCCTGAGAAAAAAGTCCCCTAAGAGGGGGAATCTATTGTGAGCCAACCAACTACTGCCAGCAGCTGACCTAGGTGTGATAACTACCTCTGTTTGAAAGTACAGCATGTCTGGGAGCCCTGGAGAGAAGGTGTCTTGAATTTCTCATTAATCTGTGCGTAGAACAACAGTAAGAGCTAAGCCACAACTAGATGAATGTGGTACTTCATCTCTTCCTGCCAGCCACAGGAATGCCTTCCCTGCAAGAAAGCTGGGAGCTGCATTCACTTCTCCTGAGTGCTAATTACATTTCTCAGTTGCAAGGCAAATGTCTTGCAAAATCCAAGTAAACATGTGAGATACCAAATGTGTTGTATAAATGTCTAATAAATCAGGGAACTTTTTCTGCAAAGTTTGACTATGAAAAAGTAGTCCATTATTCAGAAGCTGTGGCTGTAAGCTCTGCAGTCATTTTATTATCACACGTAATTCTCTAAACTTTTAATAGGAGTGGTGCAGCCACAATGAGAGTATGCGGTTAGACATGAAAGAAACAGCACAAGTCCAGTTCAAAGATGAACACAGAGATATTTTGGAACGTTGTCTTTCTGTTTGAGTGTTTTTTAATTAGACTAACAGTATAGGTATCATGAAAATAGACCTTGTTTGGAAAGAGCCACAGTCTGTAATGAAATGTGCTTATTCTTGACCAGATGTGTGCATATGTGTTGTTGACCTTTTTGTTCTGATCTATGTGACCTTCAGATATTTTAATCTGATCTCTAGAGCTGATACCAGATAAGCAAGGTCTGTGTGATTTGTGTATACTGTTTGTGAACTAAAATTTTTTCAGAGGTATTTTTTTTAGGAAGAAAAAGGGACAAAATTAATGTGTGGGAACTTAGTAAAGGACGAACAGAAGAAATATTGCCTGACAAATATTCCTATACTTTTTCTACCCTCAATAGGGTTATTTTCAATGCCATATGTAACTCTTCCTAAATTTCTCACTATCCACGATGGAAGTGGATATACCCAAATAGAATATATTTTGCTGTGAACAATGAAGAAAATGCTATGCAGAATGAAGCTTTAAAATAAAAGATTTCCATGAAGGCTCTTTCCAGATTATGGATTCCAGACATTAAAGCGCTGTTTTAAGCTCTCTAAGTCCCTACCAGCTGTGTGACAGGACCATTTTGTGAGAAACAACATTTAACTGCGTAAAACAATCTCCCCCTCATCTCTCTCTGTGCTGATAACTCAGTTGTGCTACAGTGCAGTTACTACTGCATTACCCACTTATGTGGAAAAGCAGAATTCCCTTTACTGAGGTAATTAGTGCAGTAAGTAAAGGCCGACTGCAAAGCTGAAATCAGACTGGATGATCACGGTGTTACCCCTAAGTCCTCCTGAGCCTGACTTTGGTCACATTTCAAGATGGTAAAGTACTGCCCCAGGCCTTTGGGGACAAAGTACAGCTAAAGCATTCAAACACACATAATGAAACTGTTCAGCAGCTGGATATAAATTAGTCTAGAAAGACAGAAAACAAAATTAACTGTAATTTCATAATAGTCCACAAAGTCAGTAAATGTCTGAGAACGCTAAAAATAATACTATAATTTCAGCTACTGCTTCCAAGACAAAGTTCCATTTTCAGAGCTAAAACACCAGCCACCTGAGAAACATGAAATTGTTGCACAAGAATATGCTCTAACTCAGAAAGAAATACAACAAACTGCCTACTTATATTCAGATCAGGCACTCTCAACAGATGTTACACATAGGATCAATATTGAATTGTAGTCACCCTGATACCCCACAACTGTAATGATGATCTAAATAAGCAAAGAATAAAATAAAGCAGGGGACCAGATGGATATTTCTTTATGAAAGCTATTTCAGATACTGCAACGTGACAATGATGATGAGCCCACCACACTTAAATAGGTTTTGCCAATAAGTTGGGCACCCAGAGCATATGTTTGAAATAACAATCAGGAATAGTAATTATTGTTTAGAAGGCACAGCACTGTGACAGAGAACACACAGCATTTTTCATTACAGTGAAAACCAAGTTGTTAAATTGTTTAAACCCAAGAAGCTAAGGGATTAAAGATGTGAAACTCATAACCTACTCTCATATTACTCTTTTGCAGCCAAATGTATCTGTCCGGGGCAGATTTTAACACACATGTGACAAAACATCTACTGAAACCAATCTTTGCTAAAAACTCCTAAAATTCAAAGGAGGAATTTCTTTGGTGTTAGTGGCAATTTTATGAGTGAGTGAAGCCATAGGCATATGGACACAGAGGAAAGTAAGAAATGGTAAATATTAGACAAAAATTTAGAAAAACATTTTCTAGTGGAAAAAAAAAAGTATAAATTTTAACATAGTTCACAAATTGTTTCTAAGAATAGCATTCATCAATATTCTGGGATTTTTTTGGTACAATATAGCACAATGTTCTCCTGAGTGGGGTACATTAGCATGCCTAGCTGTGCAGTCTGGAAATTGTAAGGAAGTTGCCTACTGCTAGATTTTTTGTTAGATTCCAGAGGAGGATGTGTCTTACACTTTCTTCTCCTCAAGGCAGTTGCCCGTTAATCCATTCTCTTTAGTCTGCATATTGCTTACAAGATGAATACTTAGACTGTTTTTCATAACCAGCTTACTGTTTTTATTCTGAGACATTGCTCTACATCACTTGTTACATAATTTTAAGAAAGTATGATTTTGAAAATAACAACAGTAACAAAAAAGCTAAATCTACCCTTATTTAGGGTGAGATAATCCTTGATTAAGGAATGTGATCTGACTTCAGAGTAGAATAAAAACCCTTCCAGTTCTTTCCAGTCCCTTCTTGCACACAGGGCAAGCCAGGGACTCAGCCATGACCGTCTTCTGGACTTCAAGTGAATGGGAAATTTTCTTCATGTCAGATGATTCAAAGTGCTCCAAGGGAGTACATGTCTAAAAACACACCAACTTTTCAAGGTAGCCAGCTGTTTTAGGAAACCTCAAATCAATGTGCAAGTTTACTTGTGATAGCAGTGGCCAGAGTTCCCATGATTTAGAGAAGAGTTTAGTGGTTAAAGCATTTTTTTCAGGGATCAGGGAAATTTGAGTGCTGTTCCCACCTTATGTGACATCTGTACTCCCACCTAGAACTGCTCACCAGAGAACCACTAAACCAACTTTTCAAAGACCCAAACAATTACTCCACAACTAGAAAAAAATAGAAAATAACAAAAATTAAAATGGGACAAACTAAGCAAACAGCTATTTAAAGGTGTGCTCGAGGACGCTACTTTTTCAGTAGCTGCTGTTGATACAAGTACACTGCAATCTGCAGTGTTATGTAGAGAGACCTGAGCTAGCTGTAAACAAACTCTTCTACCATCAGCAGTCTGATCACAGCAGCATGGAGCCCTTAGGTTGCCATGCCTTTACAACTCGAAAATAATTTTTCTGAAACGTGAAATTGTTCTTTTTCATAAGAAGGATTTTTCTCTCTAAAAGCCTGACAAAAACACTGATAATGCTTTACTTTAGTGTTTGATTTACCCCTGGTGCAGGCAAATCTACAGTCAAGGAAAATGTAGTTCCTGGCAATTCCTAACATGGGGCTTGAGGCAAGTGAATGTCAGTTGTGGTCCTGGCTATTCATATACCACAGATAAGAGGGCAAAATTTTGTGATCTTGGGCAGACAAAAACCAAGTAGGAGTAGTAGTAGGTAGGAAATCCTCATGTTGATGTTGCTGCTTAAACTTTTATGATATAACAGTCTCCAGAGAGTTAAGGTTAATTAAGCCAAGGAATAATATTTTTGGACCTTTCAGGATGGAGCACAGCAGTTTCAAGCTCACAGATTCAAGCTCAACTGCAGGGAACTGGAGCCTCTTCCCTTTCAAGAGAGAGCCTTCACACAGTGGTCTGCTGTGTATTAACTGAACTTTTCTGACTGCTCTAATGTCAACAATCTCTCAGCTAGACACAAGGCTTCATGCAGAGAGAAATGTCACTGGGATGGGGAAGGAAGGCAGAGCCATGCCTAGCACAGCACAGAGTAAGTGTGCTGACACTGTGCAGGCATGGAGCACTTCACGTCTGATTACACTGCAGCATTCCTGCTGTTTTAATAAGACTTTTCCTCTTAGAAGAAATAACTAATGGTGTCACGTTGTGGGGTGGCTTTTTCACAACTCTCAACAGTTGACAATGCTAAATGACTTTCACCAGTGACCTGAATTAAACTCAATGAGAACCTAATAGCCACAATGTCAGAGGCCCTCTCTGTGCATGTACAGCTTCACCTGTATCACCTGGGGCAAGTAATTTAACTCACATGAACACAGAACTGCCGGCACTGAATTAATTCACCAAATTGACATTTGTATGGATGCCACACTTCAAATGCTGGACTTTATCTACCCTCACTACTTCTTTGCTGCTGTCATCCCTGAATAGCACACATATTGGAACTGCAAATCAGTGATGTCAAAACCATTTATGTAAAAGAGCATATTTATTTAAAAGCAAAATCATTTATTTGAATAGAACACAAAATTTCATGGCCTGGAAAACCTCACAAAAGCATATAGGTGTTACTATTTTATAGTCAGAGGCGCTGAAGAAAATTGAAATTCAGACTTTGCCTTTGCCTGTTCCCATCCTAGATAATTTTTATACCATTTTAAAGCCCTCCCAAGCTGCTCCTTTCAGTGTAGCCTGTTCCACTCACAGGAACAGGTTTCTTCTGTTTTTCTCTGGCCTGGGTACCACCTGCAGGTCTCTCTACTGCCCTTCTACTTTTCTTTCCTCTCTTTTCACTTCTCCTGTTCTACTGTACTTCCAGGAGTTTTTTACCTCATGTCACTGCCAGTCTGTCTCCTAAGGCACTCAATCAGCCTTAGGAGTGGAAGGGGATCCTCCCCTGGCTGGCTGCAGCCTCTGGAAGTGCCAGCTCGGCCCGGTGGGCGGCCGGCGGCCAGATGGCAGCAGCAGGACATTTTTACAAACTGTGATTCTTCACTGTGCCTGGGGAAAGGGTGAGCTTGCAAGACCCAGAGTACTTGGTTCTGTTTATGTACTTGTATTAAAAATTAATGTTGGAATGATTTGTGCAGCTGTACTGTTTTCAGTGCAGTTTGCCCGAGTCCTGAGTATATTAAATTATAATATGTTAACATATTATACTATGTAAAAGCTAAAAATAATGTTTTCAGTAGAAAATTACACCATATGATTTTTTTTTGTTTTTAGCTTTGAATTTTGTCAGAAATTCTGATTTCAGGCTGTGGCTAAGCAGTATGAATCTGTGAATAATCTGGACAGAAACTCAGGTTCACCTGTGCTTTGATGTAAGCCCAAGACACGTGTTTTCTGGTGTTTCCTGGGGATGGAAGGCAATGCAGCAAGCTGTGACAGCAAACCCAGACTTGTTCAGACCCAGGACACCAAACGGAAACCTGGAGGTGGAGCTGCAGGCAGGTGAAGGGGTTTGTTTTGTGCCAAGTCTTACGAGCTCTGAGCGATCCCTTCATACCTGGAATAGCTCAGCTACCCTGATGGCATAAAAGGAGCAGGATGGCTCTTGTGGCAGTGTTTGAAACAGGAAAAGGTTTAATAAGAAACAAAATAACAAAGCTCTTTACAAGAAAAGTCGTGCCAGGCAAGAGATGCTTGCTCCTGCTAAGCACCCCACAAAAGCGATTTTTCTACTAAATCACCCAGGCCTCTTGACCTCTGTCCAGTCGAACAGCCCCAGGTCTGAAGTGAAGTCCAAATGGTCCTATGAGGTGTCCCTGTACCAAATTCGGAGAGAACTTTTTGGGGTCTTTGCCTTTTTTAGCAGACAAAGGATATTTGGAAATTCTCTTGTAATTTGGTCACCCTGTCAAAAGGAGGCACGTTCCTACAGGCAGGGAGTAGGCAAATCCCAGTGGAGAAATCTGCTCCATGATCAGAGCTCTGTGAAGAAACCACGTGCAGAATTAGAGATCTCGGATCTTGCAGAGGATGTGGAATCTCAGCACACTCAACAGAGGGAAAGCACAGCTACAAAACTAAAAACTTAGATAGGACTTGTATAGTGTTATAGGAACTGGCATCTCTGTTTAATTTCTTGCATGGAAAAAACTGGAAGATCTTGCAGCACAGAAATGAACAGACTATCTTAGACTTCAATAATGAATGGACTTAATCTACCTTTATCTAGATTTTGCTTTTTTTTTTTTGTTAGAACTTTCAACAAGGGTGATGATTAAGTATTCAAAACAGCATATTACACTCCAGACACACTTCAGCTAAGAGCTCCTGTATCTGGATACTTAGAATTACTCTTTATTCTGTTTCAGGCCCACACAGTTTCCCTGATCCATTGCTCAATCTGCCTTTCCTGTCTTTTGTTCACAATCCTTTTACTATTGTAAAAGGCTCCCTTTGACTAAGACACGACCTCTGTTTTTCTAAATCTTCTTTCGAATACCGAATGCACTTTGGCTCCAGGTTTCAGATGATTAGGTAAAATCTTTCTTGCCTCTTTGAGTTCCTGTAAACTCATTTCACCACTAAAGGATATGAAATTCTTACTGAAGGTAACTCTGAGGAACTCTGGTTGGAAAAAACTATGGTGGAAACAGTGAGAAGAAGACCCTGCAATGTTGCAAGGCTTTGATTCACCAGCTCAGCACTTCATCCCATCCTAATCTATGCTATGGTAAAATACCTTCGCTCACACACAGAGAAACACTCATATTTCAGCCCAAAGGACAAAGGAAAATATATGTAGCTTTAGGTCAGTGAAGACAAGATGTGAAGCAGTTTGCCTAACCTTTCTGGAATTTAAATTGTTTTGATACTAAAAGGAAGCAGTCTAAAAGATAAGAAATCAAGTACATTCCGACCTTACTTTGAAAATTCAAGACGCTCCTACCTCTGACTAGCCATCAATTGAAAATGAAGTTCAATTTATTATTTAATAAAATCCATTTTCCTATGACTTTATTTTGAATGAGAATGACCTTACTTCTTTGAGCAGCAGGCCTTTTTGTAGCATTGTGGTTACTTCTCTGTTCTGCATCCCTTGATGTCCATTGAACATTACTTTTCTCCTTCTCAAGCTGACTGCATTTTTGTTCAAACTATCTGAAAAACAAAGTTTCCTGTTTCAATTTCTTTGAAGACCTCAGCAGTAGACTCAACTGCAAGTTAAGTAGCTGGCCTCCAGTAACCAAGGTCAGACCTTTTAGAGCCACCTGAATTTTTTTCAGTGGATGCATAATAATATCAAGAGAAGTCATGGATATACCCTTCAAAATCTGTTTCTGTTCTCATCTGAAGATTTTCAAATGCATTTCCCCTGTGTTCCTTGAAGTCAGCTCTTGGTAAAGAAAGTTTTAATATTTTGTGGGAAGTATAAGCTCAAGGCAGATTTCCTAGAAGGAATGGATACACGTTGGTCCAAAAACAAGTCAGTGTTTGAAGCTTTTCCATCTCCTTCTCCCTAGATAGTTCTAACACTCTTATCACTTTTACATCAAAGTGCTTCATAGCAAGTCCTTCATCATCTTCTAGTTTGATCAAAACAAACCTGATTTTGATCTTCCCCATATGGTAGCGAAAATTAGGAAGTCTGTGCAAAATGATTTAAATATTTCATCCATGGGAAGATGATTGTTTCTGTCAGTGTCCCTTCTACACCTGGGCGGCATGTGAATTTACATAGATTCTTTTCAATCCAAAATATAGCTCCTGCTTTCAACAACTAAAGCTTTGCAAAATGGCTTCTAGCTGAGGCAAACTTCCAGCTCTTTTTTGGCTTGGAAGTTCATTTGGTAATATTAGCCTATGCACATGAAAAGGTGTGGTAATGCAGAGGCTGGATTAAGAAAGGAAACACTTTAGATATGGTGAGTCATATCCTAAGCAGCTGGTTGAGGGAATGTATACTATTCCTATTAAATTTATTGGAAAAAGTCAGTGTATCACTCCTTACAAACATCTAAATTTTTATTAAATTTAATTTGAATATAGGAAAGTCAGGCTAAGAAATATTTAAGCTGATGCAGGAGTAGCCAGAAAAATAGTAGAAATTTTATCACCTACAGCAGGAAATGAAAACAGCAAAACATCACTTTTGATTCAACACTAAACTTTCTTCTACAGTTCAGTTTTGTCCTGGACTGAGATTTCATCTAAAGATGTAGGAGTGTAGGACATATTAGGTGTTCTATAGGGCCCAGAGTTACTAATATAACAATTATATGAGTTTCTGATTTCATTAATGTTTCATCTGAGAGTTTCCACTAGTCATCAACAAATTAAGTTTTCAACCAACACATTTTAATGAGGGAAAAAAAAAAAGGAGATTCTATGGAAAGAAGCCAATCTCTCAACAGAAAAGTGTTTCTTCATAAAGCTGGTATTATATTGTAAAAAAATTTTGAGTAAATTCTTGGAAGAAACCTTTCTTATTATCCTTGGGTTGGAGACATTAAGTAATAAATAGAAGTGAGTAGAAAATGATAACCACCCTATTGCCACTTTAAACCGACCTTTACATTTTATAGCAGGGGTCCAATTAAGTTGCACAGAATTACTTAAAACCTCCATAACAAGGGTATTATTGTCTATTGAGCTCTAAAGGGTTGTAGAGTAATTTCTTTGCCATATGTTCCAGCTTCATTAGAACATTCTTGCTTTCATTCTCACTTGCACTGGCTTGCATTATATTGAACCTGAAGTTAGTGCATCTATCTTCCATTGTGTTACCAGAATGCCAACTAGTGAAATAAATTAATTTTCAGGTAATCTTACCTTCAAATAAAATGATGCAAAAAAAGTTAAAATGACGAGCTTCTAAAATTAACTGTGCGTAGGCTTTAGGTACCCATATTCAAAATCCAGAAATTCTCCTACAGTGTGGCTACATTTTGAGGAGGCAAACTTTTGTTTGAAAATTCCTCAACTACCTGCATGCACATGGACATCTCTGCCCAAACTTCCTGGAGCCTCACTTTTGCTGGGGATCCGGTATTGAGTCAAGTTTTCACCTGTACCAGGCATGGAAAATGAAGCTCTTCAAAGCATCAACTGCTGTGCATCACAGAACACAAAATCCTGTGGTTTGGAAACAAACAGTCCTCCACAAAACCAGCATATGATAGTTCTGCAAGCAACAGAGCAGATAATGAATTTCTGTCTTGTCAGTAGATTTCCAGGTCCAAGCTGCTCAAGGTCCTTCCTCCTTACTCTGAGGTCCTAGATAAATTCTTGCATCCAAGGGTTCTCTAGTGCCAAGTTAGGGTTGAGCTCAACCCTTCAGGGAAGTCCACAGACACTCCAAGTTCTCTGCTTGACTTCCTGTTTGAAATACGCTGGTAGGAATTAATGTTTTTAAAATCTTCACCTCTGTCAGATTTGGCTAAAAGCTGTTAGTGTGTAATTTGTTGGAAAATAGACATACATTTATACACATGTGCACAGAAAAAAGCCATGGTTTCCACTGTGAGTCAGTTTGCAGATATATATTACACAATTAATATGCTTATTTTCTATGATAACTTCAATAGAAATTCTTTTTATGTAAAATAACAGGCAATTTGGTACTTTAATGTTGCAAATTTCTCATACTGCTTTGAACATATCTCCACTTTCATTTTTACTGTTTATATTCTTAAACTGCTGCAAAGTCAGTTACCTTGTCAGCTCCAGTTAAATGCAACTTCTTGCTAAACTCTGTTTTCAGTAGAGACCTGCATCTTCAAATGTTTGAGAAAAAGTGCAGAGAAATATTGGGAAAAAATAGTTTGATGGTTATTGATAGGTGTTTATTAAAATGTATTTGTCATCTCAAACAACAATCATAATTACAATTTGTAATCTCCAGTGGTTTGAAACAGCAGAGTAGTTTCTTCCTTTTCTTTCTTCCAAATGTCATAATACGATTAATTCAGTATTGAGGTTTTGTATCCCTGTGGGATGTGATAAGATAATGGTTTTACAGACAGACCTAGTTAGACAGAATCAGTTTGCAGACTGTTTTTGTAAATATTAACAAGAATCCCCTCCAGACTACCAAAGCACTGGCTTGTCATTTGCACTGCCTGTCAGTGAAATGTTTTGGTGGCTTAGGCACAAGCAGGCACAAATTAATCAGGTTTAACTGAGCTACATCCTAGCTAAATCCTTATCTTTTGCAACATTGATTTCAATGCCTAGAGTAGTTATTCATATATCTTATCATTATTCAAGACCCTTTGGGGGAGTACCCTAATTTCGTAAACATATTATGCTTTTTTGGAAGGAAAAGTGAAACATATGCTGCAGGGGGAACCTTTATAATTTGCTTTGCTTTCAGATATGCTGAGCTACTAGTACTTCATAAGTTTAAAAAAAAAATCCCAATGTGCACAATTATTTTCTGGCAAGAAACTGTTATTTTTATCCAAACAGATAGCCGAGATCTAGAGCTGATCCTCAGAAACTGCAGGCCACTTTCCCAAAGTTTATTATCATAGAGAGACCTGGCCTGACTCTCACCCTCTACCCAAGTTCCATGCATGATACTCAGGGCAAAGGGAGGAGCTGATGTTGGAAAGCTACTGTTTTCATTAAAGAAGGACAGGAAGTTCTTTGAGCACTGATAACCATGATGGAACATGATGGTGCATGGGTTTATGTGTCAGGACTCACTGATTGGAAACTTAGAGAAAGAACCAATTCTAATTCCAGTATCTCTACAGCTCGTGTTTATTAAACCTTTTCCAATGTAGAAACTCCAGTAACAACAAGCAGGGTTACACTGGAGGATTTCCTTCAGTTTAAGCATCTGTTTCTTTAGCTTCCCTAATTCCCTCTCAAGAAACTTGGGAAAATTTATAAAAATACATACATCCTTATGTAAGATTTGATTGAAACAAGCAATTTGATTGAAATAGGCTTACTGATTCAAAAGATGGGAGAAGGGATGGCTCTGACAGAGGCAGACAACATAATAACATAAGCCCTGTTCCCTCAGGAAGAAAAGTCAAATAAAGAAATCCTGTTCTTTCCTAAACCAAAGAGAGAACTGTCATTTCTTCTATTGAGGTCAGTAACCACAAGCCTGGGATGAGCTGGGAGATAAGCACAGTTTGCAAGAGGGAAGGACCCAAGCACAAAATATCACCACTTGACCAGAAGAATATTTTCAAAACTGAAGGAGATGAAAGATGCAGAGAACCAGGGACAAGAAAATCACTCAAAAGCTTTGAGATTAGGGAGACAGCAGGTAGGAATTTGGGCAGGCTAAAGTAAGATATTAAAAAGATGATGAGTCATGGACAGGGCAAAAATCCTGCCTCTGAGAGAGCAGAATAAGCTGAAGATCACAGCAACATTTGGAAGTAATTATATTGAATTTATATGGGCAGAATTCTTGTTATAGTGCAAAGTTTGTGACAGAGAAGTAGAAAATAGCAACAGGGCTAGATGGAGTAGGATGGGACCTTGCTGATGTCTGCATTAGGGAATGTTACCTGTATCAAACTGAAGATTATTTTTTTCTTGTGCAGCAAGGGAACGCGTTGCATGATTTTTTTAATGCTAAAGGGAAAGGGATATGGCTTTCCCGTCATGTCCTCTCTATATTACCTTGTAATATCTTTTTGTTTCATTTCTTATTTATAGATTTTTATTTTTTGCCTTTTCAGATCTATTCCACTTCTCTGTTTCTCTTGATTTTTCTTGTTTTTCAGTGTTGACTGCAGCCTGTACCCAGCCTCTCAGTTCATTTCATGCAAAACCAATCTGAAATGTCACCGAAAATTGAAAAAAAAAGAAAAGAGGAAATTGTTGTTTGATCTTATCTTTCCTTTCCAGATGTATTTTTTCTCACATTGTGTTTATCATTTCATTGACTATCATTTCCTGCCTTGCCTGCATCACCCGAGGTGAATTTGGTGATTACTGTTCATGTGATTAATATTTTGAATAAATGAGACAACCCAAGTATTTTGACCAGATTTCAAAAATATTTTACTGTGTGAGTCAGAAATACTACATTGATGGCCTTGATGGTCAGGCATTTCTTTACACACAGGCCAGTAAAAGTAAAAATTTCCCAAAATGTTACTGCTCAGTTAAGTATTAATAGTCAAAGACCGTACAGGAGGATTACAAGGAAAAACAAAAACAGACAAAATGAAAAACAAAACAAAGGTAACAAAGAAAAAGAAAAAGAAAAAGAAAAAAAAGAAAAAGAAAAAGAAAAAGAAAAAGAAAAAGAAAAAGAAAAAGAAAAAGAAAAAGAAAAAGAAAAAGAAAAAGAAAAAGAAGAAAAAGAAAAAGAAAAAGAAAAAGAAAAAGAAAAAGAAAAAGAAAAAGAAAAAGAAAAAGAAAAGAAAAAGAAAAAGAAAAAGAAAAAGAAAAAGAAAAAGAAAAAGAAAAAGAAAAAGAAAAAGAAAAAAAAAGAAAAAGAAAAAGAAGAAAAAGAAAAATAAAGCCAAATCCAACAACAAACCAAAACTCCTCTCTCCCATATTCCTTAATAACCTCTCTCCCATATTCCTTAATAAATCCTTACCGTTGTTATTTTACCGTCTCTATGGAACATGATGAAAATGGGTGCTACTTTTAAAATTAAGATTATGACAGATGTCTTGATGTAGGTTTGAACTTGTAACTTTCCTTTTCTTTGTTTACTGATCACTTGAATAAGTAATCTGGATGTTCTTACAGGACTCTCCTGGGTGGCTGCTGTTTGCACTGCCCATTAAATGTAAATAGCAAACACCCACCAAAACCTCAAAAAAAAGTCAGATTACAACTACTTGTACTAATGCAAACTCCCCTCATTAAAGGGCAAATTTACTTGAGAGGAGACACCAAGCTTTAAAAGGACTGATGGCTGACACTGGGACAGGGACAAAGCAATTCAAAAATGCTGTGCAGTCTCAGTCCAGAAACAGCAGGAGAGCCAGGAGAGAACTTTGGTGGTTTTGGTTTTGTGGTTATTTTTTTTTCTTTTGCCTAGCCTGTTCCCTGGGTTGAGGAAAAAGACACTGTAAATTATTATCAGTCAACAATCTGTTATTCTGAACAGAGGCATTTGGCTGACAAAGTTTGAGTTTTAAGACACCCAGCAAATGCACAGTCATAATTCATTTTCCACACTCCCTTGAGAAGTCACCTATCCCAGCCCTGCAAACAAAAGAGTAACATAGCATCTTACTTTTAGAAAAGACTCTTCTTAAATTAAAAAATAGAGGAAATACTAAAAATACATGGAAATAAAGGCACAGGGCTTAAAATATTAATTGCAGAATCATTCCCTCTTGCTTTATTTTCATAGATCAGCCTCTGTTCCTGAGGAAACAGGAGAAGAAAGGCAGCAGGTAGCCAGAAGCAGAGAGTCAATGCTCTCACTTGTCACTGTCAGTGCCTGCTGTGTAGGGAAAATACCAGTCTGCCAAGAGCCAGCAAAAGCCTCAAGGGGGCAAAGTATTCCTAATGGCTGTGAAACTTTGGAGGCAAACAAAAATATGAAAGGGCAAAAGCCCTGCATTTTCCTTGTGCACTCAGGCAGACTTTTCTCAAATGTCTTTGAATAGTTTTTGTTTCAAAATAATTTTCAGTGTATGTTGTAAAACTGCTGTGAGCTCCAGAGGATGCAGAATATACCTGGGTTTTTCTTGGAATTTGCAAACCTGGTGTTGAGTGCTTCCTATAGGGCAATTAACACAGCAGAAGGGTTCCAATTAATGAACTTCAGAATGTTGGGGTTTGTGTTTTGTTCAAGGACGATCTAATATTAGTGCCTAGAACACTGGAAGCATGTTAAATCTTATCCAGTACCTTCATTGTGACAGCAACCCACACCAGGACATGCAGTGCTGTAAGGAGCCCCCAGCAGGCACAGACTGCACAACCCTGCCCTTAGATCAGTCTCCTCCTGCTCTTCCACCATTGGAAACATGACCAATAAAGAATTGTATGCCATTTTCAGTGTTTTCCAATTTTTACCTGCTGTAGGCCAAAAGATAAGGCTTTCAGCACACAGACATCTAGAATAAGTCTTTTGATCTAAGGATTCTCCCCCTACAAAGAAGGGAGTCTATGTCTGAACTCCCAGGGGCAACCCAATCACACGGGGTTGTCTCCCCTCTTTTCCTTCACTCCAGGTTTTTTAAGAAAAGGTGAACATTTTTTAAGAAAAGATGGAGACAAATAGTGGCACCTCTTACTACATATTAGGGATATAGGGCATGGTTGTATTTTGCTCTAATGTTAAGTACAAAGCTGATTGTGTGGAGGGAAGCTTTCAGAAAAAGACAGGTATGAGAAGGAACGAGATATGTACCACATAAAATGCTCTGGCAGAGCCTGGATTTTCACCAAGAACTTTCACTAGGATATTTTGCCATGGTAGTATGAATCAATCTAGCTGCACTAGGTCCAAATTTCCCCTAGCATGGGAACAAAATCTAAGCTTCATCTCTGAAAACAAATGAGAAAGCAGTGGGCAGAAAAGCTCTCTGAAGTCCTTCACTCCAGGTAAGTTGAGTTATTTTATAAGACAAATAACTTGTCTTATTTGGGCGTCCTGAGATTTGAGTAATTTCCTCATTTTTCCAACACTGTGGCTCATACACAGTTCTCATAAACATTTTCCTCTTAGCTTCAATATATACTTTTACTATTCTAGTCTCATAGACAGTTTTCTGGGAAGAGTGGCTCACTCCTCTCTTCTTAACCAAGCAAGCACTGCAAATTTCTAGCTTGTTCAGGGAAAGGTAATTCCATCTTTTTGTCATTATTCTTCTCAAACAACTACAAATTAAATCTCATCCCCTTGAGAATTTTGCAAAATGGATGTGACACAACACATTATTTTGAGCTCATTTTTAAAATCAGATACTTCATTCTTACCTCCACTGACTATCAGGGATTTTATTCAGCTCCTATGATAGGCCAGGAAGGCCTAATTCTGCCTTCAGTAAATATCTGAAACTCTAAGCAGATGCACTTGGCAGCACAGTAGCAGACTGGAAAGTTCTCTAGATGCAAAGTTTCAATTTAATACATGGTTTGATAAGACACAAGAAATGGCTGGAATCATGAGGAAAGAGGGAAAAGTCATGAGAGGCTATGAAGAGGAACGTAAATGAGTGGAGATCTGTGTCTGAGAGTGGAATGCTTGCTACAGCCTTTATTTTTTATATCCAGCATGCTCTGCAAAGAATTATAATAGCCTACACTTGCATTCCAAAAAAAACCCAAAAAAAAAATGGCTGGAGTTTGAAAAAGCATTTTCACTATGAAAATATCTTCTTGATTTTTTGTACTAAAAGCTTGTTTCAATAAAATTTTCCCACATAGCTCTAACAGCAGGCAATAAAGCTGAGTGTATTGAACCAGAACAATGGAATGGTTTTTATGATACATGTTATCTAAGAATGAAGGAAAAGTACTGGAATGCACTTGCAAACTGACAATGACAACAGAACTAATAATGTCACTGAGAAAAATTTAGATTGATTGGAGCTGATTAACACAGCCAGACAGGACAGTGCAAAGAACCAAAATATGTGCTAGAGCAGAGACAGGTACAAGGCAAGTTTTTAGGGCAAGGACACAACTTCTAACCACCTTATTTTTGTCTTAAGGCTATTTCTTCCATGTATATTCAGAGTTCTGGAAGTGACAGATGCTCTTCAGATGCAACACGTTCCTTCACTGAAGGCCTTACTGTGGCATCAATTTTAATTTTTGATTTTCCTTCCTGTTAAGACTACATGATTTATCTTTTTTTCGCATAACTCAGAGGAAAGCCACCATTTTGTCACACTTCAAACAGCCAGAACAATTTTTAATTTTCTAAATAGGTTTGTGAGAGACTGCCAGCATAAATTTAAAGATATCCTGACTGGAAAGTGTGAAGTATACACAATGTAGCCCACACTTCCTCTTAGAAATGGTTACATGCCAATTACCTAAATTATTTCATATTCATGTCATATTTCAAGAGTAATCAGGGAAAAATTATTTTTTATTAAAAAGTAAAAATAATAATATTTATTTGTTCTGAAGCAAGATGAAGGCTAGATGAACATGGAGTTAGATTGTATTTCCAACAGTAAATATATATAAAAACTATAATATTCAGAATATTCAGATTAGAGATTATGAATAAAAATTAATTCATTATAGGGTGAACGTTTGAGGAGTTTTTGAGTTTGATTTTCAAAAGGTAATTGATGTGTTTTGCATTTGATGTTCTATGATATTTAGCCATCAAAATAGCTAAGTAATTTTCAAACCTGGCATTTAAATCACCCAAATATTTTTAGTACATTTCCAGTCTAGCTACTCAGTCAAAGAGATAGTAGAAAAGGAAACACTGGGAATGTTTCAGATTGCTCCTCTTCTACAGTTATTGATGTAGAAAGTAAGACTAATATTCTATAAATAAAAAGACCACATCTGATCATCTGATCTAATACTTGCATTCTTTAAAAATGTTGATATGTGATATTAACACTGTCAGTAACTTATTTATTTGTTGAGATTGACATCTGATCATGATTGCACATGAAAGGATGGGGAAATAAATAAGAGTTGTTAGAAATTCTGTTTTGAAGGACACAAAAGGAGTGTTCTGTGCTGGAAAAGGACTGTTTGGTACTAACTAGGATCAATAGCAATCACAAGTAATGTTTATCTTGAAATTATTTTCTCTCTCAATAAGAATGTCAGTGAAAATCAAACTTTGACTCATTTTGTACTACCACATAAAAATCCAAATATATTTTTAGACTGTAAAGACAAGAAATAACAATTTTCAAAATTTTAAACTACGTCTAGGTACAAGCAGTTAATAATAGTTTTAATAAATAAATTATAATGGTTTCAAACTTCAAATGTTCTTTTTCTTATGCTATTTACAGATTGTCATGCTGACCACCTCTCTGATGTTCATCCAGTGAGCATCTTGAAATATTGTGGCTATAATCTAATAATCTATAACAGAAGAATCTGAAGAAAACATTTGGTTTAAGATATTCAAATCATAGAAGGTTTCAAAAAATTACAATACTATCCGAAAGCAAATGTATTGTTGAAAATACTTTAAAAATTTCATTTGTGATTGTGAAAAGACAGAGACTGAAAAAATAACCTTAAAACCCTTGTTTTTAAACTCTGAGCACTTCTAAAAAGGTTTTCATGAGGTCAAATGCCCTTTAGTCCTTCCTTCTGCAGTAGAAGTAGCCCACTGGTTCTCTCCCTGTGAGCTTAAGGAACATGACTTCAAAATAAGTAAACTTGATTTATCTTTGTATTCTGACTTTGCCCTTTTAGAGGCATTTCCAACAATTCAGCTTTCATAACATTGCAGACTACTTTACAGCAAGTTTTGTATGCTTTTTGAAAATATTTGTAGTATTTCTGAAAACAGACAACACTTTCTGTGAGATACCACCATTATTTCAATTGATTTTTCTTTGCAACTATGTGATGAGCTAGTTCAACTTCTCTTTTCTCTAAACAACTTTCAAACTGCTTTTTCCAAGCAAAGCCTATGATTTATTTTTTTTCCCACCAAATTTAACCTTGATTTCCCCATTTCCCTATTTAAATATTTCCCTCAGAGCAGCACATATTTGTTATATTATATAACTTGACCACTTGTTTGCATACCAGTTCAATCCGCTGCTGGAGGTTCACTGTAAGCAAGGTTTGTGCTTTGACAAGTAACTGTCTCTCAAAAGTTCAGTGCTTACTACTCTTTGCAATTGCAATGGATGCCTTGTGTTCACTGTGGATTTTATTCCAGTGATGTCAGTAATATCATATCTCATAAACTTGTTTGTGATTTTCCAGGACCTGCACCTGCTTCAATATTGCTTTTTGCACTTGATCGATTGCCTTGGAAGGTCTCTTTGGAAGCGTGCATGTTGTTTTGTTGTCATTTTCCTGGCCTGTTTAAAAACTCAAAGCTACTGACATATTTCCTTCAGGCTTCCTGTCGTAAAAAAAGGAAAATATTAATTTATTTTCTGAGGTCAGGATTCAGATTCCTTCCTTTCCCTTTTTGCTGAGTGGGAAAAGCACTTTACTCTCCTGCTTTTCTCATTCTTTTACTGCAGTGCAATATGCCCTTAAGTATGTGCTAATAGAACTGATTCTCTCATTCTAATACTGAAATTATCTGCTTTAAGTATGACCTTTCCTTCAGTTTTTTCTGAAATTGCATTCCTGCTTCTGCCTGCTGTCTGACGGTGCATTACAGCACGGTACAGCTTGTGAGGCTTCCAGTCACCTTTACACACTCTACAGCTGCTCATCAAATGTGAAATTAACTTTGTTTCCATACAGTTCATAATACTTTATGAAATAAAATGTCATGGCTTAATCCCAGGTGGAAACTAAGCATCACACAGTCAGGCAGTCAGGCAGTCAGGCAGTCACTCACTCACTCACTCACTCACTCACTCACTCACTCACTCACTCACTCACTCACTCCTCACCAGTGGGATGGGGGAGAGGATTGAAGGCTTAAAAGTGAACAAAAATTGTGGATGGAGAAAAGAACAGTTTAATAATGGAAATAAAATATTAGAATAATACATATCAATTGTAATGAAGGAGAAATAACAAAGAGAGAGAAATAAAACCCAAGAAGGACAAGTGATGCAAATGAAAACAGTTGCTCACCACCAACCAAGTGATGCCCAACCAGTCCCTGAGCAGTAATTCCTCTGTCAACCTTCCCCAGAGTTTTATTGCTGAGCATGGCACCATATGGTGCAGAACATATCTGTGGTCTCTTGGGATGAGCTGTTCTGGCTGTGACCTCTCCCAGATCCTTTTGCACCCCCAGCCTCCAACTGGTGGTGCGGAGTGAGGAGCAGAAAAGGCCCTGACTGTGCCCAGCATCAGCTAAAACATCCCTGAGTTCCCAACACTCTTTCCATCATAAATCCAAAACCACAGTCCCATACCAGCTGCTATGAAGAAAATGAACTCTATCCCAGCCAAAACCAGCACAGTGGGTAACAATAAATTGTTCTAAACAAGTAAAGAAGGATGGGATAGGAACTATTGATTCCTGCTTAAAATGGCCCAGACAGAAAACATCCTGCCTAAATATGAACAATTACCTACTGAGTTCTGTTTCTGTGAGTAGTGTTATGATTTTAGCAGATTTTTATTGATTTTATACAGCTTAGATTCAACTCATAAGTTCAATTTTCATACCTTGCCTCTCTTGGACATAAAAAGTACCTATGTTTATTCCCTGAAGTTAAAGTTTCATATAGTAATTCATAATAGATGCTATCAAATAAATATGGTGAATTGTAAGACTGTAACCAGCTGGGGAAAATTTTATAAGATACTATGGCATGATGAAAATATAAAATGATCTAGCAGGAAACCAGTTTTTATTATTATTTTTCATTATTACATTATTTATTTTTAAGCTTGTTTTCAAGTCAGGACTAACATCAGGTGTTTGGTGCGGCAATTCTGATTGTATTACCACTACGCTTTAAGAAAAAAAAAAGGAAAACTGGAAAAAGTTCTATCCTGTAGACCATATTCATTTGGTCTTTTGAAGTGATTATAATCTAATTAAGAAGCATTTTCATTTGTAGAAAATATATTTGCAACCCAGTCCTAACTTTTAAATTCTGAATAATTCTAATTTACTCTGATAATGGTTTCAATTTCACTTAACGACCGCCAAAAAGAATTGAATGTGATCAGTCATTGTGTTTAACTGGATCTAATAAAAAATTATGTTAGTAACTGAATAGTGAAAAAAATTGCGAAAATATTTTGGCTGGTTAACACTTATACATTACTGATAATTTACAAAATGACTCCTCGATTTGACTGCTTAATTGGCTTTGTGAGATGTATTTTGCTTTACAAATGCAAGTGTGTGACTCAGAAATTATACATATCCTCACATATAAACTTTTCTTCTTGTTTAAAGCAACAAAGGATGAGTCTCCAGACAGCAATAATTTTACAATATATCATATAGTAAGGTGTCCCATGGCAGCCTTTCAATTACTGTCTTTCAGGTGGCTCATTGAGTGAATGAATATCAACTGAGTGGAAGCAGAAGCCCCTGGGTCAAACATTTATAAACAGACTTTGAATTACACTTAATATTAAATACCCAATGGGGAGGCTCTCATGAGCTAGTTTTTCTTAGTCTAATATTTTTATACAAAAGAAAACAGTCATTGTCTTTACTTAACTTAAAAGGAAAGTTCAGCCATCTTTTGTCCTTGATTCCATTGAAAAATGGAATAACCTTTCTGAAAGAATTAAAGAGGTAGTTTGCATGCTTGTACAAAGTAGCTTAAATAACTTGAAAGTGATTTAATGGTGAAATTTACTTACCTCAAAGTACCATTTAATCACAGGATTTAACTTCCATAAATTATTTCAAATGCACACAAATTAGGATTGTTTATATTCTGCTTACAAATATTTTCTACATTACTACATTATTTGACATGCCCACTTTATATATATATATATATAAAAATCTTTACATATCTTATCCTTTGTGTAACAAAATTAAGAAACCCTATAAATCAAATTAAAATGAAAAATACATCCTAAATCTAGTTCATGAGTCTTCCGTGTTTTCTAGATTAGTTCTATTTCATGATGATTCTTCAGTGCTCTATAAAAGTTAATAGACGAGCAAATGGGCTGTGCCATCTGTTTCAGTTGTGATGAGTTCATTAGCCCCTACCTAAAAATTTGAGTGTAGTTCTTAAACAGCTTCCTTTTGTCTGTGAAAAGTCAGGCCCATCTCTGTTAAAACTGTTTTCAGTTTTGAAACAGTCTAACCAGTATTTTGCCTTCTTGTAGAAAGACTAATGTAGAAATTGTCATGATGCTGAAAATCATCAAGGACATAATAAAGCAGGAAGAGCACCTGCACTGAAGCAAACTTACTGAGTTCAAGCCGAATTTCAAACAGGCTTTGAACGCTCATCTAGTGAGATGAGCTACTCAGACTTCTCCTTGAAAGTAAATCTCCAGGGGAAAAATGCTGCTCTAGACACAGTGATATAGCTTTTTTACTTACAATTTGGAAAAAGTCAGCCATAACCAGAAAGGACACAGCACTGTGAGTTTTAATTAGGCAGTGACTTTCAGAGAAGAGAGGTATTCTTTTCTGAAGTAGTTGAATTACTTGGAGGTACAAGTGACAATTTAAAAAAAAAATTCTCAGTAGTTTCCTTTTAAAAATCATTGTCCATTCATGAAAGGAAAATTCTGGGGTTTTTTAAGTCAACTTAGCTTCAAAAAGTATATCACACATAATTATTTTATTTTCTAAAGAGAGAAGAAATTATGCCTGTGAACTTGTAGTTCTTCTCTTGTGAATAATAGGTTAATTCATTATTAGTCATTTTTTGTACATCTAATGAGGACAATCCTCTTTCTCTCCCTGAAGAAGAAATTTTAGCATATAAATATTTTTTAATAATTTATCTTCTGCAGTGTTGGCATGCCTTAGCCTGTTACAGTAAGAATAAAGATTATCACTCCCAGACTCAAGTCTCATGTGATGGGATTGCAGTAAAGTGTCAGTTCTACAGGTGCTGTAGGCTTTTGATTTACTCATGTGTGAGAGATGTCATGACAGGTGCCCTATTTTCCTTAAACATTAGAATAAAAGCTTTTATTTACAGCAGCAGATGGTGAACTTCGATCCACTCCTTATGTCTCTGTAAATTTTATAAACTGTTAGAACTAGTCAAATATCTTCAACTGAAATACAGTTCACTAAAATTTGGGTTTTGTCCGACTTGAATTATTTGATTTTATGGAATCCTTTTTTTGAAAATTAAAAACAAGTTGCTGGATTCAGGTGGGGCTGACCCAACACTGCACCATGCCAGCACTTACTCTGGGGCTTATTCTAATGTTAAGCTGATTTCCACTGCATGATGTGGATATAGTGTGGATATATTCTGGGAATCAAAGTCTGAATAATAAAGATTAAAGGGCCAGTGCTTTTAGGATTTTTGTTTGCGCGTGTGTGTGTGCTGTGTTAATGGAAAATCACTATTTAAAACACACAAGACTAACTTTGAATTGATTTGACATAAACTAATACAAGAATTGAACATAAATAGTTTGTTTTACTTGAGATAAACTTTGTTATTTTCATTCCATAATTTAAAGAAACTGCCCTAAGGTATTTTGCATGTTTCCTTAATTTTTTGTCTTATTTAGTATACATATTTTAGGAAACTAGATTTTCTTCATAATTTTTGAATGTTTAGTATTAAGTTGGTTCAGTTAAGTTGGTTAAAGACCTTCAGCAAGCATGAAAATCAGAGCACAACACCTCATTATATCTCTGAATGATCACACCACCTTTTGCTATAGAAGAAGAAAATGTCCCCTCTCATAGCTGTCCTATCTTCATATCAAAGAGACTGTAGTGAGAGATCAGCTACTAAGGGAAGCCTGAAAAAAATTTGAGATATTTCAAATCATAACCTTCTTCCATGCCAGTGTGTTCTGATTTCCAGTGGTAATAGGGTGGTATGTAACATACTGTGAGCAACATCAAGATTTTTTTCCCTGCTAAACTGGGACAAGGTTGCCTATGGGGCCAGAAAAGAGAACGACAAAGAAAAAGATATACCAAGCTTTGCCTTCCCATGCACCCACTGTATTAACTTATTTTAGGGTCTTGCTTTTATTCTCTATGTTAGACATCATATTGGAGCCCCAAACAGGTTCTTTACTCTGCTCTCTGTATGGGCAAAGACTCTTCAAGGTCCAGGCTGATGTCTTCAATCTGCAGAATGAAGAGCCAGGCTCTTGTGGAACATCATTATCCTGGGTCAGAGCTCCTGGGGATGTGGAAAGGAAGTTCCTTTGAGGTTTGAATCTAAGTCAAAACACCCCCAGCTATACACATATAAAAATGCCTAGAATGCTTTAAAATGAACTTTAGCTGGCTGAACTCAGACTGTATTTAAAAGTCAGTTTAGGATTTGAGCTAAAATGACAAAGCTAAAGGAAAAATTGGCATGAAGAGGTGACAGAGCAAGGTTATGATCATGGAAGCAAATAAAGTATTCAAAATATATTTGTGAAGAAGAAACATAGACATGGGTATGGCCTTTTTTGACATTAGACCTACATATTTAGATTATGCTTATTTCTTTTGTATTTTGCCTTTTGGAACTCTGGTACCAGCTAAGGACCATTAGGATGTGGTGTGAATTAGGCATAAGATCAGAAGACCAGTCAACCTTTAGAAAATGGCTTTGAACAAACACTCTTCCCATTGGGCTTTAATATTGTTTCTTATCAGGAAAACAGAAATTATAAACAAATACCACTTCATCATCATTTAGTTATCAGCTTCATCATGTTTTATAAAATAATGCTGGGTTTTCATGAAGTGGGTCATCTGTAATTCTTCTGAAACTCACAAAAATCCCTTGCCATTGCTGTATTTTTAGCAAAGAATAATGAATAACTGATAGGATGAAATATAGTGCTACATAATTGGCAAATGGAGAACATTTTGCAGAAATCACTCAAACTATTTTGAATTTCATTCTAGTCATGGTTTATTTAACACTAGCAGAGTGCTGGAAGAGTTTCACAAAAGATTGATGACCCTCTAGAGCAATTCCTAAGTGTAATATTATGTCTTAAAGAATTATGTCACTTTCTTTAAGGGTGCTGAGAAAGATATTACTATGCATCAATAAAAATTCAAGTTTTACCAACCATCTGTACTGCATAAATCAAGTAGAGGGTAAGGGTTTCCCCGGAAAACAATTATGGAATGGAATGAGATGGCCCAAAAGGCATTTACTGTACTAAAGCATGTCGGTAAATGCATTATGCTGCAGCTACAATGAACTTCAGAATAAATTTTAAGGACAACATTTTCAAAGATTTGTGCCCAGGGCGCTGTATACATGGAAAATGGTGTTTCTTATCCTTTGAGTTGGAAATTCTCTACAAGAAGGAGGTGCATCTGCTCAGTTGGAAGTGTAGTTTAAACACAGCTTTAAAGCTGGTTGGAAACATTTTTCAGCTCAGTTTGGCCATTTTATTTCAAATGAACTCAAACTGATTAGAAATCTTCCAGATGAACTGAAACAAAATACCTTGAAAAGAATGAGTGTGTATGCGTGTCCCTATATTATGCATACATAGGAAATTTTCAAAACTAAATAAAGATGACAGTTTAATTAAAATATATTTAAAAAATTTTAATGTAGCAAGACTGAAGTCAAATTAGCTCAAGATCCTTAATTCAACATTTACCACCTTACTAAGAATCTAGGCCACTGTAAAATCACTTTACACATTTTGACATTGTTCGAGGAGATTAGACAATGGAAACACTTCAAAACTGATCAAATGTATGCTGTCTTCAATTTCCTGCACTGAAGACTCCGGTACATCCATGTGCAAGTGAAATCATATGTAAAATATACAGCATAGCTGATCGTGTGCATATCCATTACTATTCTTTTGTAAAGAGACATTCTCCTTGTCATTTCCTGAACTAAGGTGCAATGGAGTGCACGACAGCTGTTCACAGAGAATTGGAGTGAGATCTCTATTTGTTGCTTAAGAAATACATAAATTTCTGATTCATAAATACAATACAACAATCTTGAAACTCTGACAAATTTGAACACCCTTCAGAAATATTTTTTTTTGACACTAAATAAAAACCATTTAAAGTAATGATTTATAACAGAAATTACCTCTGAATGTTATAAATACAGTGAAGAAGGAATAGCATAGGATCGTTGTCTGAATTCTGGTGTAGCTTATATTTGGAAATGTACATTTTGAATAGAATTTATTTAGCAAAATCCAAAGAGCAAGGGGTTAGACTGTGCAATAAGGAGAGGAACCTTTCCTTAAAGTACATATCACTTGGATTGGTCAAGAGAACTGGTATGACATCTCTTGAAGGATTGCTAATATACCATTAAATGACAACCTGACAGAGACAGTGAAATATAATAACACATGTGTTATCTTCTCAGCCAAGCAGCCCCTGGGACCTGCTCTCCCTTGAGGAGCTGTGCCTCACCAAGGCAGTGCCACACCTGCAGGGAGGCAAGGTGTGCTCTCTGACCACCACACGGACCTGGCAGCTGCACCAAGATCACCACGTAATTCCATGGGCATTTTGGAGCTATTAACTTCCCATCACTAATGAGCTGAGGTCAGCTCAGCTGATTAGAGGGTGGTGCTAATAATGGTGCTAATAACACCAAGTTCATGGGCTCAATCCCTGTATGGGCCATTTACTTAAGAGTTGGGCTCAGTGACACTTGTGGGTCCCTTTCATCTCAGAATATTCTGTGAATCTGTGAGATGCAACTGGAACAGATTATGAGTGGCAATGAGATCTCTTTTATCAATTACCCTAAATATGTAATTCTCTTCTGCTTTTTGTATAACAGTGTTTATCAAGCTGCAAAGGCCACACCTCACTCTTATCAAAAGTGCTGTCACATATCAGTCACAGTTATCTACACAGACATCACAGTTATTTACAAAATGCTTATCAGTTTCATTTAATTTCCCAAAAACTCAGGGCCACTCTGCAGTTTGTTGAAGCATTCATTGATATTTAGCAATGTTTATTGAGGAAAGATGACAATGCTGATCACCCAAAGAAGACAGTTTTATAAATTCAGAGGGTAGCTGTTGTCAATAAAACTTATTTTCAAGTGTTGGGCTTTTTAAATGAAAATGGTCACCAAAAGCATGCCTTTCTCAAAGTGGTGCTTCATTGCTGATGTTAATGACTCCAAATTCTGCTGTGCAGTCTCAGCCTCAGCTCTGCTGTCAAATCTAGAACATTACCCAATTGTTCTAAAATACATTTCTTGGTTTTCATTCTTCTTTGTGGAAAAGTTTACAGATACTTCTATTCAAGAAGTTCTAAGATACATTTCTTGGTTTTCATTCTTCTTTGTGGAAAAGTTTACAGATACTTCTATTCAAGAATGTGTGGTTTTGGTAAGAAAGGAGTGGTCTGATAAGCCCTCAATGGGATAGTTCCTTAACTAGATATAAGTATTCAGTACATTAAAGTAGAGGCTGTTTGCAACCGTCCACAGTGATTGGAATCCATTTTATTGTTAGTAAATGTCCTGTCTCAGAAACTAAAATTGCTAAAAAGTTTGAAAAGTCAATTTTTTGATGTCATGATGATATTCTTCACTGGAAAAGGACCTGGGCTTCATCATATTAGTAAATGAAATAATAATAACTTACATTTAAAAGTCAAAATAAAAATACAATTATCTAAACTATTATGATGTGTGCTGAACCAAACAGATCCACTTTCAAAATAAGATTCTCTTTCGATTTTGACATTTATTCCAAAATCTCAGATATTTTTACAAATCAAGAAACAGTATTTTTCATCTCACACTTTTATTATAAACTTGCTAGATCAGACTCTCTTACCAGGGATCTGTACTAAGCCTGTCATGAAAGGACCCTGTCATGGCCCTTCTTCAGGCAAAAAAAAAAAAAAGTTTCCTTGCACAAGAGATTCTGACAGAAAACTTAGAAAATTCTTATATAAAAGGGGTGCAGTGTCTTGCAGGTATAGAGCTTAGTGCTCTGTGATTTAGTAGTCTAATTCTGTAGCTTAAAGCTCTCAGCTAGGTTAGCAAAAATCAATGATCCTTGTACTTTAGACTGCCAGCATGTTTTAGGTAGTTCTCAAAATAAAAAATCCAGGAATGATGTGGTGATATAGAGTGAGAGTTCTTTAGTGAATGTTGTAAAAGATAGATTAAAGCACTGTGCTGTGCTGAGCTGTCTTTGCTTCAGCCTCTTTCACGCCTGACTTTGTAGTTACCCAGATTCAGCTAGAAGATGTTCTTTGTCTCCCTGGAACTCAGTCATTAAATAATAGCACTAAAAATCTTGCGAGTCAGAAGCCCCAGTTTTCAGTAGCTCTAACATTATTCCCAGACAACATCATACATAGTCTCCATTATTCATTTAAATTCAGTCCAAAATCTGTCCAAAGGTAGCTGTAATCTTAACCATGAAGAACTCCCTCTGCTTTGACATTTTGAAAAGAAAATATGAATATTGAAAACAGGTCATAATATCAAAGTCTGTCTGTACAGCACATTTAGAAAAAATAACTAAATTTATGCAAACAGGGAAGTCTTCCTTGGAACTGTATCTTCAGCCAACACATTTCACCCAGGACACATTGCAACCCTCGAGCTAACAAACTGTAGTGCACTCAGAACAGGGTTTTTGTCCTACAAAATAACTGCAAGCAAGGACATACAAAGAGGCTTGGTTTGGTTTACAGCCTGAAAGAGACTACAGTTTTTCCTGAGGCAAGCAGAAATCACAATGGCCTGGGTGAACCAGAGCAATTAATAATTATCCAGCCACTTAAGACTGTCTTGTATAGATACAAAAAGTTCCTTTCTTCTAGTTTTGATCTCAGCTTGATGCTGCCTGCTGCACATATTTGATATCCAAAATCACAAGTGGTTGAGCATTTGGCCAAGCATTTGAGTAAATTTGGGAAGTACTTTTGAGAGCCCTTTCCCTTGATATATTCAGTGGTTTGAACAAACCTTAAAAGTATAGAACTGAGTTTCTAGGCTAGTATTCAAGGTACATTTTTTAATTCCAGTTGCTCTGCTGCTTCCCTCAGCCCATACTGAATTTTCCTATGAGAGGACCCTAAAGATTCGTGAATCACATACTGGTTGTGAACTTGGTGGTAATCTTTACTTTGGAAGGAAACATGTAGATATTCCTGCTATCAGACAGAATTGATTCTGGTTTTTCATTTTCTAGATAAATATCTAGCCACCAACTACTGACAAAGAGGAGAGAGTACAGAGTACTGCCAAGATCAGTGCAAGGAATTCTGGTAGCTGTGAACCACTGGGAGAAGAACATCTGCTATGTGCATCCTGCATCCTGCATATCCTGGCAGCTACCAGCTTGGCATTATCATGCCCAGGATCTTCCATTCAGGCACTTATCCATGGTTTCACTGAGGGGAAACTGTTTCTCTCTAAATCATGCATGTGTCTCCATAGAGCCAGGCAGAAGCTGAGTAAATGTTTTCAGGACTTAAATTTTGGATTAGAGATTGGTGTCTTAGAGAGACAATAATGATTTACAGAGTTTGTGTCTGTTGAAGACAGCCTGGAACTGAACAGGTATGGTCAGCTGCTTAGTTCTGGACTTAATTCTTGTTCCAACAGAAAGGCTAAGGTGATTCTAACCTGTAAGTTGCAGACTTCACTGCCCCACTGTTGTACTTTAGAGGTTATTCCCTTGAGGGAAGAAGCAGCAGAAAAAATTACTTCAGCAGTAGTAGATAATGGTGACCTATCACTTGGGGTGGTTAAGAAGCAGACAGGTATCTAACTGGTCCAGAAAGCCAATCATGAATGGATTCAAACTGAAAGAGAGTAGGTTTAGATTAGATACTAGGAAAAATTCTTTACCTTGAGGGTAGTGAGACACTGGAACATGTTGCCCAGGGAAATCTTAAATGATCCATTCCTGGAAGTGTTCAAGGCCAGGTTGGATGGGGCTCTGAGAAACCTGGTCTAGTGAAAGGTGTCCCTGCCCATTGCAAGAAGGTTGGAACTAGTTGATCTTCAAGGTCCCCTTGCAACCCAAACACTTCTATGATTCCATGAATTCTGTAACCTAGCTACTGTAGCACTGACCTTATTTTCCAAAGTACTTCTGGAGAGATAACCCAAAGACCTCCACTCTCTTTGACAGCACTCCATTAAAACAAAAAGATTCTGATTTAAATAGTCACTGTTGAAGGATAAAAAAGGAATGCTAATGAGGTAATTAAAAAGTAACTGAATGCAAATCAGATTAATATAGAATCCTTAGTTTTCCATGGCATTAAAATGCACATATCCTAAGTGACATAGTAAGAACTCCAGAAGAGTTACCAATAAGAATAGTACCAGAGTAGAATGGGTCTGATAACTAGAAAAACCTGTGGGAAATTTTTTTTAAAGTATGGGCCAAGTGATCAGCTCTGGGACCACAATGGTTCAGCTACAAGTCATGATGGACAGACTTGTAATTATTAGGAACCTTGAGTTCACATATGGCTTTACTAATTTGTAGCTCTAATTTTCACAATTCCATTGTGAATGCATGGAGTTTTGATCCACTGTAAAAATACAATTCCTTCACTGTTAGAGCAAGTGCTAGAATAAGACAAATCTAAGTAGAGGTTGTTTTGTTTCAAAATCATGGTTAAAAACATCTTCAGTTTCTTTAGTCTTTTCCAAATTGTAGTGTAGCTTATATAGGATAGATTTAACACCATCAGGAAAAGGTTGCTATTACTTCTGAAGGAGATGGTTTATCATTATAAGACGAAGGAGCTTTCAACATTTATTTTTTGCTGTTACATATTCATTGTTTCACAAAATATTAAAATAATATCACTATGTTTTTTAAAGTGTTATATTTTCAGGACAGAATTGTGGGGTCTTTATGGTATTCTTTTCTTCCTAGGAGTGTGTGGTAATTTATATACAGAGAAAGTATAATTAAAGCCAGAGTATATCCTACAAGCAAGTCAGAACATTTGCAATGCAAAATTAAGGCAAAATCTTTGGGTAGGATATTACACTTGTGTTTATGTACATGGACAGCAGAGAGGTGTGCTGCATCTCTTCTCTGGCAATGAGTTCTAAGGAGCTGAGGATATAGGATGTGCTCAGAGTAGCCATTACCAATATCTGACACTTACCACTACATGTGTTTCATGAAAGGTTCCCATTCTCCTACCAAGGTCCTAGTCTGATCACACAGGACTGTTTGGATCTTGGCATCTCAGCAACTGGATTTTGGCACCCGAGTCTGCATGCCAAAGAAATTCTGAGAAAAAATTATTTCATTGTGTATGAACAATATTCTGAAATTTGGTTTTATTTCGACTGGGACACATATACCCCCCATGCATTGCACCCATGTGCAGAGTTCTCCACAAGAACAAAAATTCAATTTTCTTGCAGTAGAGACAGCCTGCCTCAGATTTAGACTGCCTCATAGCAAAGCAGACAATCAGAAAGTCTTTCACTGGATTCATGCTCCTTTCTTGGTTTGAATACCTGTTGAAACCAAGCTTGTATCTGTGTGACTGTTATGAGCAATTCTGATAGAAAACTGCTTTACTGACAACACCTTCAATTTTGCCTACCAAAAGTTCAGTTATTATTATTATCAGTTATTATAGGTTGTCTAAGACACTGTGCTTCCCCTGAGAGCTGAGGTGACCATGGATCTTGGTCTTTGTCTTTTTCTGGTCTAACCCCTTCCAGTGTAATTTTCTTTCTAGGTTTGCCATCTGGTGCACCTGCCTGATTGCTTGTAACCTGTGTTAGGGAGAAACAGACAAAGACAGGAATTATGCTGCATGTGTTATTTCAAACCATTGAAGAAAACTCATTTTAATTGAAGTGAGTCAGCCATCAATCACAACAGCAGCTGTAAAAGATGTCGGGAAGCACTGATTTCTGAAGGGGAAGGAGGGAGAGCCAGAATGCAATGTTTCCACTACCAAAGATACAGCAGGATTGAGCAGTGTAGGTTCAGATTGCAGAGCAAGGTGGGATTTGCAGTTCCAGGTGGGGTTTTCCTGCACAAAGGGCCACCTTGTCCAGAAAGCCTTTGCAGACTGTCATTAGCAAATATTTTTGACAGTGATTTACACAGCAGTTTGTTGTGTTCCTCCCAAAACATGAGAGATGTGCTTTTCAAATGTTTCCCATCTCTCATGCTTTGATTATTCAGATTTCTCTGTCCCCAGCACAACTTTCCTCCCGGAGTATCCCTGAACCCACAAAAGCATCATTTTTTATCAACAAGATATGAATCATATGTAGTGATGAATGGGCAGAATAAAACTGGCATTCTGCTGCAGTATATTAATCTTGGCATATTCATATTCTCTCTTCTGATAGGTTGTGTCTAAAATATGTGCTAGGGTTTTTTTTATCTATGCCCTACTGGATTGTTCTTTATTCTTTCTTTCTGTGTTCCCATTTATTACACTATTTATTTATATAGCATTTTTTTCTCTGTAAGAAGCTATCCCTAGTCTCCCTCTTCAGCATCCCTTCTCCCCAGTCTTTAAGCCACACAAGCAGTTTCCTGCAGACAGTAGAAACTTGTCTTAGGCAAGCTACAGCAGGCCTGTTCTCAGCTCTTGCATTTGTGATGGAAAGCCTTAGTCTCTTACAAACTTAATTGGCAAAGAATATCTGTAGACTCCTACAGCATTAGTAACACCTTGAAGCAGGATATTATATTGTTAAAGTATTTATTTCTGAGGTGGTTCAATAACACAGAAGAGAATAATTTTTAGGAGGGCTTCCCTGATCTTCCAACTTTTTGAAGGTTGACTGTGCTGCAAACTTGAGCATAGCTACAAAGCAAAGAAAAAGGTAAGGGAAGACTTTATTACCCAGCATTACTGACTTTAAGCCCTGAGATTTACAATGTCCTGTTGAACATTATATTATATAGTTTCTACCACTAGCCAGTCACTTGGGATTGCAAGGGAAACCTCTTATGATATTTCTTTTAATGGGGAAGAAAAGAGCTTGTTACAAAGTTCGGAAAGTTGAATTTGTAGAATACTAACAATGATGTTTTAACCGTTATTCAACAGGTTATGGATGTTGATATTTGTTTGACACAAAGATGTCTAAAGGGCTGTAGTGGATAGAGCATTTTCAAGCTCCCTTTAAATCAGAGAGCTCTCAGAACATATTCACTTTATGTCATGAAGCATGAAGAAGAAACCTTCAAGCAAGACCCAAACTGATAAGGTGCAGAGTGCCGTGACATCCATGAGTATCAGTAGCTCAGGCCTGCCCCAGCCACAGAGGTGTGCAGCCCAGGGCTGACCCCAAGCCAAGAAACTCTTCCTCAGGAGCTCTAATTAGCAGTTTGCTAAGTGAAAGTGGTGTGGTCTTACGGCCTCCTGGTCTACAGCCAGTCCAGTAAACGTCACTCTCACGAGCTCTGCACAATCTTCTCTCCTAGTGCTGGTGCACCAGGGGGAGTTTTGAGGAGGTGTTTCACAATCTAGGAATTGAAGCAAGGCCACTATTGAACCCACATGTTCTGAGTGCTGTCACTTATGCTGCCTGTAGTGTTCAGTTTGCAAAACCCCAAATATGCCTATGTAAAACGCCCAAAAAAGCAGTTTATGAGGCTCAATTTGGGATCTTTATTTAGCAGTTATATCAAGGTTTCCTAAAATGATTAAAAATCAAGATAGCCATTTCATCACTTTATTGTGTAAATTTATAAAGCAAAAAGTTCACACTTCTGCTTCTAATTACTGATTTACTTGTAGTGAACACTTTCACAGCTTTTTCCTCTCCCATACTTTTAGTACTGTGAAGAGATTATTAGTGTTGAAGATAGTTGGTATGCTATTCATTTTCTACAGCAGTTTTAGAGTAGAGAGTGCTGACAGCTCAGCCCAAATGCAAGATGTTCTCCACAGGCTGTGAGCCTTCTCAGCATAGTTTCTAACCCAGGAGCAATAACAGCATTGCCCTCACAGCATAACTATTCCAAGGAGATCCAATATCTCTGTTCCTCTACTGCAGTTTTGAAATTGAAAGTTAATGCCTTCAAGAGAGCTTTGAAAGAGTTCACTCCAAAGTCAACATTATATAATGGAAGCCTGCCAGCTTAAAATTAATGTGAGAAAACAGGTTACTCATGAACTACCATTATGGTATACTTCTAGCTATGTTTTAGTAAGAAAAATATGTATTGCATCATCCATCAAAGCTTGTTAACTGCATCCACTAACTTACATACTTATCCTCAATACTACTCTTAATCAGAGTCAATCCATTTTCTATATTGGAAGCTTCATAAATACAAAATGAAGTCTTTCTTGGGTTTTTTTTTTGTTTGTTTGTTTGTTTTTGTTGTTGTTTTTAATACCACTTACCTAACTAAAAAAGTCTTTTGAGCATTAATTTTATTCCAGAAGACACATATGTTTGTATAAATTCATGTGTTTTTCTATTACATCAGAAAAAAAAAAAATCCCAAAAGAGGAAATGTAAAATTTTAACAGTAACAGCTCCCCCAAGCTTCTTAATTTTGGAAGGAGTAAAAAGAAAATACAAGACTTGGTTATTTCTGTGTGTTGGAGGTTAAGACTGCCAAAAATGAGCAATGAACAGGTGTTCTCTTACTAATGATGAAACCAAATAAGATGAAACCTAGTGCTCACAAGACGAGTTCCTAAGAAGGAGCCCTCTTTTGGTTAAGTCAGTTCTGTGATGTAACAAGCCAAGGCAGGGACACCTGTAGATTTTCAGATTACACTGGGACTCTTGAGTTGGGCTTTGGTCTGATGTATTCTGTCTTCAGAGGGGTAAACTGAAGGTAATTCAAGGCTGAAAAAAATATCTACATGTTGCTCAGTTATTTACTCTGCACACAGCTACAGCTTTCACCCAAATCTCACTGAATGCAGAATTTAGGTTGATGTGCAACTGAGCAGATCACAGAGGTATTGCCTCTGGAAAGAAAAACATCAACACCCGCTGAAAGAAATTGAGACTTTCCTTTGGATTTTAATGAGGGGAACTTGAACACTGAAGAAAGAGCTAGAGTCTCCCAATGTAAATATTGTATTGATGAGAGAAAAAGGTCCCAGGTGATAGAAAGCCCTTTCTGGAGGTCACATTGCAGTTAGAACATTGCAATACTCTTCAGTCATTTTGTGGTAGTCTCTAGGTTTGCTAAGAAAACATGCAGAAGAGCATACTGTTTACATGTCACTGCAGGAGAATTGAGTTGGAGAGCTCTCCAAGGAAAAAGGATAGTTGCTCTTCCTTCTTGCTTTCAATTCCTCCTACAGGGTTTTGAATTGATCAACAGGTTACATAAATATTTTAACTAGGATAAATATACAGATCTAACAACTTACCTGCATACAGAATCACTTGAGATAGGATCTGTAACTTAATTCACTTTGCTGATCTTGGTCTTTAAAATGTGATGCTTCCTTTCTGTGCTGTGCAACAGAAATTCCTTTCTGATGCTTTCCCAAGTACAGACGGACTCCAATTATTAACAGTATTGTATCTCTGCACTTCTCTGGAAATGCAACGTGCTGAAATGGCCAGCTGAGGTTGATTCTGCATAGTATCAGATAGTACATGGTGTGCCTAAAACCAGTCATTTCGCAGTTATGAAACCATAACATCTTAACTTGGAAGGAAAACCAAGGCATGAAGAGCTGTGCTTGGAGTGCATTCAAGTGCACCAGGGAGATGCTAGGACCCAAGTTTTCTAAGCTGAGCTACGGTTTCAGCTCAGTCTATATTGGGGGGGGGGGGGG